>OX246738.1:15624727-16193227 GCA_945910005.1 Isoperla grammatica | reverse complement strand
CAAACGCATAAACATTACAAATGGCCAACGATGAGAATCTGTAACAGTCAATCAAAACGCACGTATACTTGTGAGTGCACCTAGATTACCGCGCTATGGCTACGCCATCAGCAGTGTGATGCAAATACATCTGTTGATATAATTCGTGCCAACTACTGCATAGCAAGTAACACATAATGCGCGTACATAGGCCTAATACCCAAGATATAAGACAATAGTAGCAACTCAAGAACAGAAAATAAGACTTAATCTGTGTCTACTTAGGCAAGGTGAAAGTCTAATCAAAAATACATTCCTTTAGTTCAAATGTAGTTCTACAAAACACAGAGAAAAACTTGAACCAAAAAGGTGTCTTGCGATCGTATACATGTTCGCAACACCAAAGAAACTAAAGTAAAACAAACTGTGACAAAAAGTCCCTTTAACACACAAAGTAAATCATCCTCTAGAGAATTTAGTGCTCTTTCTTACGAATGTTTAGTTGTTCCGATAAATATTTCCTTTTTTCAAATGTTAAAGTCAAATGTTGTTGTTACTTGACAATTACTAGAATTACATAATGTGTCCACAACACCTACTTGTGACAAACAGTTATACTGCTTATAATTATTAATCCTTATAAAGGAAATTCCAAAATATTAAAAATAGTGGCTCAGCGGTAAGACGCGAGACTCTCGCCATGTTTGATTCCGGCCACAAGCAGCCCTGACTGAAAGTTTTTACTGGATTTTCCTCAGTCATAAGGCGAATCTGCTGGGATTGATTCATATTAACATCCCTTGGACATTCCTTCCCAACTATTTCAAATACCGCAATACCTAGTTAGTTACCTCAAGAGGATGTGGATTGTCCCTGGGCAGGTTAAATAAATTATTTATTTTCATAACGTTGCCTCCTGACGTGCCCTTCACACACAGTTCAAACTGCCTCGCGTGCCTGTTATCCGTGGCTATCACGCTACATTGTGTTCTCTGTTCATTTATTTAATAATACAATATACAATAACTATCCGTATATCACTTCCCAGAAACTTTATTTTTTTGACACACACAACTTCCCACACACTTCTCAATTCGATTCGCACACTAGTTCCCAATTCTCACACGAATTATCGACATTGCACTTACACAACCTTATACATGGTAATGTTTTCAAAACTTGTGACCATTTGGGATTGTTTTTTTTTAGTACAATTTACCGGGCCGTATAGGGACTTGTACAATTCAGAAAGTAAACGCCACAAAATTTAAAGAAAAACATGTTTTATAAAATATGATAATGATACACCTAACAATTAATGCATATTGATTTTGTGAAACGAGGAAAAAGTTTTTTTTATAATATTTTTTACTGTTATTTTTTAATAGTATATTGAACGTAAATTTTAATTTATCCTTAAACCGATACGTTCATTTTAAACTTGGTAATTTTGAACTTATTCTAAAAATTTGATGAGATTTGTTAAAAAAAAACAAAAAAAAAATTAATTAATTACGAGTTCTACAGCTAGATCCTAAAATTAAATAATTTATTACAAATTGTGAGAATTTTCAAAAACAACAACGTAACATTCCTTATCGCGTGTGTGTGCAGGTTTCTGGCCGGCAGAAGGCAAAGAGGATCCCACCTGGTTCCACTACTGGCGGTACCTGTTGCCTCGCGCGGTCCTCATAAGAACCCTTTACGGTGCCATATTCCACCGTTCCACGTGATCAACATCACCATCGTATGGGGCGACATAACTCGCATGGCAGAGTTCGGCATGATACTGTTCGTTCACTTGTTCGTCACTGTTCAAGTCACAACCCTGTACTACTATAGAGAGGACATTAAGTCTATTTATTTATTTATTTATTTATTAATTATTTGTATTCATTACAAAAGTGAATTGAATAGGGGTTGGCAGAAAAGAGCACAGCTCCAAACATACAGAGTGACTGCCAACCCATACTAAAATTACTTAAAATCTAAATATATAAATGAACATAAAACAAAATACAAAATACAAAACAAAAAACATGAAAACATAATATGAATGAAAATATAATTATAAAACAGAACTGTTAAAATATATGAAGTAAAAAAGAGTAAAAAAAAGAAAATTTACAAAACAATGTTTAAAAAATGCTCCGTTAAACACGCTTTGAAGACATCTAATGAGCGTGCCATCCTGATCTTCAGTGGAAGAGAATTCCACGATTGACAAGCCCTATAATAGAACCCTTTCTGGTAGGCTGCTGTTCTGGCAAAAGGTGGCCTGAACAATAGACCCCTACCAAATTGGGCACTATACGATTACAGGCTTGCAGTCTTACATATGGAACCAGGTTTGTCCTACCATTCAACATGCCCCACAAAAATTGTAGCTCTACTTTTTTCCTGAATGTTTCCAGAGATGGAATCTTCAATGATGCACGTCTTGTTGTTCAGTGAGCTTGAACATTTGCACAATCCTCGAATGGTGTTTGATGAATACACCCGGAAATGTTTGGAAAACACTGAACGCTTCACTCAGCGAGCTACTAAGAACGCTGCGCGCGCTGTTGTTGTGGCCTTTTTCGTGGCTACAGTGTTGGCATTTTTTGAAGTACATAAGTACATGTTATTATAGTAACTATCTGAATCTACATAAGTGTATAGTAACTATTTGAATCTACATAAGTAAGTGTTATAGTAACTATCTGAATCTACATAAGAAACTGTTATAGTTACAAATCTACATAAGTAAGTGTTTTTATAGTAACTATCTGAATCTACATAAGTGTATAGTAACTATCTGAATCTACATAAGTAAGTGTTATAGTTACTATCTGAATCTACATAAGTAAGTGTTATAGTTACTATTTGAATGAATCTACATAAGAAACTGTTATAGTTACTAATCTACATAAGTAAGTGTTTTTATAGTAACTATCTGAATCTACATAAGTAAGTGTAAAGTAACTATCTGAATCTACATAAGTGTTATTGTAGTTACTGTATGAATCTACATCCTGTCCAGGGACTGTTTGCTTATCGTGGTGGACAGGTTTGCATGCTTTGTTAATCCCGAGAGCTATGTCGGCGGAAGCGTATGCTTCTGGTAAGGCCACCGGGGTAGAAGTCAGACGAAATGCAGTCCACGTTCTCCACTTTCCTTATTCCTCCCCTTTTCCATTTACTTCCATTTCACTTTTCCTCCCCGCCCTTCTACTTGCCTCTTTCCTCCAAACACTTTCATCTTCATATTTCGCCCACTCATCGTCCCGATTAGCCAGTTGCACACATATGGGACGTAAAACCCAAATATCATCATCTGAGTCTAGATATTAATTTCTGTTTTTGGTACTTATACACGAAACGTGTTCTTGATCCGACTAAAAATAGAATCAGAATAATACAGTATCAACGATTTAATCTCTGACTTACAACTTCATTTTTTAACTTTCAGACTCTGGATGCCGTATAATTACCAATCTTCTCCAATATTCGAATTGACGTTGATATGCACGTCGTTTTTACCAATCTTTGACATTCTTACCATTCCAATTTCGTTTGCAACATTCGCCGCACCTGCTATACTCACTATTGGTCAGTATCAACTACTGAGCTACAAGATGCAGAATATACGAGGTCTCGTCCTGGATAAGTTCAAGAGAAAGGAGACAACTCAGTTGGTGACCGGCAGTACAATTTGGACACAACCAGGAATAAGTAGTGTAGTGGAGAATCTGAATGATGGAAACGCGTCTGGTGAAATAATGACGTAATTTCTGACGATATTGAAGGCGGAAGTGAGGACAACTTGAGCGACAGCGTTGAGTCGAGTCTTTGTGACATGCCAGGGGATGCCTTTGGATGTAAAACACAGACGAGTAGTAGCCAGTGGTAAAGACTGAAACAGACAGAGAAATGGAAGTGTTCCTACGACATTGCATCAAACACCATCAAAAGCTACTGAGGTAAAGATCAACATGCGAAATACATTCTCTGAATAGGCCTTGTTGATTATGACATTTATCCGCAGGTGTTCGCACTGTCCAATCACTGATTCATATGTTTCGTATTTGAAATATCGATCTTTGATTGGTTATCGCTCACTCGTCGATGGTGTTCGAAGCCTACAGGGTTGGTTTAGTCACTTTAAATTAAAGTCCACCACTGCAAATCAGTTTAGTTACTGAGTGGGTAGACTCTAAATGTGAATTTATTTATTTGAAAAAAGAGTGGTTCTTCTAACAAGTTGGCCTAAGGTTATTGATAAAATGAAATCACAGCTTTATTAAGATAGCGGTTCAGAATTTACACGATACTTATTCGGGATGTCAAGGTTAAGATTTCTACCACCAGTAAATCTAAGGTGTATTGTAAGGAAGATGCTAATTCTTTTTTATCTAGAAGTACCATTGTAAAAAGTAATGTTCTCGTTCATTGTGCAGCGTAATCAAGACTCTAAGACGTGTTTTTAAGGTCACGTTGACACAGTATGTGGTGAACTCCGCCGTTGGAGGCGTAGGAACCATCTACCTAACAACCCTGGTGAGTGAACATGAGGGTATTGACAGATGCATCGAGCTCTGACATATTTATACCGAACACTGGATCACTATCTTACCTTCAGATAATATTTACTCGATTTCTCAAATACAGCTTTAATTTATTGTTTATTTATTTATTTATTATTGATTATTTTTATTTCTTATTATATTTTTTTTAAAGAGAAGCCAGAGGAAGTTAACATGAGGGAAGCGTCAGGCATGGCCAGCCGGCTTTGAGGTACCTAGGGGCCAGAATATGATGGGATTAATTTACTATCCCCTACCCGCCTTCATTGTTGGACACAGGGAGCAGATATAAAAACAAATTATATTTTGATTACATTATTATTATATGTTTATTATTATATTTTATTTATTTATTTGTTAATCACATATTTAAATTCATAGCACATAGTGACTGTATGCCAACCATCAGAGGTACAATAATTGTCATGGCTATAATTGTTAGTCTGTATGAATGCAGGATACTATAGACCCAAAAGTGATTCCCAAGAGTGATATCTCTTCCTGATGATCGCTCTCTACTTGCAAGTGCTTTTCCTGTGCTTGATTGGCGGCCGAATATCAGAGGAGGTAAGTTCCTCATTTCTTGTCAATGCCATGTCCTAAAAATGTCCATGTGGGAGAGGCTTGTGCTCACACACCCAGCACGCACTAATTGAATCGTTATCTTGCGTGTTGTAAGACGAATCTAACCATCCAACTGAACAGGGACACACATGCCCATTATACCCGTTCTAGAAACAACCTTCACATTAGACATGTAAATACACAAAAGTTTGGAAAATCCAACATTAAACATCAAGGATTTGTCCTCTATAATAAACAACCAACCAAAACTAAAGAACTTGGCGAGCTTGCTTTCAAACGGGAAATAAAAAGTAATCTTCTAAACGATAGTGAAGGAGGCATTTAGGTTTCTAGCTTGACTTCACTACATACAACTATATATGTTTGGTTGTTATTATGTAAATTTATAATTATAAGATGGAATAGGTTAGGCCCATGCCTATACCTATATGTGCATTGTATTGTACTGTGCGTACCTATACTTGGATTTGATTTGATGTGTATTGCTATGTGTTATTATTGTTATGTTTATTTTATCTTTATTATGTCTACTATTATGTATATTTATTAAGGTTTATTAATATCAGTATTATATCTTATTATGATAACTTGTAATTCCACATGTATTGTAAAACCGCGTACGGTCTTTTATGTATTAGTTTAGTATTTTTATTGTTACGTTTAGGTGTATTTTTAATTGTATTATATATATATATATTTTTAAGTATTACTTTAAGCCTAGGTTTATTATTATTATGTAAATGTAATTTATAGGTACTATTAGTGATATATAAATATGATAAATAACAATGTATTACTGTGTTGTTTTGTATTCGTTTTTGTATCTGTATTACCATAAATTGTTAAAGCCACTGTAAAGAGCGAAAGTTCATGCAGGTTAATGAAGAACATACATACATACATACATGTTGATGCATTATCAATATTCCGGTTGCCTCACATTCACAATAATACTGACAATTTTTTTATCCCGCCCGCCCCCGACCTGTTGGAATGTTGTAAAGAAAAAAAGATCAAATCAGAACAGGACGAGCGCCATTAAACAAGAATGAGACTCTCGCTTCGCTCACATAATAATGACTATCTCACATTTGGCCGCCATTTTGTTTTAGAACAAACTTTTGTGTAACAGTGGTGTAACGTTGTAACTCCCTTTTGTTTCCAGGCAGAGAATGCCCGTGACGCCGTGTACGACTGTGATTGGTTCGGAGCTTGAGACGACTTTTTTTTGTTTCCAGGCAGAGAATGCCCGTGACTTCGTGTACGACTGTGATTGGTTCGGAGCTTGAGATAACTCTCTTTTGTTTCCAGGCAGAGAATGCCCGTGACGCCGTGTACGACTGTGATTGGTTCGGAGCTTGAGATGACTCTCTTTTGTTTCCAGGCAGAGAATGCCCGTGACGCCGTGTACGACTGTGATTGGTTCGGAGCTTCAGAGAGCTTCAAGCGATCCATGCGGATCATGATCTCAAGGATGAACAGACCTCTTGTCATCAAGGCTGGAGGTTTACCGCTGTCTGTGGGAACCTACAGACTGGTGAGTAGCAACAGTCAGTGGCGTACGCAGGATGATATTTCGGGGGAGCTCCAGCCCCCTCCCCCCGCCCCTCAGCTCCCCCCTCGATACGCCACTGGCAACAACTGCCCGTTGTCTCTAACATTTTCATATCTATTCTAAGCTACGACTTGTAACCGTTTTCTTACTTTTACCTCCCTTAAACGTAAGTTGACCGCATGTAACTTATTTTAGTTTACCTACAAATTGCAATTCTTTAGGGAAGACTACCCGGAATGAAGTGGTGTGTTGATTTCTTATTTACTTACGTACAGGACAGTGAAAACATATTACGCAACTTGTGAATAGGGCCCGATTTCCAGTTAGGGAGGTTTTCAAAGCTCAGGAATTTACTTTCGTCCACAATTATGTTACACGTACCTAAAACAATTGCTGACTAGTTTTTAGGGTTAATTGATTATTCAAGATCATCAATTCCAACCTTGATTCTATGGTTTCGTATTGTTGTTTTTTCATATTTAAAGGACCGAGAAGGGAAAGAAGAACGGAACTCTAGATTATATTTAAAAGTTTGACCATTGAATGATTTTTTCTACACTATGTTTTCTACACTATTGTTTTCTACTTTGTTTAAGATTTGCAGAGCTGCAAACTACAGCCACATGATTATAAGCAAACTGCTACATGGCGAGAAGATAGGCAAGCATAAATGAATACCTCATTCTGATTATGGAAGGTGAAATAATCAAAGCTATTTATTTAAATATCACCTGAGTTCAAAATTGTAATTTCATCTACACGAGTTTTTTTTTTTTTTTATCATAATATCAATGTTTTGTTTTATGTGTGATAGTTTTTTCATGTGTCTTTTTTGGTGCATATTTGTGCCATAAAAAGGTAATTCGAATTCGATAATGTATGCTAGAATAATAATGCATCTTCCATTTGGGTTGTTAACACTGTTGGTATTATAGAAATGTGGATGAGTAGGCCATTATTATGATCGTGTTGGTATCGATGAATGTTTGCTTTGTAACGTACCAAAACATCCAAATCTAAAATTGAATCCACAGAGCCAAATTAAATTTTACATTGTTTTGAATTGTAAAAATTCTTTCCACAGGCTTTAGTTACCTTATAATTACCAAACAGCTCCCAAGTTTGAGATAACCTTGCTAACTAGATCATATCTGTCGATTATCGATATATTGTCCGATATACGGTAATAAGGCTGTACTGCTCACAATGGCTCATTGTGAGCAGTGTGATTTTCGTCAATGGTACAATTCAAAGTTCAAACTCAAGAACATCCGACGCCCCGTTGAGAAGAAATTTACGATAATGAAAACGCCAATGCGTGTATTTGTGTCTGTCTGTCTGTCTGTCTGTCTGTCTCTCTGTCTGTCTGTCTGTCTGTCTGTCTGTCTGTCTGTCTGGACTGTTGCTCATTGAAATTTAGTTTGGAACTGTTCATTTATGGCGTGATGACGTCACATTTCACAGGATGTGATATGAAGCTTGTTTGTTACGGTTCGTTGAATTTAATAACATGGTATAAAATATAATAAGGTAAAATATTTTTGTTGAAATGATTTAATATCTCGAATTTTTATAGTTTATACTTAAATCACACTCGGTAATCTGTGCTTAAGGCTGTTCATGACGCAAAAAATAACCTCTTATTTTGATGGGTTTCATAAGAAGCGTGTTTAAAGAGAATAAAAAAATTATAAAAAAAAAATTCTGAGCAATATTATATCAATACACGCAGACTTCGTTTCCTCCTCTTTGTTACTTATCAGAATCTTATTTTATTGCAAGGTAATAATAATATGTGAGTTCCAGTTCACATTCTGAGAAACTAAAAACTAAAAAAACTTGTACTGAATGTAGGCGTATATCGTGTAAATAACAGAAAATCTAGGTTTTGTTTCCTGTTTGTGTATATAATGATGATGTAAATCAATACATCAATTGTAATATTGTTATTGTCATTTTCCTGTTACTGGAATAAATGTTCTTGGAAATTGATCGAACGAACAAAATATACTTACTCAAGCTGACAGAACTAATTAATTTCAGATTTATTTCCCCGTTGCTATATAATATGTAACTGCTACGTTGAATAGAATTTCAGGTTTGGCATCAATTTAACAATAAAACATTGAATCATTTCACTGTCAGACTGACTGGTTTGGATTTTGCGATCTAACAATAAAGTAAAGCTGGACTAAACTTCGTCCTATAAAGAATAGATGATTTTCAAAATGATCTAGGAGGAATACGCAGTCGAGTTAAGTATGTGATTTGTTTATGGTTGCTATGGATTTCGTTCTTCTTATGGAAAATAACATGTAATATAACAATTCAATAGCAACAAATCCTGTACTTAACTTGATACTTGACTGTGCATACGGCTTAATCACTGTCCTCTCAACCTTCAATGACAACAATTCACAACAATCAAAAAGTAGATTCAAATGTAATGCCAAGATTCATTAGTGCATACAACATCATCTATACGGCTCGAATGCATAGTTCACACTCAAGCCCTCCTCAACTCAGCCTCTTCTCAGCATCGCCTATAGCCACCAATTCCAGAGCCGTCCACATGGCATTGCTGTTCTGTGATTGGTGGTTGGGAGAGGCTAAGTTGAGGAAGGCTTGAGTCTGGACTATGCATTCCAATAGTAAGCTGCACTTTAGTATGTTCTGAAGTTATCTGACACATTATATGATTAAAGGAACATTGTACGGGTGTACCTCTAAAATCGGTATTCTGAGAAAATGCTAATTGTTTCATTAAAAATCGATAATGCAAATATTGCGAACATCTACGATCTTTTTCATATTATTAAATATTCGTTATGAAATCGTTATAATATATCTAAGATTCTTGAGTGTTCGAATTCATTTTACCGCTAAAACATGCGTCTGAACTTACACTCCTTAATCCTAAACTAATAATGGGATTTCTCTCTTATTTTACGAACGAGAGTCAAATAAATTACTTTCATAACGTAAACACAAGGTATTAATCTTGAAAGAGTAGATACAAAATGATAAAATATGTAAATATGTACACAATGTCGTGTCAATGTGCAAATTTATATATTTTATTTTATCATTTTGTATATACTATTTCTAGATTAATATCTTGTGTTTTAATAGTGAAAGTAATCAATTTGACACTTTTATACTCGTAAAAAAAAAATTAGAGAGAAATCCTGTTATCGGTTTTGGCGTGAGGAGTGTAAGTTTAAACGCATGGTTTAGGGTAAAATTACCATTTCCGAACGCTCTTAAGCATTTGTTCCTTTTTGTAATCTATAACTCCATATCTTTACAAGAACAAAATAAGTATACATGTGGATAATATAATTTAATGGCGTTTTCCAATGGCTGCACTAGACCGCACTGAGTGCGCCTCTAACAATAGGGAACACGCGTATGGAAATTTTAATCGATTTTTAAATACCTTGTCTCTCACTTTATAATTTTGTGTCTTTGCATTTTGAAAAACGGATCAGTCTATGCCTCAAAATAATTGGTTTAGTAACGATAAATAAAAGAGCGCGAAAAACGAGCCGCCGCCATGAAGAGTGGATTTGACGTCATGGTTTTGTTCTTTGTACGCTCACCGCCTCAGCGATTGGACTGTTACGCCACATCTACAGACTCATTGCGTCACAGCCACCTGTACGCGTTTCAGATCCCCGAGTTTAAACTTCAATGAATGCGACCACATTAAACCCATTTAAAAATTTCTTTTTTACTTAGAACTTGCATTAAAATACTTTTTGTATCTGATACTATTAAACTAAGTGTTTGGTTTAACAAAAAAAATCGTACGCGTGTTGCCTATTAGAACAATGCACAACAATACAATAGACACACCAGAGCCCACTTTGTGCAGCAAAAAAGAAAAAACCATAAACTAAATGTTGACTTTTATTTTCTTCATTTACTCTGTTTTCCAATGGCTGCACTAGACCACACTGAGTGCGCCTCTAGAAATTAGAACAATGCACAACAATACAATAGACACACCAGTGCGCACTTTGTGCAGCCATAGATTACAATAATCCATGTTGACTCTTATTTCACAAATTCATTGTAAAAATAATAAGGTTCGTGGCAAAAAATATTGCAGTGGTCATCGTAATGTGAATTACTATAAAGTAAACATAGCTTGATCGTGCCAACTCGCAAGCAACACATTGTATCTTAATAACTCCAGCTGTGGGTGCGCACATCTATATCACGCCTAGACTAACGGAACTAGCAATTAAATGTCTGAATATAGCGCATTATATTGCGCATTATCATTTACGAATTAAATTAAATTATTCATTAATTTTTATAGATTGCCGTAGGAGTAATCGATTAATCTATTTGAAAATGATATGTTTTAATTATATGGATCTAATACAAACTGGCAAAGACAATTTAAAATCATGTTATTTGGCATTCTTTAGAAAATAATTAATGTATGTCTTCAAACATACTCAAAAGTTTACATTTAATCAATGATTTCAAATTTTCTCACTATCCCACACGTACATTCAGACATTTCTGTATGTATTTCTCTTTCACTGTGCATATTATATTCCGGTAGACGAAACTGGAGATCCAATCAAATGAAATATATAGGCCTCCCGTTTTCAGTATGTCGGATGAGGGGGTGGCTAATTAACATAGATTATTCTTACGTATACGGGCTTTGTCAACACCGGCTTGCTATTGTTATTATCATACTCACTTCTGATAAGATTTGGAAAATAAAATACACGAAATAGAAAGCTCAAAACATAAAAAGGTACATGAAGATAATAATAACTTGTTCAAAAGAAAATGTATTTTATCTTATTCATTTATTGATATTTTCACAATAACACTTTGTTGCTACGATTGTCTAGTGATTTTTTTAACTTTTCGAAAGCCAATATTTTACTACAAAATAATTAAATTTTCTTATTATTTATTCTTAAAAGTACAGCAAGAAATCACAATGCGGAAAAAATACATAAAGAATGATTTTGTATTTTGATGTTGAATTTTGTAATCTCAAAGTTTTAGTTATTGAATTAAATATTTATTTAATGAATACAGATTAAATTTATGTGTGGAAAGTACTATCGCATGGTTACTGGTCTAACAATTTTCCTGTTTTTTCAATTATTTCCTCTTCTGCTCGTATCATTTTCTAAATCTGAATTTTTTTAGTATATGCCCATTTTTTAGTATTATGTGTCATCTTCGGTGACACAATGTATTCACATCCGCAAAGAACAACACACTGTCCGGACACAATAGCGCACATGCACGCTATTTTGTAGTCGTTCCATGGAGGAGACGTGGAGGTCCACCCACTTTTGTCATTCGTGTCTGTATCTTCGCCACAAGCGCAAGTGTTTGATTGGGCTTCACACTAACCATGGCACAGAAGTTGGGAACGTTCATCGTGCTATTAGCAGTCAGCATCTACGTAAGTATCGGCCGCCGCGTAGCGTGAAAGTTGGTCTGTAGAATTGTATCTAAAATAATAATAATAACAATAATATTTTTATTTAGCATTTAGCAACAACTGCACACATGAAAAGAACATTCTCTCGTAGAAGCCCACCAAACCTGACAAGGCTTAACAATAATAATAATAATAATAATAATAATAATAATAATAATGATAATAATACTAATAATAATAATAATAATAATTATTATTATTATTATTATTATAATAATAATAATAATAATAATAATAATAATAATAAAAATAATAATAACAAAAATAATAATAATAATAATAATAATAATAATAAAAATAATAATAATAATAATAATAATAATAATAATAATACTTAAAAAAAAAAAAAAATATTAGGATAATAATACTAATAATAATAATCCTAATAATAATAAAGTTCAGCAAATGGCATTGTTCCGCGAAAACTCCATGACAGTATTTAACTTATTGGTCTCCAACCAAACATATACATCGAGATGCAAAAGGCAATCATTTTGAGCACGTGTAGGAAGTGCAAAAATTTTTGAACTAAGAAGAATGAAGACTTCAAGAAGTTCTCTATCCTGATGGTGGATTTCGTGGTTTCCACCATACGAAGAGCGAATGCTGGGATGAGTACAAATCGGCCACGACCGTACATAGCATCCACAGTTTGGTTTGGAAAAAATAATATGGACAATGATATATTTAATTAGTTCTAACTAAGTGGACTTTAATAAGGTAAACACATGGGAATACTTGACATCTATGTCCGTACAACATTTTTACGCTGGTTTTGACCGAGTTTGTATATAGTGCAACAATAAACCAATAATAATAATATAGGTATTTTTCAAAGTGACTCGTTTAGTGCGTTATGGTTTTGTCTTTCATTAAATCCATTATCTCATATCCTAAACAAATCTACACATGGTTTCAAGATAAAGGACGGTAATACGGTTTGCCACACACTTTCACATCTATTCTACATGGACGATCTCAAGCTATATGCTTTAAATGCGACACACATGACGAATCTTCTTAACTCAACGTTAGAATTCAGTAGAGATATATGTATGGATTTTGGAATTGATAAAATGTAAGTCACTTCATGTCATCAAAGGAAAGATTACGAAATTGGAAGAGTTTGAAATTGACGAAGACAACCGGATTGGAGTAATGGACGAAGAAGACATATACAAATATCTAGGATTTGCGCAGGCTAAACGAATTGATCATAAACTGATGAAAAGTAAACTAATTTCTGCATACAAGAAACGAATAGGATCCATTTTAAAAACACAACTGAATGGTAAAAAACAAGATCAAAGCAATTAACACTTATGCTATACCGGTACTTACATATTCATTTGGTAATTATTAACTGGACACAGACAGAACTTCATGCCCTAGAAATTCTCACCCGCACAACATTCACCAAATACAGAAGTCATCACCCTAAGTCAGCAATAGAACGAGTGACTCTACCTAGAGAAAAAGGGGGAAGAGGCTTGATTGATTTAAATAATTTATATTATAAACAAATTGAGATTCTAAGAAAGTACTTTTATACAAAATGCCCACATACACAACTTCATAGAGCTATAGTATCGGCAGATAAGTCGCTTTCTCCCCTCAATTTAAATGACAGAAAATATACCTTGCTTCAAAAATTAAATTCTGACACAGCAAAAAGAGATCAGAATATCAGAAAAGACGTTACATAGCAGACATTATAAAGAGCTTCTTAAGGATAGCGTCGATAGGGACGCATCGAACAAATGGTTAACGTCCGGAGACATTTTCAGCGAAACAGAGGGATTTATGATCGCTATTCAAGATAAAGTAATCAAGACTAACAATTACAAAAAATACATACTGAAAGACGTCACAGTGGAAGATAAATGTAGAAAATCTGAAAATCTGGGTGCAAAATGCTTTGTCAAACAGATTATCTTCATAGACCATAACCAAGTTGCAAACATTATACATCAAAAATTAGCCATGAAGTATAAACTTATAAACACAACCACTGCGTATTACAAATACAAGCCTGAAAAGGTATTAGATAGTAAAGACTACAAATTATATTACGACCGGGCAGTTATAACAGACCAAACCATACATCACAATAGACCGGATATTATATTTATTGACAAGAAGAAACAAGAAACGATTTTAATTGATGTTGCCGTCCCTTTATGCCACAATGTAGAGACAACTTGGCGGGAAAAGATAAACAGATATAAGGTATATCTATTGAAATAAAAAGGTTGTGGAAGCAGAATAATGTAACTGTTTTACCGTTAGTAATATCAGAAAAGACGTTACATAGCAGACATTATAAAAAACTTCTAAAGAATAACGTCGATAGGGTAGCATCGAACAAATGGTTTACGTCCGGGGATATTTTCAGCGAAACAGAAGGATTTATGATCGCTATTCAAGATAAAAAAAATCAAGACTAACAACTACAAAAAAAACATAATGAAAGACGTCACAGTGGATGATAAATGTAGAACATGTAATATGAACGGCGAAACAATTGAACATATCGAATCTGGGTGCAAAATGCTTTGTAAACAGATTATCTTCATAGGTATAACCAAGTTGCAAACATTATACATAAAAAATTAGCCATAGAGTATAAACCTATAAACACAACCACTGCATATGAAAAAAATATTTTTTTTTAAAACAACGCTTATATTTAAATGCACTTAAAAGTAAAAAATAAAGTTTCGCCCAACTTATTTTTGCCTCACTCGGAAAATAACGCGTTGGGCGCTTTCAGTATTGACATAGATTGCAGTATTCTGCTGTTTATGCAGGGAAAACGCCCAACGCTTTTATTTTCCGAGTGAGGCAAAAATTTGTTGGGCGAAACTTTATTTTTAGGGCGCGACAGCGGCCTTATAAGTTTGCACCAGATTTATATATGTATGTATGTATGTATGTATGTATGTATGTATGTATGTATCCGTTCGCATTTCACGCGCGACAAGAAAGATGTATTTATTTGAAGTAGAAGATATTAACGAATATAAATGAAACTTGTCAATAATGATCTCAGTAGAATGACGTATGTGTTTTGTAAATCTCAATATTTTGAGCTGGCCGTAAGTACCACTAAGTGCAAGTTTTGTAAGACAACAAAATTTGTTACTTTGCACATCGCTACGGTTTTTAAAAAAATGTCTGCTATCAATTTTGCGTTATCATTATGAAACTCAAACTTGACCTGTAGTAATCCTTTGACTTTAGAATGGCGTAACATTTACATTTCTGACATTTGTATTTGAGACGCTACGTGTTACAGAAAATTCATTCAATTTTAAATTGTGTTTTTGGTTTTACACTTTATGGCCAATCTGAAGTAATGTTTATGCATTGTTACGAAAAATACGCATTCATGTTGTAAATCCAGTCGTATGTGATAGAAAAAAACAAAATAATACATAAAATATTATCCAGGGGTGACTAAACAGGTCAAGTTTTGGCCCGCATTTTGGGCTCGGCAAGATAAATGAATTTATTTCTGGTTGAAGATTGCAACCCATATTACTGATTTTTTGCATGGCATTTGTCACTAAAGGAATGTAATAGTATGTAAATTAGCAATGCTATTGGTTGAAGGATAGATGAATAATTCTAGTTTGAACGATCCTCAGCTCAGCCTCGCGCTATAAAGAACGACAAGTGGAATGCTCGTGTTTACGTGTGCGTGGACAAAATGTGGAATGACTGTTGTAGTACACTTACGCAAATGAGTCTTCCATTGTTAGATGCCCAATTACTATTATGGCAATGCAAAAACCGAGGATTTGTCCGGTGATACAAAAACAATGTCTGGCCCAGACCGTATGTCGCCATGCTTCAAAGCCGGATTATATGTTAGTTACTCAACGATGCTACCCTTGCAAAATGCATATGGCTGTTATTGAAAAAAATACGTGAAAGTTGTAATACGGAAAACAATAAAACATGATATTAATATTACACAGATATGTATTTATTTTAAGGATGCGTTATGATAAATAAATTCATATCGATAATCGCATTTTTTCCCACAATATATCACGATATATCGTGATAATATCGTGAGCATATAATAATATCGCGATACGATATTATCGCGATAATAGCAAATAAATAGCGCATTGTGATTGTAGCCGATGGCCAAACAAACCGGTTTGTCGGCTGGTGAAGGACGGGATGGGTGGGGGGGAGGGGGGGGGTTGAGGCAGCGGAGCAGTGAAACGTAGATTTGGATCTTGAAAGATGTCAAACAATGCAGACTTTTCGGAAGGAAGTCAATGAATGAGTGCAGGTAATCGAGGCCTAAAAATAGTCCGTCTTCCTTTAGCAAGCGGCTCATAACTGGACACACGAAGTGGAGTTCTATTTTTATTTTTTAGTGTAGAGCGGGCGGTCTGTCTGCTAATGATGGCGAGTCAGTTTCGTTCTGCTGATCTTGAATTACACATTGACGACTACTGTGTTACCGCCAACATTGCGTGCGGGGGGGGGGGGGGGGAACAGCAGCATGCAAACTTTGCCAAGGGATGCTCGGCTAACATCAATAGAATAATCAAATAACCGCCATGCGAAATTGTAAACTATGACGATACCATGAAGTATTAACAATTTATCATGATACTGGGTGCAAAATAATATCGTCATGAATATCGCGATACGACGGCGCATATCGTATCGTATCGATATACGATATTATCGATATTTATCGATATACGATTATCGTCCGCATCACTAATTTATTTGGTGTAGGCCTACACTGTAAAGTGTAGGCCTATATTACATACTAAGATTTTATGAAGTGTGTACAGTGTATCATTTTTTCTTTCTAATATTTGCGGGATGTACCCGATAGCGCAATTAGCAAGAGATTTGTATGTACGGCCGGAGTTAGAGCAGTTGCAACTTTGTGGTATACTTTCGTATGATACGACAGCGATTATCAAATTGGTTGTATTACGTTGAATATATTTATTCGTATGTATCACTGATTAATATTCGCAAGAAACCATGCACATACCTCTCGTAACCAGAACATCAAACGACTTGATGATAGTAGAACCTTCATTAACAATATCGGTCTCTACAGCCAAAGCTCTTGCCATTCGACACGGAACAATAACAAAACATTTATTAAAAACAAAAATTGAAACTGAAGCAATTAACACTTAATGTATGTTTTAAAAAGCTAATAAGAAAGTGATGCCTAAAAATAGAAATAGATAAACGTAAAATGCATAAAAAATATCTTCGGTGAAGCTTGCACTCGGCTTGAATAATTTTCGGGACGTCTCGAAAAACCAGGTTCTTCTTCACCTATCAACTATCATAAGACCTATTACTCCGATATCTGTAAGATTGTAATAGGTCGTATAATAGGAAATAGTCGAGTTATAGGTATGCTTCTTTATACGGTCCACTTTCTTAGCTTGTCCCATGTGATCCTCAAACCGGACAGTTGGATATAAAATAAACCCTTCCGACTTCCCCCTGTATGTATTTAATTAATTGAAGTTAATTGATATGTTGTGTGACGAAACGTCAGTAAACTGTGGCTTCACTGTAAAAGCACGCTGCCAGCTTATTGGTTAATGGCATCATGTTTAGTGGTAAGTGAATTATGACTATGAGGGTCTGTTTCACATCGGGGTCTGTTTCACAGAGGCGGAGAGGGAGGGGGAATCTTACCATGTGTTTATACAAAAAACGGAACATGCACCTAAATTATCGTATAGCTCGCAGTTTTGACTGTGTCGCCGTGATAGAATTCATTTTGCCTATCTGGACACTGTTCGTCACTATGTTCTTATGCCACAACAGTATGTAGAAACATTATCAGATTATAAATTTCAGCCCTTACATGACATGCATAAAGAAATTAATATATTCATATAGTAGAAATAGCATTCATTCTCCTTTTTGCAAGTCCAATTTACAGGTAAAAAATCATAATCCTAATGATGTCGGGATTGTTTTATGGGAGTTGTGTCTCAGGATTCTAATTATTTTATTTTTAATATTATTGGTTCACCAATAATAATTATTATTTTCATAATTTTGGTATGTAGTACGTGTCTTGCCCAAAAGTCAAAGTATCAAAGCATTACGTTTTACTGAATTCAAATTGTTTTATCGCACTTAGAACAATATCTACGAAATCTGTTATATTTATTGTTTCATGAAGTTTATGATCATTGTGCAATATGATATGTATTGTATGATTTTTTTGATGCACTCGTTAGGCCTACCGATTTCTATGTTTCCTGGTATATCGTTTACGGATTATTGCCATGTCCTAATTTCCCCCATTTGTGTGGAATTTCTTGTGCTGTGAAAACAGATGCCTTGTGGTCCGCGTAATGGTTTGGTCATGCTATAATCGGTGGGGCTGACTGTAAGGATCAAATTTCATCTGGAAAGTGTCACAGAATTTGTGCCTGGCCGTGGCCGTTATGGTTTCCGATATTTATGTGGCGTGAGGGGGGTTGTTTCTTAAAATAAGTATGAGAACAAAATCCGTCCACATATGCAGTAGTCTTCACAGCGAGTGCATGGGTGCGTGTTGACTTGTCCATGTGATTTGTATAATCGACGATCTATGAGTGTGCTATCAACATTAATGAAGTGATTATTGGATATTGCGTTTAAGGTGTTCACTTCACCCTTGTGTGTGTTATATTTATTTGTCTTTGTTTGTGCACGTTGTATGAACACATGTGTAGGCCGTGTGATCGTAAATACTTGTGCGACGCTACGTGTTACAGAACATTCATACAATTTTAGAGTGTGTTTTTGGTTTTACACTTTATGGCCAATCTGAAGTAATGTTTATGCATTGTTACGAAAAATACACATTCATATTGTAAATCCAGTCGTGTGTGATAGAAAAAACTAAATAATACGTACAATTATTATTCAGGGGTGACTAAACGGGGTTTAAAAAAAATTGTTTGTTTTTTTTTTTGATCGCGATAGCGGTCGAACAAAAAGTCCGATCAATTTGAAATTTGGACCATCTACAAGCCTCGATGTGGATTTAACGTCATAAGTTTTGTGGACAAATCTGTTGAAAAGTTACAAAGTTACAATTTAATTATTACAAAGTTATTCCCAAACACAATGGCGGCAAAATGTGAGATAGCCATTTTTTAGTAAATTTCTAGCCGGTCACGAATATGTAAATTTCAACGCGATCCGATGAGAATTGTAGGTACAAATTACAATTTTGTATTGCTGAATTGTAGTGAAGTAACTATGACAACGAAACATCCAAGCTATAATTTATATGGACAATCGATCTTTTATTGAACAATGGCAGGAAGTGTAATAACTATAACAGTAAAAACTCAAATCTTTCCACATTTTTGTCACTTTCATTGAACAATGACGATGGCTTTGAGAACTTTTCGCCAGAAAGTTCGTGGACATATGGACGCGCTCGTTTATCAACGCGTCAAACAGAGCGTTTTCCTAGTGTGAGTAGTCCATAAGTGCAGTATGTAGTTGAGACAGGGACTTACAAAGCCTGTCTGGAGGACTGGAGTTATAAGTAGTTCGGTAAATGAAATGGTGTACAATTCAATTTTATCCTTACATTTTGTCAATATGCGTAAACATTTATAATGATTATCTTATCACACTTTTTAGTTTTTATTATTGGTTAAATGGCAATTTAAAATCATAGCAGAAGACCGTTTTAATATTTTAAAATATGATTCATTTTTAAGAAATGATGGGTCCTATTTACGTTTGGGGAAAATGAGCTTCTATTGTTATATACGTTCCAATTCCATTATATATATTTTTTTTAAATTGATCGCGCCCTACAGTAAATGGTATAAGTCCATTTACAGATAAAATCATAATCCTAATGTTGTCGATATAGTGTTGTAAGAGTAGTGTATCACGATTTTAATTAATGTAATCGAATCATCGTATCAGCAGATTATTTTTAATCTCGTGGATGTTCTTTTAGAGCTAATATTACATCACCCTGGTATCTCGGAGGGCGAAATGTGTTTCTTTCAACTATTAATTTTTTAAAATATTTATTTACTTCACGTCGTTTTATAAATTATAACAAGTGACACTGTCAGTATTTGATTAGTTTGTAACATATGCCCCGGAAATGACTGGCGAGGGAACAAGGTCGCGCCAGCGACCTTGTTTACTTTTTAGTTCATTAAAGTATAAGCGTTGTTTTTAAAAAAATATATTTTTTTCATGTTATATTATTTTATACTTTTTAGTCTTAAAGAATCTTGCAATCGAATATATATCGAATATCGATTCATGAATTATGATAGTTTTATTGATTATTAATAGCGTATTCGACTGGACCGCACTGAGTGCACACTGAAACGTCACGATTTCGTCGTGCACTCGCCTAGTGTTGTCGCCGGCTCTTTCCCAGCCGAACACGCAAGACATATCCAGTGCAAAGATGGCGACAGAAAACAGCGGCAATAACGACGTTGTTGAATTCCATCAATTTGTTTACGAACAGGATGGAAATGTAACAATCACCAACGAGGGTGTTTTGTGTCGAATGATTGGCAATGAGGGTAAGTTGATGATATTCAATTTAGATAGGCCGAGATCAGCTGTTATAGCGTTGTTTTTCAATTTCATAATTTGGCATTTAATAAACTGGGCTTGGCATAGGGCCCAACCATACCAACCGAACACTTATACCTCCATATCGGAAAAGTGAGATACAACATTGTTTATATAACTTTCTATTTTAGGCTTTTCATTTCTTGGCTTGATAACAGCTAATATATGTTCGATATCGTCATCACTACTATCAGAATTTCAAACTTTGCGCGTTCATCGCCGCACTGAAAAACTCGCACTGGCCCCTAACCCGAGTGCAGGTCAGTGCTGCACTCTGGGAGTGCAACTGCCCAGTCGAATACGAAATATTGCACTGAGTGCGCACTGGATTCACCAGTCGAATACGGACAGTGCACTCAGTGCGCACTGAGTGCGGTCCAGTGCAACCAGTCGAATACGCTATTAGTAAATATGACAATTGATTCATGTATTGTCATAAAGAATACGTCTGTGTGCAAACGTTCAGCTCCATTCGACGTTCGAAAGTGAGTGTTTTATCGATCCCCATATAAAACATCAATTAATTAATTATGATGGCCTAATTGATTATTTAGTAAATATGACAATTGATTCATATATTGTCATTAAGAATACGTCTGTGTAAAAACTTTCAACTCGATTCGACGTTGGGAAGTGGGTGAAACATCGATTCCCATTTAAAATATTAATTAATTATGAGGAATTAATTGACTATTTTTAGTAAATATGACAATTGATACGTGTATTGTCATTAAGAATACGTCTGTGTGAAACATTTCAGCTCAATTCGACGTTCGGAAGTGGGTTAAACATCGATTTCCATATAAAACATTAATTAATTATGATGAATTAATTGAATATTTAGTAAATATGACAATTGATTCGTGTATTGTCATTAAAAATACGTCTGTGTGAAATCGTTCAGCTCAATTCAACGTTGGAAAGTGGGTGAAATATCGATTTCCATAAAAAACATTAATTGATTATTTAGTAATATGACAATGGATTCGTGTATTGTCATTAAGAATACATCTGTGTGAAACGTTTCAACTCGATTTGACGTTCGGAAGTGGGTTAAACATCGATTTCCATATAAAACATTAACTAATCAATTATGACGAATTAATTAACAATTTAGTAAATATGACAATTGATTCGTGTATTGTCATTAAGAATACGTCTGTGTGAAAACTTTCAACTCGATTGAACGTTGTAAAGTGGGTTAAACATCGATTTCCATATAAAACATTAATTAATTAATTATGATGAATTTATTGACAATTAAGTAAATATGACAGTTGATTCATGTATTGGCATTAGCAATACGTCTGTGTAAACATTTTCAGCTTGATCGGACATTAAGAAGTAGGTGGAATATCGATTCAAAGATTCATCGATTTCCATGTAAAACATTAATTAATTAATTGTGATAATTAATTGACAATTTAGTAAAGATGACAATTGATTAATGTATTGTCATCAGGAATACGTCTGTGTAAAAAAAATCAGCTTGATCGGACCTCTAGAAGTAGGCGGAATATCCATTCAAAGTTTCCGTCCAGACAAACAATTGGCAAGTTAATAAGCGTTGTAAAATACAAGCCTGAAAAGGTATTAGATAATAAAGACTACAAATTATATTACGACCAAGCAGTTATAACAGACCAAACCATACATCACAATAGACCGGATATCATATTTATTGACAAGAAGAAACAAGAAACGATTTTAATTGATGTTGCTGTCCCTTTATGCCACAATGTAGAGACAACTTGGCGGGAAAAGATAAACAGATATAAGGAGTTATCTATTGAAATAAAAAGGTTGTGGAAGCAGAATAATGTAACTGTTTTACCGTTAGTTATATCAGCAAATGGCATTGTTCCGCGTAAACTCCATGACAGTATTAAACTAATTGGTCTCCAACCGAACATATACATCGAGATGCAAAAAGCAATAATTTTGAACACGTGTAGGATAGTGCGAAAATTTTTGAACTAAGAAGAATAAACACTTCGAGAAGGTCCCCATCCTGATGGTGGTTTTCGTGGTTTCCACCGTACGAAGAGCGAATGCTGGGATGAGTACAAATCGACCACGACCGTACATAGCATCCACAGTTTGGTTTGGAAAAAATAATATGGACAATGATATATTTAATTAGTTCTAAGTAGATTTTAATTAAGGTAAACACATGGAAATACTTGACACTTATGTCCGTACAACATGTTAATGCCGGTTTTGACCGAGTTTGTATGTATTGCAACAATAAAATAATAATAATAATAAAAATAATAATAATAATAATATAAAAAAAATAAATTAATAATAATAATAATAATAATAATAATAATAATAATAATAATAATAATAATAATAATAATAATAATAATAATAATAGTAATAATAATAGTAATAATAATAATAATAATAATAATAAAAATAATAATAATAAAAATAATAATAATAATAATAAACAATAATAATAATTATAAAAATAATAATAGTAGTAATGTATCAAGAAGAAAATGTAAGGAAAATTTACATTTAGATTCTTCATTAAAATATGGAAATACGTGGTTTACTATTTTGTTTTTGTGTACGGGGCATTCTTGGCAAGGCTCCAGATCTATGGCTAGAGATGGATTCCTCTTTGGGTCCTACATAACCACTTTGAATATTAAAATACTATCCTTGTTTATGGTATCAATATTGTGTGAGCAACATGTGGAAACACCATATCAATTAACGATCTCAACAGTCAAGGTTTTATCATCATTCGCGGTTACTTCCAGTCCAGCTTTATGTGTCCATCTGATTTGATGACCATGATAATTTCTGTATCTGCTTCATAAATCGTAGTCATGGTTTTGATTTAAGTGAATGCTTGAATATTGAAAAAAAAATTTGTAGTTTTTTCAAGATTTAGAAATCATACAGTGGGTCATGCATGTGTTAATTGCTCTTTAAAAGTAGTGACATTTTTAGCCAAAAGTTAATAAAATAGAATGAAGTTACTTTTAAAAAAATGAAATTAATTACAATCTGTTACTTTTTATGGAAAAAAGTAATTAAATTACTTAAAAAAACTGAAAATATTTAATTTTGTCTCCTTTTGTATGTACGTTTTTACACGAAAGGGAAGAAAAATTAAGTAAGGACTTAGAAAAACAACATGAAGAGTGAGGTATTGAAGCTCTGTTTAGGTGCGGCCTTGGAAATTTTTTAATTAACTTTCTTTGACGTTTAAAAAATTAATGGTTATGCTATCCTAATACTGGCTACAGGCCGATGGTAAAATATATCATTTTACAAAACCGCATAGCAAAACATGTACATATACCTGCATTAGCAATAGTGACTCTCTGATTCTTTAAGCTGAATCCGAAAATGTATGAAAATAACTTGCTCACATTCTGCCATAATAAAAATGCGTGTTCGTATGTGCTTGTGTTTCTGTCCCACCCAACACTTCGGCTTTAGTTTGCAGACGATGTTGTATCTGCCAGAGGAGCGGGCGGACCAATAGGACTGCATCAACCGTATTCATCGGTATCAATTGGTGAAGTCATTCAGGTATCTTACTATATTGTAACATAAATATTTTTAAATATTTATCTACAACATTAACTGATAAAGAGGGCTCAGTGCGTAGCACACGAGGTCGTTGGTTCAATACCCGCTACCGGCAATCCTAACTGAAGGTTTTTTCGAGGTTTTCCTCAGTAACAGGACGAATGGTGGAACCTGGAATTGAGTAATAATAACAGCCCTCGATCAGACAAAATAAACCTTACAGTATTGTATTTAATGTAGGGCCTATACGTCTTAATAATACATCTACCTACTCATAATTCAAAAATTATGATATGGAATGCAATTTTAATGATACGAAGAAACGACCTTAAATTCTAGCGCTGCTCAAGATATTTGTTTGTATAACTTTTGACCAAAATATTATATAATTAGTATCTTATAAGTGATTTCAAACAATAACGTTCACATCTGAATTTCCAAATCAACTTCTGCACTATCGTTTGGCAACTAAATACCATATATTATACTGAATCAATAATTAGAATTATTTTCGTCGCTTGCGTTTGCAGAACATAAAGACTATGTTTTCGGGCTGTCCACCGATCACTGTCCCAAACGCTCATCTAAACTGCTCCAGGACTGTGAAGAAGGTACTTTCAGTATTGGACTGCACCAAGAAAGTACCTCAAGGCTCCAAGGTTACGATGAAGTGTCTGCCTGGTTTCATTGCCAAGGAGAAACATAAGTTTGTAACCTGCTCGAGCCCTCGCAAGTGGAACAAACCTCCCATTACCTGCACAACAGCGCGTAAGTTGAAACAGTCTAGGCTATATTTTATTTCATAATAACGTAGGCCTATCACGGATAATAGTTATCTCTATTATTTTAAGAATGGGTGTAAAAACATAAGCAAAACGAATTATTGATATTTTTTGTGTAAAAGTAAATATTGATAAAAACCATGTTAGCCCTTTCGCTGCTGGAAAATCACAACAATGAAAATAATGTTTAAAAATTAAAGAATTAAATTCTGTTTTGTGTAAAAGTGTTAAGATAATTTTAAAAAAACCATTTAGTCATAAATAAATTGTTTCATTTTCGGGGTGTTTTTGAGTTATTTTCCATACATAGAGGAGTTTTTATGACGCAGTGAAAGAGTAAAACTAAACTTTCTTTTTCAAGCTACAACGACAACCGTCGAGACAACTGCTTCGACAACGGTAGTGTCTGAGGAGACAACCGAATCTACGACAGTCGACACAACTAGTTCAGAGGACACCACATTGGTTGCAACACCATCGGAAGATACTACGCCCGATACCACATCTCATACTACACTCTCATCTTTGTCTAGTACCTCCGTTTTAACGCCTTCCTTCACTAGCGTTTCTGTTAGTTCAACTATTAACGGGACTACTACCAACAATTCTTCTTCTGTTGCCGGTGGTACCACCAAGGCAAATAATACATCATCTACTGTTGCTTCTGCAAGTAACAGTTATACAACCGCACTAGCCGGCACCACCTCCTCTGTTGGTCCTACAACCGCACTAGCCGGCACCACCTCCTCTGTTAGTTCTATACAACCGTATTAGCCGGCACTACCGTCTCTGTTAGTTCTACAACCGCACTTGCCGGCACTACCGCCTCTGTTAGTTCTACAACCGCATTAGCCGGCCCTACTTCCCCTACTGCCACTACCACTACTCCAATACCAACCACGACTACAATGGCCACAACGCTTCCCCCTGGTAAGTATATTTTCACCGGATGTTTCGCATTATTTAAAATGCGTTTGTCGACTTACCCAGTGGAAGTCGCGATCTCGGTCTGTTGAATATTGTGTTTAAAATTGTCAAATACAACACCAAATTAATGTCATTCCATAAAGATTCCAATGCTCTTTAGTCGTGAACGGATAGGCTATATGTTTCAACAAATACACTTTTCAAATTAGATGTTTGATTGCAAACGGTGTTGCACTAAAACAAAGGATATATCTGTGTTAAATAATTTAAAGACGCATATAACAGGACTTATTTATTATAAGGTGTTTAACGAAGTACTCGATGGCTTAAGTCATGAATCAGGTACATTATACAACGCCGTGGTCGTCATAAGGGGAGTTCAAAAAGGGAGAGCAGGGCCATAGTGGACAGATAAATCTATATTGGGACATTGGGAGGGGGTAAAGGGTAAGGGTCCCACTGTGTCGCCCATTACGACTGGCAGAGTAACGTGGGCATATGTTACACTGGGGTTTAACGGGCCATTGTGCCGTTAAGGCTCTTCGTGCGTAAAAAACATAACATCCGATTTCGGTCTGTTAAAGTTCTTTAAAATGGTCTTCGCGGCACAAGATTTCGTAAGATTTTAAGTGTTTTAGCACAATGTTTGCTAGCGTCGACGCCGTTTCTTTTCAAAACTTTTAATTTTTTTTTTGTGATGACAAGAATAGACAATTAATAATAATAATTAATAAAAAGAAAAAATATGTCATCCCATAGAGAATTGTATTCTCTTATAAATGGTTTTGCACATTTTCTTAATTAGGTGTAAAATGTGTCCAGCAACATCACATTACAGAAGGTAATTTAGATCATCTGAAAAACGGAACTATTAATTGGAACATAGACTCTTAATAAGACGACATATTATTTGTATTTACATTTGAACAATTTAACACATTTAAAAGAAGTTTTAACACATCGAAATCTGGAGTTTCGCATCCTAGGTGGACATACAGACTTAATGACGCGTTTTGCACATACAATCAAAATTATAAATGCTTTAACCTTAAGACCTAAGATTCGTCGTCCATCGTGTTTAAGGTCCGCTGTACGACGCCATACCAGGCATGGGCTACTATAAAGCGTTCGCCGCCACGGAAAAAGGTTGGAACGAAGCTCAGACCAGATGCGAAACTGATACTGCCCGTCTTGTAGTGTTCGATTCCGCCGCTGAAGCTACTGCTGTGATCAGCTATGCTAGTGACAAAGGACTAAAGAACATCATTTTCTACGGCATCCATGATAAAAGCATTGAGGGAACTTTCGTTACGGTCCGGGGTGAGTTCTTTGCGCACATTATTCTTCCAAAGTACTTTATACGTACCATATAACGAGGTACGAGGTATTGATTTCGGTTGATTTTTACAACAGACTGCAAAACTGTGTATAAATAATAATAACAACACACCGCCCACAATTATTTTTCAAAGTGAGCCAATATAGAAATTATTATGTACGATACTTCGAAGTAAGCATATTCGTCATATACTTAGCGCTTTAATATAACTCATGGCTTTACCTTAAGTATATCCGTACTGTGGCATTTAATACTCCTTATAGAAACTTGCACAATACAAATACATGATTTCATTGTTTAAGTTTTACTTCTACAATACATACCAACAGGCTCGAATTTTTAATTTTTTAGCACTTGTCCATCGGGCTGTTATTCCCAAAGCTGACAGTGATTAAATGTTTATTCTAACCATTAAACTCACCAATTCCAGGAAAAACTCCAATGATTGAGTCAATTGGACTGGCTTGGAAACCATCAAACCCAGACAACTTTAATGGGAATGAAAATTGCGTTATCATCGACAGAAGCTTGAAACAAATTGATGACAGACACTGCAGTTCAGTTTATGCTCAATTCATTTGTGAAAAATGAGGAACTCTCACGAAAACACAGTTTAATATGGGATTTGTTTGATGCAATATAATACTTTTTAATAACGTCTAGTTTGAATAGATCGTTTTTGCCTTTATTCACTTCATCACTAATGATTGACTAAAGTGTAGCCTAATATTTTCAGAGGAATGTTAACACAAGAACCGATAGAGATGGCTCAGTTATAAAATGACTCGAAACTCAAATTCAGGAGGTCCCCAGTTCGATGCCGGCTACCATTTACCCTGACTGACTGTTTTTCTGATGTTTTTCTCAGTTACAAGGGCAATGCTGGGATTGAGTCATCCTATAACAGCACTCGGACAGTTTTCAGTACTTTTGCAAATACCGCCGCACCTAGTTTACCACTTGAAAGGAAGGCATGAATTGTCCTTGGCATGTTTAACACGAACAATTTTTAACACCTTTTGTTGTAGAAATATCAAAGTATAAGCTAAGTCGTAAAGAAAATATTTGGTATTTTGGGCTAGATACCCTGAGTATGAGCTCAAGCTGTCTTCAATAATTTCACTAATATACTCACCACTTGCTGCAGCAAAATATTGTGTGATTATTATAAGGCTACAATGTATTGCAAAGCGTGTTTCTGGTAACGTGTCAATAAAAATACATTAAAAGTATAAAGTGGAGTACATTCTTTATAATACCATGTGGATTGTGGCTGTATAGTGGTAAGACCATAGAGGTAAGAAGGTCCTTATAAACTCAATGGTTACATCACGACTGGGATTATTCTGAAGACTTTGTAGAGCATATCCTAATCACCGTGAATTATTGAGTGGCTCGTTAATCGAGTGTTTAGCATCCCTGCTTCTAATCTAATGCAAAAGGTTCTGGCCTCAAATTCCACTTCAAGCAGAAGTTTTTTAACTTCGAATATGTATTGAATTCGATCACTTCTTGTCTAACGAATAAGTAAACGATGACTTTGGAGCCGTCCTTGCAAGGAAGCACTAAATAAATTCAAAAATGTTCTGAATTACCCTTGTTGATTTTGAGATTCTGTTCGCAGGTGTTCACACTTTCCAACCACTGATTAACATATTTCATTTTTAAATTATCGATCTTTGTTTGGTTATCGTTCACTCGTCGATGGTGTTAGGAACCTATACAAGGTGGTTGGCTCAGTCGCTTTAATTTAAAGTTCCCCAACAAAAATCATTTTGTGGCTGAGTTGGTAGACTCTAAAATATATAAATTTATATTAAAACCACACATACAATTGTTAAACGATACCAAGGTCACTTATTTTTAAAACCGGAAAATTTTCGGAGTAACCCGTTCCTACGCCTTCCTTGAGACCGAGGCCAACTGTCTCTCGGCAACCAACTGCCAACTGCCAACTGCCAACTCGGTCTGAGGAAGGAGTAGGAACGGGTTACTCATGAAAATTCACCGGTTTTAAAAGTAAGTGACCTTGGTATCGTTTTACAATTGTGTGTGTGGTTTTAACATTATTCCAAGTCAATAAGTACCTGCGGGTGACATAAATCTATGTTTTTATAATTTCATGCAAGACTTGACTCTGAACTTGCTGGGCTCGCTGGGGTGTGAGCAAGATACAATGAAAAGAACGATACCAGCACAGTGTGAATTGTATCTGATGTGAACAACTATGTGATAACTCCAATAGTTGAAGGGTAAATCTTTTATAACAAGCTTCGAAATAATATAATAATTATGACAATAATGCAAATATTGAAGTAATAGTAATAATAATATATTTGTACATTCAGTTCCATTAATATTCTTTCATACCAGTTTTATTTTTACCGAATCTAAGGTTTTTTCAGGGGATCGAACCAAAAACCGAAAACCGGAAAAAACCGTTATTTTTCCCGAACCGAATACCGAACCGAAAACCATTATGAAAAAGTGATCAAACCGTAAACCGAAACGAAAACCGATATTTTGGGTTTCGGTTATCGGCTTTTTTCGGTTCTTGTCGGTACAAGCCTTCGTATATCAAAATCTCAAAATTGCAATAAAAATAAAATTATTAAAACAAAAAATGCAAAGGGACAAATTATTTTTTGAAGTTCTGCGATTTGTTCTACTGGGATTTGGGAGGTCTTCATTTGGAAGGTTGGTGATGACAATACTCGATGGACGGCTGAGCTACTTTTATATTTGCAATAATAGGAACGGAAAGTATAAATGGTAACACCTGTCACAAGTACAACTCACAAACTCACAATCTTCAACACCATAATGGTTGGTTGACATTTTGTTAACAATTATTGGAAGATGTGTTCGGCGAAGATATCAAAACGCTCCGAAAGAAGATTTTAGTTTCCACTTTCCTGGAAGTTAAAAATCAAGAATCTTGGAGACGAATATCCCTACATAAATATTATGTTGAGTCTTGACCGTTGACACTAATCTGATAATAACAGGGTTAAGACAAGACTCCCCAGCCAGAACACGTGCAAGCCCCACCCTCGACCGTAGAGCAAACTTTTGTGGCAAATGACCATGCACTGTTACTTTTATGTCAGTCACGTTTCAGCTTCCGTTTCCAAGATATGGGAAGGATAAAAGAAAATGTGTTCCGCAACTTTTTAAATTTAGCGCAACCACAAATGAGTCGTCGTGCCAGATGCAGGACGGCAACGTGATCATGAAGGTAAGAGATCCGATACCACAGTATTGCAACAACAAAATTATTGGCCATTTTTATGCTATTTCTTTACTTTGAAAATGTCGAACACGAACATTGTTGAACCGATTCGAACCGGTTTAAACCGTTTAAAACCGAACCGTTAATTTTATTTTTAGTTGCTCGAACCGAACCAAAAACCGAATCGAATTGAATCTCCCGAACCAAAAACCAAACCGAAATTAAAATATTTTCGGTTCTATCCCCCGTTTTCTTTTTTACTTTTTATTGTAATTTTAATTTTTTTATTACTGTCTGCAGCTCAGCTGTTTTGATTCGCATTACGTCATTACTTCTCCTTTAGTTCCTCCCCTTTTGGCCTGGTGCACAAATACGTAAAATAAAAAAACATTCTAGTACTAATTGACAAAGAGAAATTTTAATTTTTGTTGGTAATAGAAAGTCCTATACAAATATGTACATATCATATGTGTGTAAACTTTTGCCAGAAATAATTTTTGTAATATAAGATTCTGTCATAAATAAAACGTACGGTTATGATGGTAAATAAGAAAAACTACATAAAGTGGTGGCCATTTTGTATTTTACGTTTAACTCGATAATGCCTTGTATTTAAGGACAGCACACCATCACAATTATTATTTTATAAGCTGAAAAGAAGAGATTGAGCCCACTCCTATACTTGCTTGATCAAACAACCGACGGATGTACATCTGAATACACCCTATTGGCGGGCATTTTGTATTTTGCGTGTTTCCCTTGAATAACTAATACTTGAGTTTGGAACTATCGAAATTATTATTCTAAAAGGAAGAGGAGGAAGAGATTGAGCCCACTCCCATAGTCCATTCTTGCTTCATCAAGTAGTCCAGGGGAGCCTATGCTTGTATATTTGAGTACAGATTAACATACACAAATCTAAATTTGTACGTAAATGGTATGTATTATGAATATACCTGAATATGAATTGTATGTGAAATGTTACAAGGAACATTTTTTGTCGTGCTAGATTTGTCGTAAATATTACGGTTATGAAGATAAATTGCCAAAACCACCTGAAGTGGTAGCCATTTTGTTTTTCATATGCAATTCGTAAACGACAATCATTGGAGCTTGGCACCATAAAAAAAATGATTATTTTATAAGCGTAAAAGAAAAGATTGAGACCACTCCCTTAGGTCACAGTTGCTTCATCAAGAAGTGAACGGGAGCCAAGTTTTGTACATTTGAGTTCAGAGGCACATACAAATATTTAATTTGTACGTAAGTGGAACTTCCTTTAAAAATATCCAAGTATCACGTTTGTGTATAATTTTACTAGGAAAAATTTTGTCATATCAAATTTTGGCAAAAAAACGTGCGATTGAGAAGATAAATAGGAAAAACCTCATGAGAGTCAGCCATTTTGTTTTTTATGTATTAGCACCATCCAAATTATTATTCTACAAGCTAAAACGAAGATATAAGTGTACTTTTATTTGGAAATAGTACAATATTATGATTGCCAATGCTTCTATGCTTTACACTTGTGTTTAGCGGGCGCACAAAAGCCGTGGCGCATTCTTGTCTTTAATACTTTACTAATACCAATTGCTTTTAGATAAAATTATGAAAAAAACTCCCCAATAAGGCAACACTCTGAAATGTCTATACGTGTATGAATTTGAATATGTTTGTAATGTTTTAATAATATATAATTGTCCCATGGTTTTATATGTCGAGAATACATTAATTTTATACTTAATTGTGACAAAGAAATATTTATCAATTACAAATAAATATATTTTATTGTTATCATTTTCGTTGTCAGACCAACCGTTTGGCCGTAATTGAGCGATATTCAATGCATTGGATGGTCAAAATTGGGTGCAAAACCCCGGCTTCCAGTCACGGACATCGCTCTGGCATCAAAGTGCGCTAAATACTGTAAAACCTCATGAACACATAAGTATATAGTGTTATACTCTTTTCTAGAAATTGCACAGGATTCCATTTGATGCTGGACTATTTCGTCAACAAGAGTTATTTTTTATCATAATATCTTGTTTTGTTTTATGTGTTACTGCTACTGATGTTTTTTTGGTGCTTATTTGTGCCATAAAAATGTAATTTTAATTTGATAATGTATTGTAGAAGAATAATCTATCTTCCATTTGGGTTGTTAACACTGATGGTATTATAGAAATGCGGATGAGTACGCTATTAGTATGATTGTGTAAGTATCGATGAATGTTGATTACCACATAGCTCCCGTGTTTGAGATAACCTTGCTAACTGGATCATGTCTGCCGATTATCGACATATTTTCCGACATTTGTTATAACGGCTGTACAACTCACAATGGCTCATTTTGAGCAGTGTGACTTTCGTCAATGTTTCAATTCAAGCTCAAGAACATCCGACGCCCCGTTGAGAAGAAATTTACGAAAATGAAAACGCTAATGCGTGTATTTGTGTCTGTCTGTCTGTCTGTCTGTCTGTCTGTCTGTCTGTCTGTCTGTCTGTCTGTCTGTCTGTCTGTCTGTCTGTCTGTCTGTCTGTCTGTCTGTCTGTCTGTTTGTCTGTCTGTCCGTCTGTCTGTCTAGACTGTTGCTGATTGAAATTTAGTTTGGAACTGTTTATTTATGGCGTGATGCCATCATATTTAACAGGATGTTATATGAAGCTTGTTTGTTATGGTTCTTTGAATTTAATAACAATGTATACAATATAATAATATAAGGTAAAATATCATTGTTAAAATGATTTTATATCTCGAATTTGTATAGTTTATACTTAAATCACACTCGGTAATCTGTGCTTAAATAAAACACGCAGACAATTCTTTTCCTCTTTTTTGTTACTTATCAGAATCTTATTTCATTGCAAGGTTATAATAATATACGAGTTCCAGTTTAATTTTCTGAGAAACTAAAAACTACTAGTGAACTAAAAAACTAGTAGTGCACTAGACCGCGCTGAGTGCGCCTTTAACAATTAGAACAATGCACAACAATACAATAGACACACCAGAGCCCACTTTGTGCAGCAAAAAAGAAAAAACCATAAACTAAATGTTGACTTTAATTTTTAACATATTTTACTCTGTTTTCCAATGGCTGCACTAGACCACACTGAGTGCGCCTCTAACAATTAGAACAATGCACAACAATACAATAGACACACCAGAGCCCACTTTGTGCAGCCATAGATTACAATAATCCATGTTGACTCTTATTTCACAAATTCATTGTAAAAATAATAAAGTTCGTGGCAAAAAATAATGCAGTTATCATCGTAATGTGAATCACTATAAACATAGCTCGATCGTGCCAACTCACAAGCAAGACTTTGTATCTTAATAACTCCAGCTGTTGGTGCGCGCCCCTAAACCACCCCTAGAACACCGGGACTGGCAATTTAATGTCTGAATATTGCGCATTATATTGCGTATTATCATTTACAAATTAAATGAAATTATTTATTTATTTTTATAGATTGCTGTAGGAGTAACGATTAATGTACTTGGAAATGATATGTTTTAATTATATTGATCTAATGAAAACTGGCAAAGACAATTTAAAATCATGTTATTTGGCATACAAAATAATTAATGTATGTCTACAAACATACTCAATTAAGTTTACATTTTAATCAATGATTTCAAATTTTCTCACTATCCCACGTACATTCAGAAACCTCTGTATGTATTTCTCTTTCACTGTGCAGATTATATTCAAGTAGAAGAAACTGGAGATTCAATCAACTAAAATATGTAGGCCTCCTGTTTTCAACATGTCGGATGAGGGGGTGGCTAATTAACATGGAGTATTCTTAGGCATACGGAGCTTTGTCAACACCGGCTTGCCATTGTTATTATCATGCTCACTTCTATCATTGATAAGATTTGGAAAATAAAATACACGAGATAGAAAGTTCATGAAATAAGAAGATACATAGAGATAATAATAGCTCGTTCAACAGAATATTTATTTATATTGTAATGTTCGGGGTGATACTTGTTTTTTCCTTTACATTTATTATTTTATGTACGTGATTTATGCTATTCGATCCAAGACATGATGGAGCAATACTCATAACATTTCCTGTTTTGCGATTAGGTTAATGCTGAGATTGCTATTGTGTCACCACCAAGCTTGGGCAACGACAATGAACTACTGACACATGCATAATAATCATAAGAATAGTTTGGTAACTTTGCTGTGTCAGGGGTTGTTCGGGGTCCTGGGCCTTGGGATTGCGTGGTGACCAACGTCATGTGGCGGGGAAAAGGCCAGAGAGAGGGGATAGCAGGAGGGGGGTATATAAGATGGGCACGTGGGTCAAACGGGGGTCGTAACATCTGGAGTGCACAAGGAGGTCCTGGGAGTCGACGGTGAAGCGCAGGAAGACGGACTAACGTGGAAGCTACAAGGGAGCCACGGGAGAGCTGTACGGCCGTCGACAAGGGGAACCTCCGGAATGTCAAGGTAGTGCACAAACGGGGATTAGGGACGGATGTAGTAGTACAAGCTAGTTAAAACTACGCAGGGTTGCCACATCATTGCCTATTGGTTAGATTATTAGTATTCATTAAATAAATACGGTTCCTTATTGTTGTCTGAACCCAGTCTGATTAATTCACACCTTGAAATCCAGCTTCCTCAGGCATTGTACCGATCCTTGTTGTACAAATTCACCAGAATAGAGAGTTGCGCCCCTGCAAGCTCTACCTGTGAATCCTGGTACACAACAATATTATTAACTTAATTATTGATATTTTCACAATAACACTTTGTTGCTACGAATTCCTAGTGATTTTTTTAACTTTTCGAAAGCCAATATTTTACTACAAAACAATTGAATTTTGTTATTATTTATTCTGAAGAAAACAGCAAGAAATCACAATGAGGAAAAAAATAAATAAAGAATGATTTTGTATTTTGATGTTGAATTTTGAAATTTTAAAGTTTTAGTTATTGAATAAAATATTTATTTTATAAATACACATTAACGATATAGGCATGTATGAGTCGAAAGTATCGCGTGGTTACTGGTTAAAAAAGGTTCTACTTTTTTCAATCATTTCCTCTTTTCTCGTATCATTTTCTAAATCTGAAATTTTTTAGTATCTACCCTGGGTAATCTTACATGACACAATGTATTCACATCCGCAAAGAACAATTCACACTGTCCGGACACGATAAGGCAAACGCAATTTTTTTTGGCGTTCCATGGGGGAGACGTGGAAGTCCACCCACTTTTGTCATTCGTGTCAGTATCTTCGCCACAAGCGCAAGTGTTTGATTGGGCTTCACGCTAACCATGGCCAAGAAGTTTGCAACGTTCATCGTGCTATTAGCAGTCAGCGTCTATATGTAAGTATCGGCCACCGCGTAGCGTGAAATCTGGTCTGGCTTTTATTATTATTATAATAATAATAAAAAATAATAAAAAATTAGCCATAAAGTAAAAACTTATAAACACAACCACTGCGTATTACAAATACAAGCCTGAAAAGGTATTGGATAGTAAAGACTACAAATTATATTACGACCGGGCAGTTATAGCAGACCAAACCATACATCATAATAGACCGGATATTATATTTGTTGAAAAGAAGAAACAAGAAACGATTATAATTGATGTTGCCATCCATTTATGCCACAATGAAGAGACAACTTGGCGGGAAAAGATAAACAGATATAAGGAATTATCTATTGAAATAAAAAGGTTGTGGAAGCAGAATAATGTAACTGTTGTACCGTTAATTATATCAGCAAATGGCATTGTTCCTCGAAACTACATGACAGTATTTAATTAATTGGTCTCCAACCAAACATATACATCGAGAATCGAGATGTAAAAAGCAATAATTTTGAACACATGTAGGATACTGCGAAATTTTTTGAACTAAGAAGAATGAAGACTTCAAGAAGTTCTCCATTCTGATGGTGGTTTTCGTGGTTTCCACCATACGAAGAGCGAATGCTGGGATGAGTACAAATCGGCCACGATCGTACATAGCATCCACAGTTTGGTTTGGAAAAAATAGTATGGACAAGGATATATTAGTTCTAAGTAGATTTTAATAAGGTTAAGACATGGAAATACTTGACATTTATGTCCGTACAACATGTTTATGCCAGTTTTGACTAAGTTTGTATGTATTGAAACAATAAAATAATAATAATAATAATAATAATAATAATAATAATAATAATAATTTTTTTTTTTTTTTGTTGTTGTTGTCAAATAATCATTTATTTATTTATTTGCGCATATATAAGAATTCCCACTAAGCTAAAACCTTATCTTAACAGTGGGTTGCATAAACACAAACATTGCAGAGCGAACTGGTACAATTTTAACAAAACAATAATAGCCAAATACACCAACAACAAAATTCTTAGAATAAAGTCCAATAACACTTTCATGTGAACAATTATAAATATAACATGCATACATAATAGACACAATACATGATACTGGAAGGCTTCAAACTCAATTTAAACTCATAATAAATAGACACTAGACAGGATACTGGATGGCTTCAAACTCAATTTAAACTCATAATAAATAGACACTAGACAGGATACTGGATGGCTTCCAACTCAATTTAAACTCATAATAAATAGACACTATACAGGATACTGGATGGCTTCAAACTCAATTTAAACTCATAATAAATAGACACTAGACAGGATACTGGAGGGCTTCAAACTCAAATTAAACTTATAATACATAGACACTAGACAGGATACTGGATGGCTTCAAACTCAATTTAAACTCATAATAAATAGACACTAGACAGGATACTGGATAGCTTCAAACTCAATTTAAACTCATAATAAATAGACACTAGACAGGATACTGGATGGCTTCAAACTCAATTTAAACTCATAATAAATAGACACTAGACAGGATACTGGATGGCTTCAAACTCAATTTAAATTCATAATGATAGGATACTTTATAAAAATTAAATTATTAAAAGGTAGCTTTTTAAATATTGCTTGACTTCCCATAAATGTGTGATGGTGGACAAATCAATAGGTAACTCATTAAATAACTTAGGAACTAGATATTCTAAACGCCTTTGGCCATGTTTGTTATTAAAAGAGGGGACTTTGTACAGAATTTTGGAATAACTACGTGTAATTTTATGCTTTTGAACTAGCTTTTTATAGGAATCTTTAAAATAAAAATTTAGAATAAGTCTGTAAGTAAAAAGTTTCTCAACCGGAAGCACGTTAGACATTATATATGAATCACGTATTGGAAGAAAGGTGTAATGGTCTGGTCTCATAATGCGGATAGTGTTATTTTGTAGTTTTTGAATATGATGCAAATGACAGCGTGAAGCGTTGCCCCAAGCAAGCAAACCATAAGAAATTAATGATTCGGCAAGAGCCAAATACACGCTACGCAACATAGAGAATGATAAACAATATTTTAAAGAGTAAATTTGACCTACACAAGACCTTAGTTTCTTACAAATCGATTTAAGGTGAGGTTCCCATGTAAAATGTTTGTCAATAGTTAATCCCAAATATACGTGACTAGTTACATTTTCTATAAGTTCTACACATTTACAAACAGACAAATCAATTTTGTGATGTAAACATTCGTAATTATGACATCTAATTTTGACTTCTTCTTTGCCGTTTTTAGCATAGGGTGTACATATATGAATAAGCTTAGTTTTAGTAAAATTAATTATAAGGTCATAGTCATGGATCCACCTCAACAAGTTATTAAAATCTGTTTGCATGTATAGTTCAGCCACCTTTAAATTTTTGTGCACTGAAACTAGCGCTACATCGTCCGCATATAAAAATACATAGCAATGCTTCAGACAACTAACCATATCATTCACGTAGATCAAATATAAAATGGGACCTAAAATAGAACCTTGTGGTTCTCCCGTTAAAACTTCCCTCTCGTGACTTAAGGTATTTCCAATTTTAACTTTCATCTTACGAGACTTAAAGTAATTCCTGAACCATTTCAACATAGGCCCTCTAATCCCAATCCTTTCAAGACACAGTAATAATTTATTGTGGTTAAGCGTATCGAAAGCCTTACTGAAATCAATAAAAGTAGCAACAACGAGTTTATTATCATTCAATTTTGAATTAACAAGATCAGAAAATTTTGCAAGAAGATCCGAAGTGCTTTTACCCTTCTGAAACCCAAATTGTTGCCAGTTAATAATTTTGAATTTTTCTAAATAACTATTCAACGCATCAGCAACGACACGCTCCATAATTTTTTCAATCGTTGGTAGCAACGCGATTGGTCTGTAATTTTCGGAAAGTGTATGGTCACCCTTCTTAAAAATTGGTCGCACCACAGAACTTTTTAAAGAGTCTGGTATTATATCCTTGGTGAAAGAAAGGTTAATAATTTTGGCGATAATAGGGCTTATCTTATCACTTGCATATTGTAAATCAAGTACACGTATACCATCCCCGCCAGCTTGTTTTGAACTGTCAAGACCTTGTATTATTTTATGAATTTGTGGCGCCGTGACGCTAGCCATGAAAAAGGATTGTGATTGAGTGGTACTTGCCGTATGACACATAGTTTTAACATCGCATACGTGTTGATCGCATACATGCTGAGTAATCTGGTCAACGAAAGTGTCAGCAAACCTATCCGCAATGGCTTCATCTGTGAACTGACTGCTGAAATACCTCTGAATTACATCATCAACCGAATCTCTTTTTTTTTTACCTAAAATTCCATTAATGGTCTGCCAGGTTTGCCTAATACTCCCTTTGCTTTCCTCAATTTTAAGTCTATAATAATTTGCCTTCGCACGCCGTATTTCCTTAACCACCTGGTTTCTATAACGATTGAAATCCTCTTTTAATAATAGCTTCATTGGATTTGATACCTTAGCATCTTTCCATTTTCTAAATAACCAATCTCTATGTTGTGTCATTCGTTCTATTTCACCTGTCATCCAAACTTTATTTACCCTTTTCCCGTTCCGTTGCCTAACTACGTATGACGATTGATCATGCGCATTTTTAATGGTATCACATACAGCCAAATAAAGTTCGTTACAGTCATCAATCTCATTAATATTCTCCCAATTAGTTTCCGTCAATACAGATAGCACTTTCCTCTCATTTAAAACACTCCTACTTTTTAATAATTGTTTCTCTGGACTAGCCGGGCATGTTAATGACGTCATAATCATGTAATGGTCGCTCAGTTTGCATGTAAATATAGCCGAACTAAGATCAACAAACTGCCCTCTCACAAATATGTGATCGAGACACGTCCTAGACCAAGTATTACACATCGCTTCCTCCCTGGTAACCCCGTGTATACACTTCACAAATCCATGGCCAGCCAGTGTGTCCTCATACAAGATAACACAACCGTCTGAATCATCCAGTAAATCAATATTGATATCGCCAATGACAATTATATTCCTGTTGTTATTATGCCCAAGTACGCAATCTAACTCATTAATAAAGTTTTGTTTCATTTCTACTGGAGTTATTTGAGACGGAGGTCTGTAAAGGGCTAACAAAGATATTTCTACGCCACCTAAAAACCTTAAATTACAATGCAGACCTTCACAGAATAAAAACTCTTGCTCCACCACCACACAAGAAACAGAAGATTTACTATAAATAAGAATGCCACCCCCTTCTTGTTGACTCTAGTTTTGCACAACATTTCATACCCATCAAGAACAAAAAAATTATCATCCTCTAATTTACCAATCTCAGACAAAATCAAAACATCAAACACACCTATTTGATTTTGTACAATTACCTTTAGCTCATCCCATTTTGAAATTGTTAAATATCTTACATTTAAATGAATAAAAATAAGCCCATCTTTTTCATGAAACCAATCATTCAAATCATCAATAACATCACACTTAGCTACTTCACTCCATTCGTTTTCAAGGTTCATAGCCGGAAATTGTCAACAATATATCTACAGAACAAGCGACCTTCAAATCACTATTTTATCTAGGTCTTTAAAGGACCGCAGTTTAATGACGTCGCGTGTGTTTTCGTCTTTCCGCACAAAGACTTTGCCGAACTTAAACCAGACGAACTTGAAACCAAACTCTCGAGCCCGATCTTTAGCTCTCCGCAACAAATCACGGTAATACGGTGCCAAATTTTCACTGATATAAACTCGATCTTGAGACGCGTTCTCAACACCAGTAATATCTACACTCGTAAGTTCAGCGACTTCTCGCTTTTTACTCACAATTAGATCTCTCTTCTTCCTGCTGGCAAGTTGTACGATAATTCGTGATGGTCGGCGGTCTTGGCCCCCAGAGCGAGAAGGCAGACGGTGAGCAGACTCGACATCCCTCTCCTTAAGGGGAATGGACAGCTTCTCAGCAACCTTCAGCACCAGCTGCTCCACGTTTTCACCCCGGCACTGTTGAATATTGTCTAATTCGAAGGTCTTTGCCCGGCTGAGTTGATCAAGAGCAACTACTTGCGCAGTCAAATCTTCAATCACTCTGTCTTTCTCTTCACACTGTTTCTCAAATTTGTGCACTGCGTTTTTTATAACGTTGAACTCGTGAAAAAAAGATTTTTTGAACTCGCGTAGCTCCTCAGTTAAACTTTTGAAGCTCTCTCGGAACTCAGCTTTAAGCTCTTCAATTACACCCACATTAAAGGTTGGGATGATATCAACCGGTGTTGACTGACCCGACTTTTTTGCTTCGCGACACTTTGCACACCGCCAATTTTCTTTATTCTCCTGCGATTTAGCACGATGAGTCGATTTTTGCACACCCGCACAGTTGAAATGATACTGACCATTACAACCGAAACACACAATACAATCACCATCGCCCGGCAGATCCTGCTTGCATTTAGCGCACGACATCGCTACACTATACAGTATGCGACTTAGTCATATGTATACGGAGCAACGCAGATACACGTCCGACCAGTACCGCTCTCGATTTAAATGACGGAAATTTAAACTTGCTTCAAAAACTAAATTCTGACACAGCAAAAGAGATCAGAATATCAGAAAAGACGTTACATAGCAGACATTATAAAAAACTTCTTAAGGATAGCGTCGATAGGGTAGCATCGAACAAATGGTTAACGTCCGGGGACATTTTCAGCGAAACAGAGGGATTTATGATCGCTATCCAAGATAAAGTAATCAAGACTAACAATTACAAAAAATACATACTGAAAGACGTCACAGTGGAAGATAAATGTAGAAAATGTAATTTGAACGGCGAAACAATTGAACATATCGTATCTGGGTGCAAAATGCTTTGTCAAACAGATTATCTTCATAGGCATAACCAAGTTGCAAACATTGTACATCAAAAATTAGCCATGAAGTATAAACTTATAAACACAACCACTGCGTATTACAAATACAAGCCTGAAAAGGTATTAGATAGTAAGACTACAAATTATATTACGACCGGGCAGTTATTACAGACCAAACCATACATCACAATAGACCGGATATTATATTTATTGACAAGAAGAAACAAGAAACGATTTTAATTGATGTTGCCGTCCCTTTATGCCACAATGTAGAGACAACTTGGCGGGAAAAGATAAACAAATATAAGGAATTATCAATTGAAATAAAAAGGTTGTGGAAGCAGAATAATGTAACTGTTATACCGTTAATTATATCAGCAAATGGCATTGTTCCACGTAAACTCCATGACAGTATTAAACTAATTGGTCTCCAACCGAACATATACATCGAGATGCAAAAAGCAATTATTTTGAACACGTGTAGGATAGTGCGAAAATTTTTGAACTAAGAAGAATGAAGACTTCAAGAAGTTCTCCATCCCGATGGTGGTTTTCGTGGTTTCCACCGTACAAAGAGCGAATGCTGGGATGAGTACAAATCGGCCACGACCGTACATAGCATCCACAGTTCGGTTTGGAAAAAATAATGTGGACAATGATATATTAAGTAGTATAGCCAAATGTGGACATTTGAGAAGCAGAAGAAGAAGAAGAAGAACAAGAACAAGAAGAAGAAGATATATTAAGTAGTTCTAAGTAGATTTTAATAAGGTAAACACATGGAAATACTTGACATTTGTGTCCGTACAACATGTTTATGCCGGTTTTGACCGAGTTTGTATGTATTGCAACAATAAAACAATAATAATAATAATAATAATAATAATAATAATAATAATAATAATATTAATAATAATAATAATAATGATAATAGTAATAATAATAATAATAATAATAATAATAATAATAATAATAATAATAATAATAAAAATAATAATAACGATAACAATTATAATAAAAGTTATAATAATTATAATTGTAATAAAAATAATAATAAAAATAATAATAATAATAATAATAATAATAATAATAACATTAATAATAATAATAATAATAATAAAAATAGCTATTATTACAATAATAATAATAATAATAATAATAATAATAATAATAATAATAATAATAATAATAATTATTATAATAATAATAATAATAATAATAATAATATAATAATACTAATAATAATAATAATAGTAATAATAATAAAAATAATAATAATAATAATAATAATAAAAATAATAATAATAATAATAATAATAATAATAATAATAATAACTATATTTGATTTATGTGTAATATAATAATCTTTGTGATATGTAAAATCTTTTTAAAATGTAATTATCTTTGTAATGTGTAAGATCTTTGTAATGTCATATTTTGTAACGTGTGGTTGCAGCACCTAAGAGGTGAGGATCACCTTTGGTGCTGTAGACTAATAATGTACCTGCCATCTGGTGATGTGATAAATAAAGATAATAATAATAATAATAATACAATCTATGATAATAATAATAATAATAATAATAATAATAATAATAATAATAATAATAATAATAATAATTTTTTTTGTTCATTCATTTATTTGCGCATTAAATAAAAATTCCTACTAAGCTAAAATCTAAGCTTAACAGTGGGTTGCATAAATACATACATTGCAGAGCGAACACGTACAAATTTTTCAAAACAATAATAAACAAAACAAAACACACCACAACCAAATTCTTAATATAAAGTTTAATAACCCTTTCACGTGACAACTATTAAAATTATATGCATAAATAAAGACAGGATACTGGATGGCTTCAAACTCAATATAAACTCATAATGATATGATACTTTAAAAATAAAATAGTTTAAAGGTAGCTTTTTCAAATCTTGTTTGACCTCCCATAAATGGGTGAAGGTGGACAAATCAATAGTCAACTCATTAAATAACTTAGGAACTATTCTAAACGCATTTGGCCACGTTCGTTATTAAAAAAGGGGACTTTGTACAGAATTTTGGAACAACTACGTGTATTTTTAAGCTTTCGAACTAGCTCTATATAGAAATCTTTAAAATAAAAATTTAAAATAATTCTGTAAGTAACAAGTTTCTCAACCGGAAGCTCGTTAGACATAGTAAGATTCACGTATTGGAAGGAATTCATAATGGTCTCGTCTCATAATGCGGATAATGTTATTTTGTAGTTTTTGAATAATATGATGCAAATGACAGCGTGAAGCGTCGCCCCAAGCAAGCAAACCATAAGAAATTAATGATTCGGTAAGAGCCAAATACACGCTACGCAACATAGAGAATGATAAACAATATTTTAAAGAGTAAATTTGACCAACACAAGAACTTAATTTCTTACAAATCGATTAAATGTCGGGTTTCCATGTAAAATTTTTGTCAATAGTTAATCCTTAATATACGTGACTATTTACATTTTCTATAAGTTCTACACATTAACAAAAAGTCAAATCAATTTTGTGATGTAAGCATTCGTAATTATGACATATAACTTTGAGTTCTTCTTTGCCTTTTTCAATCATAGGGTGTACTTATATGAATAAGCTTAGTTTTAGTACAATTATTATAAGGTCATAGTCATAGATCTTTCTCAACAAGTTATTAAAATCTGTTTGCATGTATAGTTCAGCCACCTTTAAATTTTTGTGCACTGAAACTAGCGCTACATCATCCGCACATAAAAATACATAGCAATGCTTCAGACAACTAACCATATCATTCACGTAGATCAAATACAAAATGGAACCTAAAATAGAACCTTGTTGTACTCCCGTTAAAACTTCCCTCTCGTGACTTAAGTTTCTTCATTAAAATATAGAAATAGGTGGTTTACTATTTTGTGTACTGGGGGCATTCTTGGCATGGCTACAGATCTATGGCTAGAGATGGCTCCTTGTGTCCTACATTGGCCTTCCTCCTTCCTTCTCTCGGACGGGTAACCACTATGAATAATATAATACAATCCTGCTTTATGTTATCAATATTGTGTGAAAACAGGTACATTGCAACATGTGGAAACACCATATCAATATACGATCTCAACAGTCAAGGTTATATCATTCGGTGACTTCCAGCCTTGCACTATGTATCCATCTGAATTGATGCCCATGACAATTCTGTATCTGCTTTATAAATCGTATGGTCATGGTTTTGATTTAAATGAATGCAAGAGTATTAAAACATCCTTATTGTGCTTTTTCAAGAGAATGAAATCATACAGTTGGTCAGGCCTGTGTAAATTATTCTCTTTAAAAGTAGTAACATTTCATTACATATTGTTTTAGCCAAAACGTTATAAAATTAAATGTAGTTACTTTTCCAAGAATTTAATTAATGACAATACGGTACTTTTTATGGAAAAAGTAATAAAATTACTTTAAAAAATTATAATATTAAATTTTGTGTCCTTTTGATTTAACACGAAAGGGAAGAAAGAACACTTAAGTAAGGACGAAGAAACGACTTTAAATTCTTACGCTGCTCAAGATATTTGTTTGTATAACGTTTTACAAAAATATGATATACTTATTATCTTATAAGTGATTTCAAACAATTTATTTATTATTCATTCACCTGACATTTACATGATAAATGTGTGCTCCTCTTGAGAGAGAGAGAGAGAGTGAATAGCCTAAAATTACATTACACATTACATTACATTACAATCTTATAGATTACATTTACAATACATGAGTATATACATTGAGGTATATACATATAAATATATATAGATACACGTTACATTTATAATACATAGGTATGAATGTTGAGGTATACGTATAAATACGGTACACATACACACATTATCCTACTGGAAGGGCTAAGAGGGGGGACACGAATTTTGATTTAATCAGATTTGAAATTGAGACAATAATCTAAGGAATAAAATGCATTATGAATAAAAAATGTTTTTACTTTGTTTTTACTTTTACTTTTGAATAACGTTCACCACTGAATTTCCCAATCAACTTCTGAACTTATTACTACGTTTACATGCAGGTTTGAAATCGATTTGAGAACGTTTTGAGTTTTCAAAACAGCATATAAACACTTCGAAAGTGGGTTTGGATCGGTTCGAGTCACGCCTGTTTGCTCGCAGGGGTGACTTGAAAACTAGTTTTGGAAACTGCCATGTAAACACCCCACTGCCGCCAATACGTTTCGACTTGGCGGGCTCATTAGCAAACTAAACCGGCGGTGGCAGAGCAAAGTAAAGCCAACACACACTGCCTCGTCTATTTCCATTGAAATTACTCCTTTTAGGCCTTACGCCCTTACCTATAAAAATAAGAGACAGATGTTTAAAACTTGTAGAAATTGAATGAGTCTATATTTATCAAAAAAATAATGGATTTGGGATTACCTGGGGGTAAGTCTTGTATCTTCTAGATGGTAATATATTATATTTTGAAGTCGCAAGTCTTAAAATATAACAAATGTGTGAGGATTACATGTTGTGACAGCTAAATGTGACAGCTTTGTTGTTTTGTTGTTGTTGTTGTTGTATAGATTAACCGTCTCTGTTGTTCCAATGTCTCTTTAGAAAGCAGTGAAATGTCTTGATGTAAGTGGCGCTGTATACCGGGAAATGTACGAACTAAAAAATGGTTTGAGAACGTATTCAGATCGATGGCATGTAAACGATCGACGGTTTTGGTTTGACTTGAGTCAAAACTTTTTCAAACCTGCATATACCGAATCAATATTTAAATTCATTTTCGTCGCTTGCGTTTGTAGAAGATAAAGACTATGGTGTCGGGCTGTCCACCAATCATTGTCCCAAACGCTCTTCTGAACTGCACCAGGACTGTGAAGAAGGTACTTTCAGTACTGGATTGCTTAGCGAAAACACCTCAAGGTTCCAAGGCTACTATGAAGTGTCTGCCTGGTTTCACTGCCAAGGAGAAACATAAGTTTGTAACCTGCTCAAGCCCTCGCAAGTGGAACAAACCTCCTATCACCTGCACAACAGCGCGTAAAGCCACATTCACATAAATGACTATTGATTACTGACTATTGACTATTGACTAGTGATTATTGACTACCCAAAGAAAGATATGAACACTACACAACTAAGTTCTTTGACACGTATGATCTGCCACCTAGAACAAATGAATCAAACTGATTGACAAACAACGAGCTGTCAAAATAATAAAATTGCAACATTATGAAGAAAACGAGGTATGGCGATAGTAACTGTTCACCAGTTAAAACGTTTAATCACGTTTAATGATGGGCTTAACCAAGTTGTGAAGGTTTTGTATGTGTCTTGTTTGTTTTGAAGATTTGTTTTCAAAATAAGAATATTTTATTGTATGACAGCTTCATAAAAATAATAAATAAATAATATTCGCCGGAAATAGTCAAAAACAAATATACACTTGACAGTAATTGAATAGTGGTATGGACTTCCGTTGCTCCACATTCATTGGCTGAACGCGAACGTTGTGATTGGTTGTAACTATGACTTCCAGATATCTTCAATTCGTTAGTCAATAGTCAATAGTCATAAGTCAAAAGTAAAGTTGTGTGAACGTCAGCACGTATCGCCTATGGTTCAATTCGCTTAGTCACTAATCAATAGTCAATAGTCAATAGTCAATAGTCACTAGTCATTTATGTGAACGCGGCTTAAGTTGAAACGGTCTAGGCTATATTTTGTTTCATAATAACGTACCACGGTATCATAGATTGTAGTTATCTCTATTGTTTTTCGAATGAGTATAAATACATGAGCAAAACGTGTTATTGAAATGTTTTGTGTATTAGTTAATATTGTTTCACCACGTTTGACCTTTCGCTGCTGAAAAATCACAACAATGAAAATAATGTGTGAAAAATTAACGAATTAAATTCAGTTTTGTGGGGAAGTGTGTAAATAATTTTTTTAGTCGAAAAGAAATTGTTTCCTTTTTTGGGCGTTTTAAGTAGGTATGTTTCTTACTTAAAGTAGTTTTTATACCGTAGTGGAAGGGTTAAACTAAACTTTTTTTTTATTTCAAGCTACAACGACAACCGTCGAGACAACTGCTTCTACAACGGTAGTGTCTGAGGAGACAACCGAATCTACGACAGTCGACACAACTAGCCCAGAAGACACCACATTGGTTGAAACACCATCAGCAGATACTACGCCCGATACCACATCTCATACTACACTCTCATCTTTGTCTAGTACCTCCGTTTTAACGCCTTCCTCCACTAGCGTTTCTGTTAGTTCAACTGTTAACGGGACTACTACCAACAATTCTACTACTGTTGCCGGTGGTACCACCAAGGCAAATAATACATCATCTACTGTTGCTTCTGCAAGTAACAGTTATACAACCGCACTAGCCGGCACCACCTCCTCTGTTGGTCCTACAACCGCACTTGCCGGCACTACCGCCTCTGTTGGTCCTACAACCGCACTAGCCGGCACTACCGCCTCTGTTGGTCCTACAACCGCACTAGCCAGCACAACCGCCTCTGTTAGTTCTACAACAGCATTAGCCGGCACTACTACCCTTGTGTTAGCCACCACTCCACCTAAAACAACTCCCCTGGCCACTGCCACCACTACCCCTACTGCCACCACCACTACTCCAATACCAACCACGACTACAATGGCCACAACGCTTCCCCTGGTAAGTATATTTTTACCGGATGTTTCACTTTGTTTGAAAGCTTTTGTCGACTTACCCAGTGGAAGTCGCGATCTTGGTCTGTTTAAAATTGTGTTTAAAATTGTCAAAAATTACACCAAAATATGTAATTCCATAAAGATTCTAATGCTCTTTATTCGTGAACGTTTATATGTTTCAACAATTATTATCAATGTGTATTTTGCTACAGTCAAACGTTGTTTTGTTCCGCCATGCAAATATATATAGTATTTAATGACAAAAGTTATTTCTGTAATCATATATTCAGCTCTATGGCATCATCATTTTTCAACTGTAAAATAAAATTTAACTACACAAAGCGTAATTTAATACATTATGCCGTGAAATATTGATGGCAGAAGTAACGAAGTTTGGAGAGGACGAGTTGAACAGCTTATTCTCTTGAATTTAATGCTATCAGATTCTGTAGTTCAAAAAAACTCCCCAGTGAGCAGTTGATTGTAGAGTTGAGCTGGATTTCCAATAAGAGCTTTATTTCGATGGCAAGTGAAAAGTTTAAGTAGCATTTATTCAAGTAGAGTTTATTTGAAAGTTTGGATTAACAAAACAATAACTAGCGATTCATTGCATGAATATGAAGAGATATTGAGCCTGATAATTTACATGCAGATACGAGGAGGATTTTTTACGAGATTGTAAGTAAAATTAAAAATGATATTATAAGTCAAGTATAGTTTTAGGAAGTGTTACATATTTAATATAACATTGAAAACTCTTAGTGTTTCTATTTCAAATTCTCAAACATAGCTGCATTCAAGAATATATTCATTTTTTAACTATTCTTTGTATGATGTTATAGTTAAACCTTGTTGTATACCAAAGAGAATCAATGCGCCAATAAGTACAATAACGCTTACCTATCTTTCATCAGAGCAGGTAAACGATTATTACTTCAAGCAATAAAGCTTCTGAATAAAGAAGCCTTACATATTATACGATCATGACACCGGGAATCATGGCCAGTGCAAGAGTGAAATAACCTCAAGCAGAATCAATTACTCTGGACTGAAATACCCCCCAGCAAGTGTTAACTACATTTAACCTCTAAAACAAGCGGAACTTGTTTACCATTACTCCCCCTGAGGTAAAAGTAAGCATAACCACCAGCTCCAGTACTGATAGGGCTGACAGCGAAATAGAACGCTCAGTGTGGCGCGTTGATAAGCGATCGCGTGTACGTCCACTCTGCCTAGAAGTGCAAAATTGACGCCCTTGATCAATCAGTGCAAAGCCTTCCCCTCCTGGCGGAGATTCAGTTAACTTCAATATCACAAGACACAATTGAGGTGGTTGTGACATCACAGGCGGACATGCAATCTGTTGATAAGCAACACAATTGTTGTATCTATTTCGATTGGTGCATAATATTCAATGTTTGTCCGAAACAAAACACGGCAACATGGCTATTTTTGGAATTGAATCTTGTGCTAGGAAGATTAATCCAAAGCCCTTTAAATACACGTTTTAGGGAAATATTTTTCAGTACCTGTGGTGTAACTTTGTAACTTTTCGAGCGATTAGAGAGGATCTAATCTTAGCAAATGACAAAGCCATAAAAGTGGCGGATTTTTGGAAATTAGTTGTCTAGAACGGTGTTCCGGACACGGAAACGAACGAACGAACCACAAAACTAATGGCGTTCAATCCATATCGAAACTTGTAGATGGTCAAAATTTTAACTTGATCAAACTCTTCGTTTGACCGCTATTGCGAGACAGAAAACAAACAACAAACAGACAGACAGACAGACAAACAGACAGACAGACAGACAGACAGACAGAATGAGTGCAATACAGGTAACATGCTAATAGACTCTTATTTGAGACATGGTCGGTTCGATTCTCACAACCCCAATCGTGACTGCATGTTTCCTAACATTTTCTTAGTTACAAGGCGAATTCTGGGATTTACTCCTAATAGCCCTTGAGCATTTCTTCGTGGGTTTGCAGAACGACACTAGTATGATTTACTTAAACAACTGTGGAGATAATTCACCAACTTTTTTATCGGCCAATTTACTAATCTCGGATTGGTTACCATGGTTTCAACAAACATTATGTACTAAAGGCACGTTCAGACAGAATGACTATGGACTAAGACTAACAATAGAGTGATTAAGCCTTGGGAAAACAACGTACTCGGAAACATCCATCCCCAAATGTATTTCAACAATGCCAACAATCGAAAATCAACTTTCTTAATCACTCGTTCTTAAACACTAATCACTATAACAGTTTGTTAACGCTTAAACATAAATCGTATACTTCAACCCTGTTAAACCTTAAATCGTTAGTCTTAAACACTAATCGTTAGTCTTAGTCATTTTGGGGCTTATACCGGGTGCCATTTTTCATATCCGATTTAAAGAAAATCGCCAGATTTACGATTGGTGAAACGTCTCTAAGAAAGAAGTCACCTTTGTGAATCCAGTAGAAGTATTTTTTACACTGATGTGTATGCGCCCAATCATTAGCGAACAAAACTACTATCAACGCACCTAATATTTTTGTTTAAAGAATTAGCAATAATATTATAATATTTAAAGAAGAGCAGAATATATTGCAAATTGTTAGTCTGGTGTGGCTCGTTGGTCTAGTGGGTTTATACTCGTTTCCAATCCAGAAGGTCCTCGGTTCGATGTCCAGTTACACCTGATACATGGTTTTCACGTAAATAATCACTTTTGAGTCGCCATAGAAACTTAAAATTAAAATTATTTAATTATTTATTTAAAGAAGAGCAGAATATATTGCAAATTGTTAGTCTGGTGTGGCTCGTTGGTCTAGTGGGTTTATACTCGTTTCCAATCCAGAAGGTCCTCGGTTCGATGTCCAGTTACACCTGATACATGGTTTTCACGTAAATAATCACTTTTGAGTCGCCATAGAAACTTAAAATTAAAATTATTTAATTATTTATTTAAAGAAGAGCAGAATATATTGCAAATCGTTAGTCTGGTGTGGCTCGTTGGTCTAGTGGGTTTATTCTCGTTTCCAATCCAGAAGGTCTACGGTTCGATGTCCAGTTCAACCTGATACATAGTTTTCACGCGTAAATAATTATTTTGGAGTCGCCATAGAAACTTTTCACAAAATACACGGTATACATTACAATATGTCCTCCACTGAAATCAATTTATGTATCCTAAATTGAACAACCAAAATAACAAGGTTTTGTACTCAAGTTATAACGGCAGCTGTCATTCCTGTGACGCGGTGATGCGCATCAACGAGGGTTTTAGCTGACGGGCATTCCCTTGGCGCGCTATAAAGTGGATTATATGAGAGCTTTATTTTACTGTGCTCTGTGCGTGTAGCATTTACAGTACAATTCACCTTATCTGTGATCCCAGGGAGACGCCCTCTCCTTATACATTCCTTTCCTTCGCCATGAGGCCCCAACTGTACGATTCACCCCCGGCATTATGAAATATTCAGTACACTATAGCAACAGCCAAGCTTAGTTCCCATGGTTAAAACAAGTTAAGATAAAGCTTATAGGCTTTTGCGGTGCGAGTCGTTATGAAAACAGCTATCGGGTGCAAATGAATGCGGCAATACCAAACAGCCAAGTTCTTATATGTTAATACATTACTAAATAATATTTCATAATACTGGGCCTTTGCCTAACCTAAAGCAATGGCCCATCCACTTTGAAAATTAACAGTACAATTAATAATAATTGAAGCGTTAAAGCCAATTATATTGGCTGATGAAACCAAAGCTAATAGCTTCAAAGCAATGGGATTGTGTTGCCCTTATTATTCAATGTGAATCGCCCCTTATGATTTGCATTATCTCTCTCTTACGATTATTTCTCAGGGTAACATGATTGTGTGTTCAGATTCATACTTACTCCGATTAGTGCCAGATTAGTCTGAAGTGTCCCATAGCATCGTGGAGTAATCTGGTATTGTCATGTCTGCAGCGATCTCCTAATAAGCGATATATTCGACGAGTTACGTAAATATAAATACCATTGTGATAACAGTGTAGTAATAAGTATGATTAAAAGGAAGTATTTTGTCATTTCTCATAGAAGATAGAAGTGGTAACTTAAATAATTGTATATCTGTCCATTAGAAATATATGCCACTATGCTGTAACAAGGGCACAAAAAAGGGGGGGGGAGGAGGCTGATGACAAGTGAACGGGTTAAGACAGGACGCGAGGACAGGACCGATTTGACTGTCCTTCCTTGATGTTCCAGCGTCGTCTAGCAAAGTCTCCTGTGTAGCGTTCCGTCTGATGTGCGGGGGACGTCGTGAGGCGACGTTGATGATCAAATGATGCGTGAGTCAAGTTAACATAAATAATAATAACGAAACACGTACAGTAATTATATGAAATCACACGAACACAAGAGCAAGAAATAACAGAAACGAATGAAAAAAATATCACACAAAACGGTGTAACTACGGAATACTCACACACACTCACGACGAGTGCGTGAGAACCGTCCACAGTAGACGAGCGGCGATGGTTGGAACGAGAGAGAAAGTTGGTCTGCTGCCTAGACAGTAAAGTAGACAGTAAGTCTAGGAGAGAGTGATGCAAGTTAGGAGAATCGGATATCGGTATTAATATCTGGCGCGAACACTCTATTTTCCATGTGATCAAAATATAACACATTAGCACATTATATAACATAAATTAATTAATCGGTAATTTTGCATAAGAGAAAACCGATAATTTTATCTAAATTTCCTGTTATGGAGTAATATCATTGTAAAATCCATTAACGTATTGAATGATATCGATTTTCTATAGCAGCACTATAACCTACGATAATTCCCTTTACCATAAATGTTTTCTTTGCCAAAAACATGCTAATGCAATGCGAATTTTGCAAATTTTTTAAGGGTAATTTTCTTAGTTTGACACCGTTTATGCCCAGTGTAAATGACAGCCTATATAATTAGTCAGTATGACAATAATCCTAAAACCCACCGTTAATATGAGGAGAGGTATGTTTATAATATGCATGAATTGAAAACGATTCAAAACCGTGTTTTTGGGAAGAGTGATCTTGAACTGACCGGAAATAAGAAGTGTTTCAAAAGCAATTTCAATATGGGTATCAAGCCAGCCGGCACGTCATTTTCATAGAAGTCGGCCAAGTTGGAAGGTGTTGTTAGGGAAAAGTGTAACTTTCGTACCGTTTGCTAGAAGGCTGTCTTATTAACCAAATAAGTAATACATTGCCTTTGCCCAAACACATCACACCTGGTTTTCCCAGTGGATTCTATCGTCCCATGAATCCACTTGAAGGCTGATCATTGAGATGCATAGTGATGTTTCGTCCTCCATATCACGTACAGTGTTGTCAAATGCTGATAATTTGAAATTATCTCTTTGGCACCTATTGATTGCTGAACTTGAGCTTACCCACGGTGATAAATGATCCTCTAAAGGTTCTTAGGGCGTAGGTAAACCCTTGTGGTGTGTCACCATGCAAGCCTACAATTTACACAATCAGATTACATTACGTTAATATCCTCCAGGAATTCTGTGTTACGTATTTTAATGCACACATTGAAGAGGGTATGAGCTTTGGCCAAATTAATTGGTTTATTACGTTTTTTTGGTTAGGTTGAGGAGATCTGGTGAAATAACCTTATAGGATCTTCACAAAGATTCTGAATGATGAACGCGTTGTACAGTGGCTCTTTTCTGCATTATTGGAAGAAATATATTATCCTGGAGCCGCGTATCTGGTATTGATAGAAGCTTTTTCTAACTAGCTGTTTTGTGAAATAGTATCAATGTCATCTACAATTGCACTGCTGAAAGGTTGCCAAGATATTTAACAAGTAAATAGCCATGATTATCTGATACGGGGTTTTCAGTTATTTCCTGAATGATGTGGTATATCGCAATATTGAAGAGAGCTGGAGACAAGAGCGCCCCCTGGAGGACCCCTCTTCTAATGATAATTGTTTTGGTTTTCAAACGATTGGTTTTAAATGGTTTGAATGTGTTTGTCTCAAACTAGATACTGTGTAAATACGCGAGGTATCACACACAGTTACAAATGTGCTACTCAAAGTAAATAACAAAACAAACATTTTAACCCTTGGGTAAATATTTATATTTATAGGACATAGACAGAGTTGGCTTATAAAGCATATAACATAACTCTTACTAAACAAAAAACCTGCGCTTGACGAAAAAGAAAACAACAGATATAAACTATGTTTAGAAACTAAATAAACCCAAGAGAAGCGTATAACCAACAAATAATCTGTGATTCTGGGACAAACTCGAGGAAGGTGTAGCAAGTAATTAGAGATGGACTATGAACCAAGCAACGTCTGAACGATTCTGAACTATGTCTGAATAAACCCACATCATACACTTATGAAACTAGCTAACATCAGTGCGGTGGGAGATAACGTGAGGTTAATGTTATAGATTACATCTACCCTGGTCAGGTTGACCAGGGCCTAGTCAGAGTCGCGACAAACCGCACTCGCGCTATCACATAATATATCATAGTGTGATGCGTTCACCAATCTCTTGCAACAGTTTAGGGCTCAAACGCACTACGCGGCCAGGCCGCGCGACCATGGCCGCGCGGCCAACGAGAACCATTGCCGTCAATGTGAGAACGCGCACTTGGCCGCTGGTCGCAAGCGCGGCCGGCTGGTCGCGCGCGGCTAACGAGATCCTGCTGTCGCGCGGCCAACTATTTCCACGGGTTTAAATGGCAGGTAGCGCACTGGTCGCAGAAATCCTGCGGCCAGACCTGTCCAAACATGACTCATTCATCAAAAGAGCATAGCAAAACGTGTAAAAGTGGCTGAGTCGTTGAGTGAACGGCTGAGTGTAGCGTGTTTTGCCGGGTTTGGTGTTCTCGTATTTAAAAAAAAGGAAATGTCACGCCATTTTGATATTGAAATGTTTTTTCTGAGCATACTAAAACGTGTAGGTGGCTGAGTCGTTGTGTGAACGGCTGAGTGTAGCGTGTTTTGCCGGGTTTGGTGTTCTCGTATTTTAAAAAATGGAAATGTCAAGCAATTTTGACTGTGAAATGTTTCTTACTGAAATGTTTTTTTCATTTTCTAACTGAGATCCAACAAATTTGAATGACATATTTGTGGTCGCGCGACCACAAATATGTCATTCAAATTTGTTGGATCTCAGTTAGAAAATGAAAAAAACATTTCAGTAAGAAACATTTCACAGTCAAAATTGCTTGACATTTCCATTTTTTAAAATACGAGAACACCAAACCCGGCAAAACACGCTACACTCAGCCGTTCACACACGACTCAGCCACCTACACGGTTTTGGTATGCTCAGAAAAAACATTTTAATATCAAAATGGCGTGCCATTTCCTTTTTTTTTAAATACGAGAACACCAAACCCGGCAAAACACGCTACACTCAGCCGTTCACTCAACGACTCAGCCACTTTTACACGTTTTGCTATGCTCTTTTGATGAATGAGTCATGTTTGGACAGGTCTGGCCGCAGGATTTCTGCGACCAGTGCGCTACCTGCCATTTAAACCCGTGGAAATAGTTGGCCGCGCGACAGCAGGATCTCGTTGGCCGCGCGCGACCAGCCGGCCGCGCTTGCGACCAGCGGCCAAGTGCGCGTTGTCACATTGACGGCAATGGTTCTCGTTGGCCGCGCGGCCATGGTCGCGCGGCCTGGCCGCGTAGTGCGTTTGAGCCCTAATACCACGGCATGGGAAGCTCGCACGAACGTCAATGGGTAGTAACACATTACTTCATAAAATAAATTAAAAACGAATTCCCAATATACTCAAATTGGGTTTTATTTTATTTTGGTCGATTAACAAGAGAATGTTATCAACGTTTGCTAAAATTAGTAATTCGGCCCTGCTAACATCGCTCTACCTCTCACCTATTGAATCTAATAAATATCTGCTACACCAGTGAATCCCATTTCCATGACTAATTGCTTCGAGAGGTTCGGCTTTTTCAATTCATCAATATTTTATAAATAAATATGATATATCCTTAAATCCTCTTTGCTTTGGCTACTCATTTTTAATTTTGTTATTGACGTGAAAGAAAGAAATGAATGGAAAAAACTGAGTTTGCTTCCAAGGGTATCCCATCTTATTTGTTTGTTTTCTTTTTTTTATTAAATTGAAATGAAATGTTATGTTCAAACCTCTCTCTTTTGCCTTTCAGTTTTCTCCCTAGGGATTATTTGCATTTATTTGTTTCGATTCACAAATAAATAATTTAGGTAGGGACTTTATTCAAACATCCATGCCAAATATTGATAGTCAGAAGTACAAAGCGCTTTGCAGTACAGATATGAAAAAACGTTCTGTTTGATATTTTTCAACTTATAAAAGCGTCACAGAAAATGAGTGTGAGCATTTTTTTTTTATTTTTTTTTTATTTTTTTTTTTTTATTATTTATTTATCCAACAACAGAATTAACAATTCCAGGCACAATTGGATATAATATACTTAATTGGTAGGTTCTCATTAATACATATGTTCCAATAAAATTAACATACACTCACTATTAAAACGACTCATTCAAAAATAAAATAAAAATACACCAACTAAGGTAAGTGGTAGCTATAACAATTAACCCCACTTTTGTCATGAACATAAAATGTTAAAACACTTTGACTTTATTGACCTCACATTGTCATTAAAAACATCAATATGGCTAAAAGGTGAACTATTTAACATGGTAACAGTGCGTGGCAAAAATGAGTATTTAAAAAGATCCAATCTAGATTTTGGTTGTTTAAATAAAAGTGTGTTACGAGAGCGTCTTATAGGAACATTTAAAAAAATTGTTTCTAACAAATCAGGGCAATCAAGCTCACCCGATAAAATCTTTTTAAAAGTGATAACATCAAACATTTTGCGCCTGGCATCCAAAGGAAGTAGGTGGGCTTCATCACATAACCTGGCATAGTCAACCCTATGGTAATCTACCTGATTCCTTTGGCAACACCACTTTAAAAACTTCTGCTGGAGACGTTCAAGATTTTGGACTTTAGTCACATGGTGTGGCGACCAAACAACACTCGAGTAGTCAATAATCGGTAATACAATGCTCATGTATAAACTACGGATAACAAAAGTGGAGAAATTATGATTGCAAGTGCGTTTAATAAAGCCCAAGGTTTTGAAAGCACGCTTCAAGACATAATCAATGTGAGCGTTAAAATTAAGGTCTTTAGACATAACAACGCCAAGGTCGCACACACTGTCAACACGGCTAAGTGAAACACCATCCATTGTGTAGTTGAACATTATAACTTTCTTTTTATTAGTGAAAGATATCACCTGACATTTAAGAGAATTGAGATCTAATTTCCATTTTCGGCACCATTCAACTAGACTATTGAGATCCTGCTGAAGTGTCTTACAGTCTACAATGTTTCTGATAGTATGAAACAGTTTGAGATCATCAGCATACATCAACGAAGAGGCAAAGCTAAAACAAGAAGGCAAATCGCTCACAAATACATTAAACAATAAGGGGCCCAAAATAGATCCTTGCGGGACTCCTGACGTAACACGTGCCGGAACAGATGACATTCCGTCAATAACCACCGACTGCGTTCGGTTTTCAAGGTAACTCGTTAATATTTTCAGGAAATTCCCGGACACACCAAAATTTGCTATTTTATTAATTAAAAGGCTGTGAATGACGCAATCAAACGCTTTGGAAAAATCTGTGTATATTGTATCCGTTTGAAGACAAGAGTCAAAATTGTGTACAAGTTTGTTTACAAAAGACGCCATATTCGTAACAGTAGAACGCTTAGGGAAAAAACCGTGTTGACTTATAGGAATGTGCTTTTTAACATAATGCATCAAGCGATCATGTAAAAATTTCTCAAATACTTTAGAAAATACCGGTAGTAAAGAGATTGGTCTGTAGTTCTTGGCCTGGTTTTTGTTACCACTTTTGTGCACTGGGGTCACAAGGGCGTGTTTCCAGCGATCAGGAAACACCCCTTCACTTAAAATGCAATTGTAAATATAAGTGAGTGGTGGCGCAAGCTCCTCAGCACATGCTTTTATTATTGATACAGGTATATTATCTGTCCCCGGAGACTTGCCGGACTCAAGATTACGTAGCTTGGAAGTGACGTCAGGCAAGGAGATGGAAAAACCAGATATCGAATCAGAGTTCACTCGCTCTTCAATGTTGGGAAGAGGTAAATTGTCCCTGGGCTTGAAAACTGATGTAAAGTATTCCGAAAACAATTGACATGAAGAGCGCGTGTCCCTCGCCACTTTACCACTGAACATTATCTCAGCGGGGATTCGCCTTGAGCGTTCTTTATTCCTAAAAAACTTCCAAAAAAACTTGGGAGAACTTGACATTGAATCTTCAACGTTCTTGATGTAATCGCGATATTTATGCATTTGAAGGCGTTTGAAATCCCGCCTTTTCGAACTATATTCAACATAATCGGAGATAAGTGTAGACCTCTTCCATTTCCGGTGGGCACGGATCTTATCCTGCAACATGTTTATGAGGTCCGCATCATACCATGTTGGGTACTTGGAGGGGTTAACCTTAATTTGCGCCACCACTTCGAGAATGGCTTCCTGTAATAGGTTGTAGAACACAGTGCACTTTTCATTAATGTTGGCACACGTCTCCATTAATTCCCATGGACAACGCATAAGCCTTGACTTTAAGTCAGGAAGGTTAGCTCTCTTCCAATTTAACACTTTTCTAGGTGGTTGCTTATGAAAACCTCTAAATGCCCTCACTGTTATGTCACAATCGAGAGCAGCATGGTCAGACATAACAGGTGAATCAGTGGATTTAACTACGATCTCGACGTCATTAGGGGAAGACAGCACTAGGTCAAGTACACTATCACGACGCGTAGGGAAATGATTGTGCTGATTCATGTCCATTTCAGAGATGATATCCATGAAGGTAGAGCTCGCAGGGGAAGGGGACACAACAGTTGGTACACACACATTAGAACTGTGACTTGGCTGCCAGCTAATACCGGGTAAATTAAAATCACCGCAGAGAATGTAGACATCTGACGAGCGCATAGTAGATTGCAATAGAGATAACGAGTCGTAGAGTTCATCGAGCAGTTCAACTGAGGGTGGAGGGGGCAGGTAGACACAGCCCACATATAAACTTGAGCTCTGATTTAGAAAAACCTCCACCCACACGATCTCGCAGTTAGTTTCAAGAGTAAGTTTTCGATAGGACTTCACCCTAGATGACACAGCAATTAAAACACCACCACCTTTTTTAGCAGCGAAACGGGGGACACAGTTTCTGTCACGTCTATAAACCGTAAACTGTTCATTTAACACCTCGTTTTCAACAGTATTTTCATTAAGCCACGTTTCAGTCACGCAGATCATATCATGTTCCACGTTGTCAGAGAAATGCAAGTTGAACTCTGACAACTTCTTGTTTCCAATGCTACGCCCATTCATATACAATAACGACAGATTGTGTGGTGGACCAGGGTTCAGTTTTACGTCACCACATAAGGCAATCAATAAAAAAGTAATACGCAGGTTCAGAGCTATAGGAACACTTCTAAAACTTTTCCCAGACCGTCTTTCACTCCGGTGATAGCAAGTACTTCCTTGGGCCGCTCCCGTCAGTAACATGGTCGCACACGATATCTCACATTTCTCTACAACAAAACACTTATGTTGCAAAAAACCACTTCCTACACACGCACTGTATGATTCGGGAAACGTAGCACTATTGCTACACTGGGTTATCACTGTCCGACACAACAAGAAAATAATAATAAGTTGGAGCAGACGCACGGCCTGACATGCAGTGGCCGCCATCTTTGTCAGGCATTTTTTTTGTAATGGAGATGTACTTCAACAAAAAGTTAGTAATGTGTTCTTACACGATAAATATCAATATTATTATAATACGTGAAACGGAACTTCAAAGAATTTCACTAAAATTACTATTCAAACCGCATTTTCTTTTAGAGAAACTGAATTGATAGATATCAGACCACAAATACCAAATGTAAAAGATGTGAGAAATCTTTTTATCCTCACTCAACGAGCTATAATAAAACTTCTTAAATCGTTTTAAACACAACGATTATGTACTAGTACTGAGTTTATTTCTATTGATATAATGTAATGTAGCTGGTCTTTTTGTATTAGAAGAATTATTATGCTATTCAAGAAGATAAGGGATGAGTTCAAAAATCAATTACAGCGACTTTCTTCAATTCCGTAGTGCTTGGGCAAACCGTACAAAATACCGCAAAAAATACCGTTACAAAATAATTGAACCGGCTATACGTCATTGAAACATCCAATTATCGGAAAGAATCTGGTGTCTACCACCGTTTGTCAGTTGTACAGAGAGGATCGAGACTAAAGTCGATTCCTCCTAGAGATTGCAGTGAGGCAGTCGCATTTCCCATCAGTGCCCGCCAAGGGTCGTCCCTGCTCAACAATGTATTTCCCAGCCATTGGTGTGTATCTAATTAAAATAGAAATACTAGGAAAACGCTCTGTTTGACGCGTTGATAAGCGAGCGCGTCAATATCTACGAACTTTCTAGCGAAAAGATTTCAATGCTAATACAAACAACAATTAACAACAATTCAAGAATGCGCATTGCAAAAATTGTTCTTATTTCCATGGCTATTATACTTTCCGACATTGTTGTATGCAGTGCAATGTGCGTTGCTAAGAATTTTCGTGGTCATGTTTTCAACACGGTCCGCCACCGTTACTAACACTTATTGACAGCAATAGAAATGTAATTTCTGCATCTAATACGTATTTGATCGCGTTTACATTAGTATATTCGTGACCGGACAAAAATTTACTATAAGATAGCCACCTCACAATTTGCCGTTACTGCGTTTTAGAAAAATATTTTCGAGTAACTTTCGTGTAACTTTGCCAATATTTATCAGATTGCCATTACATTAACATATTCGTGACCGGAAAAATCTGTAAAAAAATCTGGCTATCTCACATTATGCCGCCATTTTGTTTCAGAAAAATATTTTGCAGTAACTATGGTGTAACTTTGTAACTTTTCAAACGATTTTGCCTCAAAACTATACACTTTCAATCCACATCGAGGCTTGTGGATGGTTCAAATTTCAAGTTGATCGGACTTTCCGTTCGATCGCTATCGACAGACATAAAAAACAAAAAAAACAAACAAACAAACAAACAAACAAACAAACAAACAAACAAAAAAACAGAACGAAGTGCCATAAGAGTCAAGTGGAAACGCTCGCTACGCTCGCTTAATAAATATAATACTATTTGGATTTTATTTCTTACGTGGTTTTATAAAATTGATGCATTTAGCTCTAGATGAAAAAAAGGTGAACGAATTATCATGTCAATTTATTATTTCATTGTTCGATCATTTTATATTTTTTATTTTGTATTATTCAATGTTTTTTTTTCAGTCGTGCGTAGTTTTTTTTCGTTACTTGTGTTATATTATAATTGCTATTCAATTATTTTGTTCAGTGGTTTACAAGGAAGAACCAGTCTCAATTTTCGACAAATTTCTTATCTATAAGCTGTCAACAGGGAGGGAACTTGACGGGATGAATTTGCATTTGTCAGGATTTATTTGCATTTGTCATTTATATTCGCAAAAATAATAGTTTATTTTGTTTTAAGTTGTTATTCCGCGACAGTCGGAAATTCATTTTGTTCAGCCAAAGAACATTGGCGTAAGAACGGGGGAAAGGGTATGGGGGGAAACTCTCCCCCACGTTTAATTGTTGACTTGCCCCCCCACCCCCCGTGGGGTCGAGGTGAAGAATCATGAACATCGCAGCATCAAGAGCCATGGCTAAGGGACGCGGCAAGAGGGGTTCTCGACCAAACAGAAAAGGCGGCCAAAGAAATATTTGAGCCAACAGGAACGGCTCAGTATTCTACTTCAATTCTTCATAGCCTTGTCAATGTCTGGGCCAAAACAGAGATGAGATTTGGTGATAAGTGTTTTGAAGGCGAAGCTCTTGCATGCACTTAGTATACACAAAGCTAAGTACGGGTGGGGAGAGAAATGGTGGTTCCGAGAACAAGAAGCACATCCAGCACACCAGCACACCGCACACCAGCACACCAGCACACCATCCCTCGACCACACATTCTCTGCGCCTGACGATGTTCTGAGAAAGGCGAACTTGGAACGATTGGACGGATAATGTTATCAATTTGACAGGCGTGGCTCATAACTTTTGGCTTCAGGAATTTCCATATTTTGGGTCGTTTTGAACACTGCGCCCTTCAACATAACAGGCAACTAATTGACAATCTTCTTCTAAGGTATATTGTTGTTTCCTTGCTACTTATCTTCCGGTCAACGTGACCGATCACGTGCCCAGACCGTGAATAGAGGTTGATCATGAGCAGCAGTGGCGTAACCAGGGGGTGGGCTTGGGGGGCTTGCCCCCCCCCTCCCCAAAACCCCAGCTTTAATTATACTCTGCCACTGACAATCATCTAAATTTACGCAAACAAATAAATGATTAAGGTATTAATTTCTCTATTTGCTGAGTCAAGAAACACTCCCGTAGGTGAAATGTTAAAAGTTAGACGGTAATTTTTGTATGTGTAATGTATGCTAATGTATGTACGTGTAATGTTTGTAATACATCCCGTTCAGCTAAGCCCCTTAACTTCTTCTAAAGCACATTGAATTCATTTAAAAAATACGGATTTTTTAAAAATTACCTGCGGCGCTATTGTGGAGGGCCTCCCCCCCACATTGTGTTGTTCGTGGCGCACCTTTTTTACGATTATGTCCTACTCCGGGCAGCCTCTCCCTCAAAATATATATCCCTGCGTACGCCACTGACGGGCAGTAAGTTGATTTGATGACAGGAATCCACTTACAGTTGCACGTAGCCTGTATACCTCGTCTTCATGGTAGTGGCCGGGGTAGTTTCGTATCTGCACAGATAGGCGAGTATTATGAGGTATTAGGTGATTCTTGGATGGCATGTTCTAGAGGACCACGTATTGGTTTCATTAGGCCTACCGATGATTTTGTTACATGTCCATCAATCCAATCAGCGGTGCGTGGGCATTCGCAATGCAGAAAAAGTAAAAAAAAAAATTGTAAATGAAAAAGTAAGTAAGGATAAGTAGGAACTCGGAAAATGTAAGTAGTAGTGGAAGTTTCATAACCGCATAATAACTAATTTGATTTATTTCTCGTTCCTCTTCTTTGAAATGTTGTTTACATCTTACGTATAATTCTTTCTACAGTAACATACACATACACAGTTATCTTCGCCATCATTTGCCTTACCAACGTTCAACACAAAACTAATTTACGTTATATTACAAAACGTGGCGCCACGCTTTCAGAAATTTGCCTCTGTATTAAAAAAATGGACGTGAATTGAAAATAACACTCGGGACGTGATTATGAATTTAATTAAAAACGTGCTTGAAATAGCAAACAAGCTCAATGAAAATATATGTGTGGAAGAGGTAGAACAGTGAGGGTGTAAATACGCTAACCGTCCACATCGCAGTGCCAAACACAGCCGTAGCATCACTTTCGTCGCAGTCCTGCAGTTATGTAGCCTATACACCACACTCTACACTAAACAAATAGCAAAACATATAAATACTCTTCTGCATTACTTCTATAGGGCTTAACACTTCAACATATTATTCTACTTCGAGTTCCTTCAAGTACCTGAGTTCGATTCCCAGTCGGGTTTGTTTTTTAATTTCTGGATTTCACAACAAATCTACCCACGAGAGGGTTTCTCAAATAAAAAAAACAATGATTGTATTCTCAAACCTGGGTAAGGTTACAACATAAATAAATGTGTGGCATGGTCAACTCAAATGTTACTGGTTAGTTGAAGTGTTCGTCCACCACCATACAGACGTTATTGCATAGTATGCAGATATAAAATTGTCGGTCCCGGTGATCTAAAGGTCAAGGCGCCTACCCGGCAAGTGGAAGTCCTAGGTTTGATTCTCAATCGGGGTTGGTTTTTGTCATTTCTGGATTTCATAATAGTAATAATAATGTACATAACATTAATTTTAGTGTGTTTGCCTTTTACATCCTGCAATAACGTGAACGAGATTCCTTCACGTTCCGCGCACAATCACAAAGTCGCATCTGTGGCAAGATGGGAGCCCACTATGACGTACATTGGAGCTTTACTTTTATAATCAGTATAAGGAATACCTACAAGGTAATATCTACTTGAGACTAATTAACAGATAATCCACTTACACGCTTAGGTTTGCTAAACGTCGGTAGTAACTTCTACAACCAGAAGACATCCCAGCACAAGAGTACCTTTTAGTTCGCAATGGTTTTAGCTCGACCCCTTTCATTCATGCACTCACCCCTGACAATAGCAAGAGTCAATTCGTCCATGTACACTCACCCCTGACAATGGCAGGAGTGGATTCGTCCATGCACTCACCCCTGACAATGGCAACAGAAGATTCGTCCATGCAATCACTCCTGACAATGACAGGAGTGGGTTCGTCCATGTGCATGCTCACCCCTGACAATGCCAGGAGTGAATTCGTCCATGCAGACTCGAAGAATATATTAAACGTTTCTTACAACCCTACTGGCCTTCATTACGTCATTATTACTGATAAACCATGTGGCTGGTTATAAATGTTTCTTATAGTTCTTATCTGTTGTGAAGGCATTAATTAATGGAATCAAGAAAATGTATAGTGTAACGTCGAATAGTTAAATCTGGGATTCCATGCCTAACTTTGATTCGCCCAATGTCATAGTTCAGTGAAAAGCAAAACCTATAGCTTAGTCATACACTTGTGTCAAAGGAATTTATTTGATGCTCCGTCGAATCTTGATGTTACGAACAATTCAGAATGATATTGTCTCTCAGATGTAGCCAGTAGCTTGGAATAGCACGCCTTTGGCATTTTTAATCACGCAGCTAGCTGAATGGCAATCTCTGAGTTTATTCGTATGTGACATTAGCGTCGAGAGAATAATGTATGTTATATTTGCATACCGTACTTCTATACCGACTCTCAAAGGACTAACAGGTAAATATAGAGAGAGATTGAGCTGATAGAAAACCAAGAACTCTTACCTCCTATATCTAAGGCTACGAATCGAAAGTCATGTGTGCATAGAAAAACATGAAAATATTATTACAATAATATGAAGATAATAAATTCATTCAAGTCTATGCCATTATGAACAGGTTGACACTAAGACACAGAAAAACATTTTCACTTAACATTATTTGTATACTATTTATTACTGTCGGGACTGCTAGGAAGCAATTCGGTCAGTATTGTCCGTAAAGTATTTAAATAGTTGTATCACTGTCCGCACTCTGTGTTGTATAAGGAGCCCAGTCCTATGAAGATGAAGGACAAAAGTTTTGTCCGTGCTCAAGCGGAATCTTTATATTGAATAACAACGCAAATTCCCAAGACCAAAATAAACACAAAGAAATAATATGACATTTCAAAATAAAATCACCAAAATATTGGTTCACAAAATATGATGATTATCTAAATTAGTATTGAAAAGTTGATAATGAAAACAAAAACAATGTTTTTAATAAGTGTGAGACAAATCTCGACGTCAAATGATTTATCAGTGCAAGAAAACAAATCTCCCCCTCGCGTCTTGAAACAAAGGCGCAACTCAGCGCGGTCTGCTGTAAATCACACTAGTGTCGGAAGCGATAAATCATATTACCAAAGAAAATGAATGTATTGTCATACTGCACAGGGAACACTCTTCGTTCGAACGAAGAAACATACAAGGCGCTGCAAATGTAAACTATAGGCCCAAGCACCAATCTTAACTTCGCTTCTACAGTGTTATTGTCTAACGTGCATAATTATTTTGTTTGTTCAAATACATTGACATTTTCTTGTGTTGGCAATAATTAGTTTTAGAACGATAGGCCTACAAAGCGTATACATATCTTCTAAACAATATACCATTGTCAAAATTGTTCTAAGACTCTTAGAGTAATTACGGTCCTCTAAATCTGCAATCACAACAATGCACAACAATGAAAAATAGACCTTGATATAGCATTTGAAAACTAGTTTTTATTGTCATGCATTGTTGTCATTGAAGATTTAGATGACCGTAATTGACTCTATCTAAGAGTTCTGTAGAAAATTTTGAAAATGGTCTATGGTTCAGGACGAATTTATAGAACTATTTCTTTTCTTCAAAGAATGATTTGATCTGATCATATCTACAAATTAGTTAGCTAAGATTGTGGAAGAACACTGGTAGAAAAATGTACATACATACACTTTCTTAAAAGTTATTTATAGTATTAAAATCCAAAAATTAAAAAACCAACCCCGACTGGGAATTGCAGCCAGGATTGTTTTTTAATTTTTGGATTTCACAACAAATCCAACCACGAGAGTGTTTCTTGAACAAAAATTTGCTTTTATTAGCTTTTAGTAGTTGAGCCGAGCGTCTACAGTTATTAAGAAAATTCCATGTCATCTATAGCAAAACCTTTCTGCTACTCTCATTGATATTTACATCATCAATGCTTCTGGAGAAACGTCAGATCACAAACAAACAAACCATGTCTTATTAGAGATGCGAACAGAAGTAGGCAACACGCTTAACATAAGAGGCTAAAGAAGGTCTGGCTGGGGACCCGCAGTCATATATTGGTATGTACTTGTTTAATCATTGAGCAGGTAAATTACAATACATTGAACTGAACTGCTCAGTCTGGTGAATGTATTATCATTATGGGCTGATGTTTCTACTCTACACTTACCCTTAAAAGCCACACGAAGTGTTTTTTTGTTTTTTTACGACCCTAAAACTAATTAAAAACCGACGCTGGCCTAATCCCACCGTGCCCCACCTAAAACATTGGCCAAACTCATTAAGCGAGAAATTCTTCTCATATTTTTGTTATGCCGTGGAAAATGGTTTAATGTGAGTTAGCTCCAAGCCCACCCACGGCTCTTCACTACTCCCCTCTGACTATTCAGATAAGTAAAATAAACAAATTCAAATCCCTTGCAAGAGATTGAGGAAATAATTAATGGGGATAACACTCTCGGTGGACCACTTAATTTTCATTCTTCACTGGCAATTTACAGCTATGAAGGCGACGGTATATGAGCTGGTTATGTGCGTTAACAACGGTTATTACCGTCGTTGTATCTCTCATGTTAGGTACTTTCATCCTGCCCAACACTACTTGTTTGACAATCGCAATCAGTAATGAGACACACATGGGAGTCTGAATAGTGCACATCAGTTTTATCTTATGTGCCCTATTTTTGATAAGAAAGAATGCCCAAGGTTTGTTTTACGACTAAATCCTAAAATACACCTTATGACAGAGGAAAATCTAGAAGAAATCTTTCATAGGGATCGGCAGGAGCGTGTGTGAGGTGTCCTAGCCAATCTATATTGCTATCTTTAGAATTGCATCGATACAAATTCAAAAATATTTGAAATTCAATTCTACAAATACGATTGACTCTAAAATGTATATTCTGCAGCTTGAGACTCGCGATGTAAAACTTACATAGTTCTAGCAGAGCCATACCAGAGAACATGTGTGATCATTCGCTCCATTCTGGACTAGGTAGCATTGGAAGTAACCTGTCTTGGATTGCAGTTTTGTTTGGGCATCTGTTCGTAAGTTAAGGCTGGGATGTAAACATTTTAGTAAACGTTCAAAACTCTCCCATTCTCATGAGACAACGAACACACAGCTCCTGTATTTTACACCATAATTGTTTATCAATCACTAACTAATCGTTCACTTTAGTTTAAAGTAGGTGTATGATATTTGTTTCACATGTCCCTACCTACACCTCAGAGATAGGCGGCATTATAACTTGCGGCTTTCGGGAGGGTTAAGAGCAGAAAGGGGTTACTCAGTATCGTGTGAGAGAAGCAAATGTAACGATAATGTTATATTAATTTGAGTAGGCCTACCTAGTACCTACACGATAAATATAGTAGATTAATAACACCATTAATATTTAATCGCTCTTGTCAAATCCCCTCCGTATAACAGTGTACATTCAACGATCTTGTGATTTTCCTTGCTCTTCATAAATCCAATCCATTTCCTTTTTCCATCATAACAAGTATAAATAATATAGCAGTCCTGTTAAATAATTACTTGTCTCATAAATCTATAGTATTCGTTTTGGGGTCATAACATTTAATTTATAGAAATCCTTCAATATTATCGTTCGGTCTTTGTCCCCAAAGACTTACACATCTGGCTTCATAGCTGTAGAATGTGCAGTTTGCATACAAATATAAAGTACTGTACTGTAAATATGCTGTGATTGAAAGAGTTGTGTTTAATAACTGGTTTGTTTTCTTGACAAAAAGTAATGAGTACAAATATGACACAATTACAAATATGACACAATTACAAATATGACACAATTACAAATATGACACAATTACAAATATGACACAATTACAAATATGACACAATTACAAATATGACACAATTACAAATATGACACAATTACAAAGAAAAAGAAACGAATATGTTTACGATAAAAGTATAGTATATCGATTCACAGTTTTCGTTAAAATACGTGAAGTATTAAAGGTGTGCATTACAATACATAACCTGCAGTGAGTGTTGCATACAAAACTTAACATTTTGAAAGATGCTGATATGACAGAAAATAGAAAACACTTTTTCTGACAACTTAAATAAGTGGAACGAACGTTGACTGGCAATTGCGCAAGAGTATGTATGCATGTACTCCTTCGTTACCTGGGCCTTGAAATGTTTATTAAAACCGCTGCATGCAACGCATTGGAATGAGATTGTTGTTATCAATGTGAACTGAACACTTAACTTAGACGAAACCTTTACATCAAGTAGCTGATTTCTACTGACGGGGTAATCACTCGTTAGAAGGGAATCATTGAAAAGCTACAGTTGGGGGGAGGGGGAGGGTTGATACCTGTTCTGACATGTTGAGCATGGAACTTTGCGATTCCGTTGAGACATATCTAAGTTTCCAAATAACTCAATTACAAGTGCTAATTCAAGTTACAAATTGGCCTTAACAATCATCCCCTGTGCAATGTTGTAGCCAACTTGCAAGACACCTAATAATTCACACGAAATACGTGTTGCCTCGTAAATGAGATTCTGTTCGCTAACGAACTGCATAGTCTGAACACACTGGAGCATGTGGTGCCCTAATTGCATTTAGAAACTACAGCAGATACTTGACCACTGTGAGAATTTAAGTCCCATATTAACATCCGTGTATGCAATTACGGTTACAGCCTTATGAGATTTTTTCTTAATTGAAAAATACTTTGAATTCTTTCTTTAGTTTTGAAGTCCACAATACATCTACATGTTTTATGCATTAATGAAATAATTTATAACTATATACATTCACTATACACATACACTATACACAAGTTTCGTCCACTTTCGTATCCTATCCATGAGTTTGGTAGGAACTTGCCTGAAAATGCCGCTCTTGGGGCGGAGTATGGTGGACATTAATAACATATCTTGAGACACGGTAGACCTTTGGCTGTCTTGTCTATTTTTTACCTTTTCGGTACTTAGATGCTACCTTATAATTTATTATGATAAAGTCTAGACTCTAAAAGTTGGTGATATACTAAGATAAAACCCTACGTACACCGTCCATCATGGTTTGTCAGGTCAAATCAACCACGACTAATATGGAATACCTTGCTTAGGGTGCTTGAATACTAAAAATCAACGATTCGTCCGCGTCTATATTTATTTCTATGCCCGTTAAGTAAAAAAGTACATCGTAAGAATTATTGTGTACTTGAATATATTGAATTAATAGATCACAACTTTTGGTAATGACAATAAGATTATATTTATAAATATCACTAAATTCTCTAGGGGTTGGTATTTTGCTTTATTCTTTGACAATTTTAAACCATTTTGAAGCAACTGTAACTGGCAGTCATCAGGTGTTCTGCAGGGTAGGGTACGTACAGTCTTAATTTACATGTTGAATGTGTATTTCATTAACTAGGAAAACGCTTCGCGTTGCCAGATGAGCGATTTTTTTTATAAATAAAAAAAATCATTTGCATATTACTCACAAAAAAGATACTTTTATAATAAACACATCATTTTTTTACAAGATGGTGGTTTAAGTTACAACCATAAAACTTATATGTTATATGTTGCTAATAACTGAAAAAAATATTATTTAAATCCGTTGAGAAGATTTCTTTATATAAATTAAAACCTTTAAGTTGATTTTTCAATAGATTCACGCATAATTTCATTCAACTGTGTTCAACTCAATAGGCTCTAATTCATAAGCTATTAAACTTATCTGTGTATAGAAATTGCATAAAGTAGATACAGGCTAGATCTAAAACATGATATTGTTAAATTAAATCGAACAATAACCGCATCTAAGCCATAATAATAGCTTTTTGAATTGTCGACAAAGCTCGTTGTTAACTTTTGTATGATTGACGTAAAAGACATCAAACATACAACGCCATTGTTGTCATTCTGTAACAACTATCCAAATTCCAAAAGTACTTTTAGAAAGGTCTCTTTGTGTAAGCAATTTGTTGTGCATAGTATGTGCATCTAACGTCAATGGTTCTCAAATGAGAATCATGTAAGTTGAACACTGTAAAGAAACCAATATAAATTCCCGTACGTAGAAACTAAATATTTTTTTACAAAATGGCGGTTAAAGTTACAATTCCAAACCTTTTATCTAGTATCGAATTTGTTGGTATGGACAATAAATATAGAAAATTATTTAAATCTGCCCATAAGTTTTAATTAAGGAAAAATAAAACTGGATTTTTTCAACATATTAATTTTTTTATAGCTTGGCATCTTGACGGATTTTGCTTTATTGTCATGTGTTGGTATCGTTGATGTGAACTTACAAGTGAAACACTATCTAAATCCGTGCGTAAGTTCTAATTTAATTAAATAAATAAACAAATTTTGTTTTTCAGAAATTATTTTTTGTAGGTTGGCATCTTGACGAATTTTGCTAGTTATGGTCACCAGCATGTTGTGTGTAACAGCATCGAGTTTAATGGTCACAAATGTTGACCGAAAATTTCAGCCAAATACGTCTAGCCGTTTGACCTGTGCGCAACGAACAAAATTTAGCGCACATACATACTTAATACATACATTCACACAGACAAAGCGCCGATCGAGTTGTATGGAGGGATTCACTCCGCTCAGCTACGCTAATCTAATCAAAGATAACTGCAGTAATCTGTGATAATATCACAAATAGCAAACTTATAAGTATGAGTTAGTGAGCGTAACAGTTATATTCATGTGAAAAGCAAGATAGACAACAGAGATTGAGTAGAAAAGATAGTAAAAATAGGCAAAGTTTTCAAAAGATGTCCCAGATCAAAGAAATCACATCTACAAGCCCCTAACCAAGCCCCAGCGAGCCCCAACCCTCAACAGTTGCTGACTGATGCTAAACTGCACCGTGCCACACAATAGTCGGCATCGGGATCGCAATCGCAATAAGGATATCGAGTCACTACATAAATACTATCTTGGTTAAAGTGTGTTCACCATTTTGAAGCAATATTCATAAAGTCCTCCCCCCCCCCCCCCCCCAACCGTGAACATCTGAACTTGATTGTGGCTCGAGAGTTAAGACTCTGCCCGAACTGAATAGCGGCAACCGCAGTGTTGAAACCTCGTAGTCTCGAGTCACTTTACCATCGTGTTTAGTGTGTTCACTATCTTGTAAGCAATATTCATAAAGTCTCCCACACCGTGAACATCTGAACTTGATTGTGGTAAGACTCTACCCGAACTGAATAGCGGCAACCGCAGTGTTGAAACCTCGTAGTGTCGAGTCACTTTACCATTGTGTTTATAGTGTGTTCACAATGTTGTAAGCAGTATTCATTACGGTCTTCCCCACCGTGAACATCTGAACTTGATTGTGAGTTTTGAGTCTTATTGCCCGAACCGAACTGAATAGCAGCAACCGCAGTGTTGAAACCTCGTAGTGTCGAGTCACTTTACTATCGCGTTTAGTGTTTTCACCATCTTGTAAGCAGTATTCATCACCTACAACACAAGACATCATGAGTATTGAGTTGGCCCATAAGTGTGAGGGTAGTACCGTGGTAGTACCAAAGATTACAAACTTGGTAGTACCATAACTTCATAAGCGGTGAGAAGAGGACCGTAGAAGTACCACAAGCAGTTGGTCGTGACAATGGGAACCATAAAGAATCCATCATGGTTTTGACAAAATGTATCTCAACCGCTTGAAGTTTTCCTGTACCAACTTTCTTCACAGTGAATCACATTTCTGAGACGTCACTAACCTGTCCAAAGTTCTTGCGTGAAAGCGGGTCGAGCCCCGTGGGTTTCATCCGCAGAGGGACGTTGGCTCGACTCATGATGACGAGCATGGACTTCTTGAAGCTCGGCGAGGCTTCAATCCAGTCACTGTTGTACATCGATACGCAGACAGCGTCGTGCTGGAAATATTATAGTTATAATAACAATAGTTTATTGTTCGAGCTACGTATCTTTACTGTGTAGCTGTAGACTTTATGTTTCGTTTTACCTCTGGGAGTCACTTTATCGTTCTCATTTGAAGATTTGTTTATATCCCAACATTCACCTAGGAGCATATATTGGGAGACCAGAAAGGGAGGGAATGCCAAGTGGGAGAAGAAATCTTCAGTGGATTAGTGGGGGGGGGGGGGGGAGACAGTGTCTCGTTTTGTCTCCTCTTACGACTAGCATAGTCACTCTGGTGATGTGACGTATACTCACTTGATCTGAGACTAGTTCCATTATGTTGTTGACTATAAGATAGCAAAGTGACACCTCAGTGGTGTAAATCAAGAGATGGACGAGAGCTGCGGCCTCCGTGACGTCAGACTGTAAATTAACATTAAAACATGCGCGTTAATGAAGTGTGCAAAAACCGTCGAACAATTATAAATCCGGCCCCCGAGGAACGAAGCACAAGTCGACACTTTTATTTGGGACACAATCCATGGTGAAAGGGGATCTCACCCGCTCCACCAAACAAATATGTTTATTTAAGGCTAATTAGCTAAGAAATTAGCGACTCAATGAAATAAAATCGAGTTCACCATAACCCGGGAAAAAAATATCAAAGTTAGTAATTTTAGAGCTAGGTCCCAACGGCGAAAATCTCCCATAAGAAATAGCATTGGGACGACCTGTATGCCTTGGGACCTTGGAGGATTCTGCTCCAAAAAAAAAAAATGAAAAAATACTTTTCGCTTCGTCTTTCTTTTCTGCGTATTTCGATTATTTTGGTTTTGTAATCGGAGCTTCCGTTCAGGTACAAAATGAAGATGTATAAAGATGTGTAATTGGGTGTTGCATTTCGTTTTGAGCGTTGCTGTGCGCATCGGCACGTCGAGTCACACGATACTCGGAAGAGGGGTAACGAGTGGAAGGAGGGGCAGGTAGCGTGTGTAGGGAGTCAGTCAGAGTCTGGGTGACGGGTTTGCATTGCATCGTCTCGTAATCACTTTGCGTGCTTTGGTGTTGCTAGTGAACAAACAACTGTTTCGCCGGTTTCAATTTCAATTTTCAATTTCAGTCCAATTGAAGGAAGAGGTTCGTCATCCTTTGTTCCTTTGTTGTTGCAACCTTACACAAAACAACACGGCATTATATAATTTACAATAAAGAAAATAATTGCCAATAAATAATATAGCTATGATGTCAGACACAATACAATACACACAGTTACACACCATACACGAAAATGCACGCAGATGGGAAAACTAAGCTTCACCCGTACACCCACGAGAGAGAGAGAGAGAGAGAGAGAGAGAGAGAGAGAGAGAGAGTAGTATTGGTACACCCATTGTTGCTATGGATTTGTTTTGTTTATGGGAAATAACATGCAAACAATTGTTACCTTGGTAACAATGGGCGCCCCTAGGTGTAGGGGCCGACTATGAATACACCCACGAGAGAGAGAGAGAGAGAGAGAGAGAGAGAGAGAGAGAGAGAGAGAGAGAGAGGGGGGGGGGGAATAGTCAACGCGCATGCGCAATGAACGCGGTCTGCTATGCTGTGTCGAGTGGAGTACAGCCGCACCAAAAGCCGGCTAACACCACGCTCGTGCAACAGTCGCCGCGGCAGTTAACCAGAAATTTCATTAATTAATAACAATTCACAGGTTTCAACTCACGATGTTAAATGGTTCATTATCGATTCGTGTGGTGCAGTAGATCGTATGGACAAAAATAAATCTAGCGGGTGAGAACCCCTTTAATAGCGAAGGATACCTCTACGTCAAAAACCGCAGAACATTTTCGTTTTCAAATTTTGTCTCAAGACTGCATCTCGAAATCGAAAATCTGAGTAATCAGCGTGCTGTTGATTGGTAAGCCCTACAGAATGAATGATAAATGTATCTAACCTGATTATCAGTATGACTGTGATTTTTATTTCATGAATTAAATATCACAGTCATAGTTATTACAGATAGATACATTTATCATTCAGTCTGTGGGGCTTACCAAAGCACAGCACGCTGATTGTTTACATTTTCGTATTCCAGATGCATTCTTGCGCTATTATTAAAATATGAACATTTTTTGCGGTTTTTGACGTAAACCTATAATATAAGAATAATGGCAGAGACCAGGGCCCACATTCACAACAGGACTTGAGTCTATTTTTAGTATAATCTCGAAGGACTGCTTAACTTTGAAGCTCTTGTAAATGCGGGAAAATATCTGAAAACAAATTTTAGAATATATTATTGTAATGTTCACAGTGTCCTAAATCTCACCATGAATTAGTTACTTCTCATGTGACCTGGGTCTGGTTTCACAAGTGGTGCAGATTTAGTTAGAGGTGCAACTCTAGTTGAGTACAGAAAAAGACAGACCACCTTGAATCTGGGCCCTGGATCTGTTCGTAAGACTGGCATTGGGTTTGACCTTGAATGTAAATCTAGACCCAATGATTGAGTAGAAACCATGTTATCACATCACAAGTCTCATTAATGTTTTCAAATAAGAATCACAATGTTTCGCCACATACTATGTAGAGCATCTCTATTTGCTTGAATAAAGTGCACTGGTAACTAACGCCTGAATGCATCATAGTTGACACTCAAGCCCCCCCCCCCCCCCCTCCTAACCTCAGCCTCATCCTTAGCGTCACCTACCCTCCAATCACAGTCGACCAAATGGTAATGCCGTTCAGTCATTGGTGATTGGACGAGGCTGAGGAAGTCTTAAGTCTGGACTATGCATACGTATTTCAATGTATATTATGTAAATGAATGTAAATGAATGAATCATACCTTGCTGAAGGATAAAGCTGTTATTCCCAACAACAATGTACTTGCTACGTGCACTACAATCAAGGTTGCGTTACTTAACTGCTCGCATAGACCCAAACATCTGAAAATGTTAATTATATCAATGATTTAGTTATAATTGTGCTTATAACAAATAACGCGTTCAACCGCACGGCACAGTAAACATCACCTGATTAGTCTCACGTGAAGATGAATATCTTCAGCTAGAGAATTCTGCATTTCCTGGTGTAGTTCTGTAGCAGTTACTCCTTCTAACTCATTCACTTCTGAACCATCGCAGTCTTGAGAAACATCCTCAACAGGCATTTGATCTCTTTCACAGCTAGACCCAGCATGACCTGCTTCATAGAGGGGTCTTAACAACGCCAGTTTATCAATTGTCCTTGCACTGAGGGCAGCTGGTGCAGCTATGAGCTGACCAACTTGCAATGCACCATCTATTGGCATTTGATCTCTTCCACAGCCAGACCCAGCATTACCTGCTTCATAGAGGGGTCTTAGCAAAGCCAGGTTATCCATCCTCCTTGTCCTGAGAGCAACTGGTGCAGCTCTGAGCTGACCACCTCGCAGTGCCGGGCCTGGCATACTAACCTGTTGTCTGTGTTCGAACTCGATGGTTAAAACCGAGTCCTCTACCAGTCGAACAGATTCCTTCAGCTTCCTTGCCTTTATCCTCTTTATTGAAATAGGACGGATGTTTTCGAGTTTGTTGTTGAGAATTTGGAAATTCGTCCTAATAAAAGTCATAGATATAAATATTCCCACTATCATTGCCGGTGCTTGCATAGTGAGCAATATTGCTTGAGAATATCGGACAAAGAGAGTCATTTCAAAAGCCGGTGACGATGTCGTGTCCCAAGGAAACCACTCCCTAAAATAAGTGAAACGCAATAGATTCAGTACTTGAATATGTAAAATTAATGTAAATTTAGTACTTAACCTCAAACCTTGTGGAATCTTAACTTTACTTACCTGAAAGGAAATCTTCTTTTGGGCAATAAATTGAAACAGAAATCCAAAGTAAGTGCGATGCTCAATAAAACTGATATTGGTATTTGGAAACGTTTAACGATTTTTGTACATAATTTGCGCGTTTTAAGGTATATTTCCCTCTGCTCGTTGTTGTCCAACTGTCCCGGCCCTATCATTACATACAACTCTTTAAACAATGTTTTCACAATTTGCGGCTGAAAGAACGTTGATGACGTCATTGCTAACGTTATTGCGGAAAAAAAAATATTGAACAAAAGAGCAATACCAGCGCTGATGTCACTTCTGTACACGTATATTGATGTAGGGAACTGAACCAACACTTGAATGGATACTGTGATTATTATGAACCAAGGGTTGATTCGCTGGAATAATCTCAGGGCCAGACGGAGGGAGCGATGCTTGACGAGCAGGTGGGCAAACCGGGGGCTGAAGTACTTGAGGTACAACTCAAGGCCGGGCTCTGCGTCATCCTGCCAGAAACCTGAAAGCATACGTCAACGATAACATTGATCTTTGGATGAGCGAGATATTAAAGGGATAGTCGGGTGAAAAACAAAAGAACTACCATTTGTAGATGTCCACCTTTAAACATAAAAAACATGACTAAAAGATACCATGCTTTAAAAGCAGGCGGTTAAAAAATTAAGGAAAACGCGATTTTTTCGTTTGTTGCTACCAAGTAGCACCGAGCAACTTTTCTCATGGTAATTCCCATATAAAAAAAATGTTGCCTTGAGAAAGTAAAACCACCGCTAAAATAGGGCACTGATCAAAAATCGATAAGGAGTTTTAATGTGCATCGTTTCTCTACCGATAACATGCTTCTTAGAACGAACGTGTACTTCTACAAAATACCCTGCAATTAATTTTTTTAGATGAGCGTAGCGAAGCGGAGTGAATCTCTCCATACAACTCGATCGGCGCTGTGTCTGTGTGTATGTCTGTATGTATGTATGTCTGTATGTATGTGCAGTAAAATTTGGTTCGTCGCGCACAGGTCAAACGGCTTGACGTATTTGGCTGAAAATTTCTGTCAAGATTTGTGACAACTAAACTCGATGCTGTTAACATAACCAGCAAAATTCGTCCAGATGCCAACCTACAAAACATTATTACTGAAAAACAAAAATTGTTTATTTATTTAATTAAATGAAAACTTACAAACGGATTTTAATATTGTTTCACTTGTAGATTAACATCAACAATACCAACACTTGACAAAAGTTTCAAAACTGTTAGTTTATCCGCCATGTTATAAAAAAATATTGTTTATTTACGGTAATAATTTCTTCATTTTTACAGTGTTCCACCGATATGATTTGCATTTGCGGACTATTGCAGTTAGATGCACATTGTATACACCAAACATAGCGTACGTAACAATACCTATGCAATATTATTTGGAATTTCGATAGCTGTCATAGAATTGCTACAATGACGTAAGATGCCAACCTACAAAAAATTAACAACTGAAACACATGTTTTGTTATTTATTTAATTAAATTAAAACTTACACACCGATATAAATAATGTTTTATATTGGAGCCCACATCAATAGTAATAACACACGACAACAGTTTCAAAATTGTAGCTTCAACCGCCATGTTATAAACAAATATTGTTTATTTACGGAAGTAATTTTCTTCGTTTTTACAGTGTTCCACCGATATGATTCGCATTTGCGGAGCATTGAAGCTAGATGCACATAGTATGCTGCCGAAATGGCTTACGCAGTCAGACCTTTCTCACTATGTATTTGGATTTTTGATAGCTATCATAGAATGGCTACAATGACGTGTTATATTTAATGACCTTCACGGCAAACATGCAAATGTTAACAACGAGCTTGGTCGACAAATTAAAAAGCTTTTATTATGATTTAAAAGCGGGTTATTGTATAATTAATTAACATTACATTTTAGATATAGTCTGTATCTACATTATGGAACTTTCCATACACAGATGGGTTTAATAGTTTATGAATTAGAGCCTATTGAGTAGACCACGGTCAAATGAAATTATGCGGAAATCCATCAACTTGAAGGTTTTAATTTCTTTAAAGAAAACTACTTAACGGATTTAAATAATATTTGGTGCATTTATTAGCAACATATCAAGAAATAATATACTTAAGTTATATTGTTGTATCTTGATCCGCCATCTTGTAAAAAAATCATATGTTTATTATAAAGGTATTTTTTTTTTTTTAAAGAGGAATATGATATGCAAATGATTTATTTGATTTGATACATTGAAAAAAATCGCTCATCTGTCAACGCGGAGCGTTTTCCTAGTTGTGACTTGATTAGATGAGCGTAGCGAAGTGGAGTGAATCTCTCCATACAACTCGATCGGCGCTTTGTCTGTGTGTATGTATGTCTGTAATCTGTATGTATGTATGTCTGTATGTATGTATGTCTGTATGTATGTATGTGCGCTGAATTTTGTTCGTCGCGCACAGGTCAAACGGCTTAACGTATTTGGCTGACATTTTCTGTCAACATTTGTGAATACTAAACTCGATGCTGTTAACATAACCAGCAAAATTCGTCGAGATGCCAACCTACAAAAAATTAATTACTGACAAATAAAATTTGTTTATTTATTTAATTAAATGAAAACTTACAAATGGATTTAAATAATGTTTTACATGTAGGTTTATATCAACAGTACCAACAATTGACAATAATTTCAAAATTGTACGTTTATCCGCCATGTTATAAAAAAATATTGTTTATTTACAACAATAATTTCTTCATTTGTACAGTGTTCCGCCGATATGATTCGCATTTGCGGACTTTTGCAATTAGATGCACATAGTATACACCAAAAATAGCGTACGTAACAATACCTCTGCACTATTATTTGGAATTTCGATTGCTGTCATAGAATGGCTACAATGACATAAGATGCCAACCTACAAAAAATTAACAACTGAAACACGTGTTTTGTTATTTATTTATTTTAATTAAAACTTACACACGGATATTAATGATTTTTTATATGTAGGTCCACATTAATAGTACAACACTTGACAACAGTTTTAAAATTGTAGCTTTAACCGCCATGTTATAAACAAATATTGTTTATTTACGGCAGTAATTTTCTTCGTTTTTACAGTGTTCCACCGATATGCTTCGCATTTGCGGACCGTTAAAGTAAGATGCACATAGTATGCTGCCGAAATGGCTTACGCAGTCAGACCTTTCTCACTATGCATTTGGAATTTTGATAGCTATCATAGAATGGCTACAATGACGTGTTATGTTTTATGACCTTCACGGCAAACATGCAAATGTAAACAACGAACTTGGTCGACAAATTAAAAAGCTTTTATTATGATTTAAAAGCGGGTTATTGTATGAATTATTAATATTAAATTTTAGATATAGTCTGTATCTACATTATGGAACTTTCCATACACTGATAGGTTTAATAGTTTATGAATTAGAGCCTATTGAGTAGACCACGGTCGAATGAAATTATGCGGAAATTCATCAACTTGAAGGTTTTAATTTCTTTAAAGAAAACTTCTTAACAAATTTTAATAATATTTCGTGCATTTATTAGCAACATATCAAGAAATAATATGCTTAAGTTATACGGTTGTAACTTGATCCGCCATCTTGTAAAAAATTATATGTTTATTATAAAGGTATTTTTTTTTTTTAAGAGTAATATGATATGCAAATGATTTATTTGATTTGATACATTGAAAAAAATCGCTCATCTGTCAACGCGGAGAGTTTTCCTAGTATAACACAATGAGTCCTCTGTCTATCGGGAAGGCGCCAGCGACCTCAAAACCGATACAGTTACACTACGCTTTAGAAGAAAAATGCAGCAGAGAATATGCCGAAGGGAATCTAGTAGAATAGCTAATTGTTCACTATTTTTTTTCTTGCATTGAAGCAACCTATATCAATTGTATTTTACACATAACTAAATTTCATGGACTAATGACTAATTGGTGATTTTTTAGTTCTTCATCTGACTATCCCTTTAAGCGAGGTGACCCCCTCCATTGAAATAAAATTCCACTTTGTCTGCTGTAATCTTTGTGCGTTGTTCCTCGCGTGCAGGATTAATGGTTGGACAAATGTGACTAAACATTGCTAGAACACCAGATGTGGATGATGATAATATTTGGGTTTTACGTAAGATATTTTTGCAACTTTGGCTAAACGGGACGATACGTGGGTGATGTATGAAGATAAAAACCTCTACATGTACTAATCGAATCCATTGCACAGCGCGGGGTTCGTTAGAAGAGGAGTCCAGCAAGGTAGGGCAGGGCAAAGTGGGAGGAGAAATCTTCAGTGGCACTGGGGGGAATGAAATGGGTCTCCTTCCGTCGCCTCTTACGACTAGCAGAGTCACTCTGGGCCTATTTTTCCTCGGGCCCAGACGGGTCAGTATACTAGATGCAGATTAGGAATGTAATGATGGTCATGATGTAACCTATATAAAATTAATACTAAATGTTGGTTTCCGTTTTTAAACTAACACATTGGTAGATCAATATGAAGTGTATTTAGCTATAGAGGGAAAGGGAACCCGTGAGGTAGACGTTAGCTACTCACCTCCCAAATACAACATTATCCTGCCGAGATCAAACACGTTGTCTTCGCCATTCTGTTCCACCGATATTGGAGCTTCAATCGATGCCATGACCTTCCTAAAGAGTTTCCAGGGCAGTGAAATGAAGATGATATTGTTAACACAGACACAACGTAATATCGTCCTGTCTGTGCTGTGACGTGACCTCGTATGGTTTCTATACAAACACTCGGTTGCTACGGTATTGAAACGAAAGCCGAAAAATTGCGTGATGGGAAAAAGACATTGGTAATTCCTGAAAAATACTAAAAAGTAAAATACTACTTACTTTATAAATTTTAAATTAAGATAGCTACTTGTATTAAGGTCTACGAGGTATAAGTGGTATGTTAAATCACTGTGAATATATCATTCTAGGAAAACAGTAAAGGAGTGTACTGCGTCAACTTCGGCTACAGTATATAATTGGAGAGAGACAGAACATATGTTTACATGAAATATAGTAAAGAAAAGTATATGTTATGGGTTTCGGTAGAGTAGACTAATAACAGTTGTAAACACTTTTATACGACACAACGTTTCTGTATATAATATTCGAATAAATATTCGTCGAATAATGTTGAGTAAGTTCCTCGAAAAAGGGAATGTTTAAAAATGTAGTTCCTCAAAAATAAATTGTCTTTTGCGTTCCTGGAATATTGAAAGTTCCTTTAAAAGTTTCACTGAATGTTCCTTTGGTGACCAAAATAATTGGAGACCGAGTGTTTTTTTTTTATCACCTTCTCAAGAAAATGGAAGGAATTTAAATTTTTTTTAAATAGGGGTTCTAATGAACCCCTTTATTGACAAGAGGAATGCGTTCCTTTTAAAAAGTTACGTTCGGGCTACTATATCAAGTGCTCGTTCTTACCTATTCCATTGCTCCGATTAATTTGAATAAAGGTTAATAATACCACAGTTACGATTGAATGTATCACAGTGCAAATTAATTTTTAAAAATTATTTCAAACAATTGTAGTTTTTGCTTCAATTTAATATATCCTCATGTCATCTTCTTGTCAACTGCTCGGCAGTTAAGGTTAGTGGGGGTACAATTATATTTAGATAAATTTTTTTTTTATCAAACATAATCACGTGTGGTGTACACGAACTGACAGTCAAAAGTGTACAGTGTGGTGTACACGAACTGAAAGTCAAGAGTGCACAGTGTGGTGTACACGAACTGATAGTCGAAAGTGTACAGTGTGGTGTACACGAACGGACAGCCAAGAGTGTACAGTGTGGTGTACACGAACTGACAGCCAAGAGTGTACAGTGTGGTGTACACGAACGGACAGCCAAGAGTGTACAGTGTGGTGTACACGAACTGAAAGTCAAGAGTGTACAGTGTGGTGTACACGAACTGAAAGTCAAGTGTGTACAGTGTGGTGTACGCGAACTGAAAGTCAAGAGTGTACAGTGTGGTGTACACGAACGGACAGACAAGAGTGTACACTGTGGTGTACACGAACTGAAAGTCAAGAGTGTACAGTGTGGTGTACGCGAACTGACAGTCGAAAGTGTACAGTGTGGTGTACACGAACTGACAGTCGAAAGTGTACAGTGTGGTGTACACGAACTGAAAGTCAAGAGTGTAAATTCTATTTACTACTATTCTAATAAAATTCTATTTACTTTTATTTACGCTATTCCGGGCAGACATGCGGGTCCCAACTTAAATTGTCGAGTAAATCGTTGGAATAAATAAACAATGAATGAAATGATTCGATTTTTACTTTTCTGGTCGTTGACTGAAGGCCAACTTCATATAATATTCCCCACGTTGTTGTTTGAGAGAGCTGTTGTTACCGTGAAGAGAACTCCCAGCCAGCCCTGGCATTAATTTTGCCTACTTGCTACATCGAAGCTCTGACATGTATACTTAGCGTTGCCGCACACACTGCTTGTTCACATGGGCTATACTAGTCCCAACCAAAGAATTCGCATACCGATCTCAGGTCATTGTCTACTGCCCCTTTCAACCGCGTCAATTGAAAGAAAATAAACAGATACCAGATGGCGTTCTTCTTTCACACATTCGTAAATACATGGTTAGGCTTAGTCGAGTGCACAGGCGGTTTGGCCACACCCACCGTTCCAGGTAACCAACGGAATCTTAAATTATCCTCAGTGGACCTGTTTAGATTAGATGGTAGGAATTAGCGAAGTAGAAAATTAAGTTGTCCCCTTGGACTCGGCTGTGTCGAAAGCATCAGAATACTTTCGTTGGGGCAACTATACCTACCTGATGCATTGTATAGTTCCACTCGACATTCTTGACAAGCAATTATCGTGGCTTATCGTGTATGATCGAAAATCCTAATACAGTAATCTTGGACACTCAACACCTGTTCGAACTGCCGTTGTTTTTCTAAACAACTGTCTGGCCCAGTTTTCGCGCAGTAAAACTTCCATTCAAAATCTGACATTGATGAAATACTGAAAATAAAAACCTACTGTTATTGTTAAATATTGCGATAATGATAATAATTCAGTTGCCGATAATTTTATTGTGTTGGTGGTTATTTCCAGTATGTGACCGATCTTGTGAATCAATTAGGAAATACCAAAACCATAGCTTCCATTTTGCAGAGGTACATGTCTAGATGGGCGTAACCCTCTACAAAGTACAAACTAATTCCGTTTGAGGTCGTTGCCGATGCATTACACCGAAATACGTAGGTATGGTTATCTAGACTAATACCCCCACCTGCCGCACGCATATAGCTAGTAGCAAGTAACAAGTTAGAAAACTACGACGCATTCGCTGTCTGCTTGGTTAGACAAACGTACAAATGCGACAGTATAGTTGTAGTATATACATGCACGCAGTCAGAGCAAGGGAGTGTTAAAAATACCCTAGCTTAGAGGAGTTTGTATTTTGTGTTTTGTATTGACAGTACATTTTTTGTAAGTATTATTATAATTATTATTTTATTGAATGTACCACAATCATACAGTCTCGGTCAAAACCGGCGTTAACATGTTATACGGACGTAATGTCAAGTATTTCCATGTGTCTACCTTATATCACTTCACTAATCACATGTTAGTTTAAACAGTCATCAATCTCGGTCAAAGCCGGTGTTTACATGTTATACGGACAATACAGAAGTATTTCCATGAGGAACCTTGTTCAATTTCAGTCGTTCTGTCTTTTTAGTACTTTTATTATTATTATTATTATTATCATTATTATTATTATTATTATTATTATTATTATTATTATTATTATTATTATTATTATTATTATTATTATTATTATTATTATTAACATTATTAATATTATTTTTATTATAATAATAATAATAATTATTATTATTATTATTATTATAATTATTATTATTATTATTACTATTATTATTATTATTATTATTATTATTATTATTATTATTATTATTATTATTATTATTATTATTATTATTATTATTATTATTATTATTATTATTATTATTATTATTATTATTATTAATATTATTATTATTATTACTATTATTACTATTATTATTATTTTTATTTTATTGTTGCAATACATACAAACTCGGTCAAAATCGGCATAAACATGTTGTACGGACATAAATGTTAAGTATTTCTAAGTGTTTACCTTATAAAAATCTGCTTAGAACTAATTAAATATATAATTGTCCATATTATTTTTTCCAAACGAAACTGTGGATGCCATGTACGGGCGTGGCCGATTTGTACTCATCCCAGCATTCACTCTTCGTACGGTGGAAAACCACCATCAGGATGAAGAACTTCTTGAAGTCTTCATTCTTCTTAGTTCAACATTTTTCGCACTATCCTACATGTGTTCAAAACTATTATTATTATTATTATTATTATTATTATTATTATTATTATTATTATTATTATTATTATTATTATTATTATTATTATTATTATTATTATTATTATTATTATTATTATTATTATTATTATTACTATTATTATTATTATTATTATTATTATTATTATTATTATTATTAATATTATGCTTATTATTATTATTATTATTATTATTATTATTATTATTATTATTATTATTATTATTATTATTATTATTATTATTATTATTATTATTATTATTATTATTATTATTATTATTATAATTATTATTATTACTATTATTGTTGTTATTTTATTGTTGCAATACATACAAACTCGGTCAAAACCGGCATAAACATGTTGTACGAACATAAATATCAAGTATTTCAATGTGTTTACCTTATTAAAATCTGCTTAGAACTAATTAAATATAAAATTGTCCATATTATTTTTTCCAAACCAAACTGTGGATGCTATGTACGGTCGTGGCCGATTTGTACTCATCCCAGCATTCGCTCTTCGTACGGTAGAAAACAACAAAAACCACCATCAGGATGAAGAACTTCTTGAAGTCTTCATTCTTCTTAGTTCAAAATTTTTCGCACTATCCTACATGTGTTCAAAATTATTATTATTATTATTATTATTATTATTATTATTATTATTATTATTATTATTATTATTATTATTATTATTATTATTATTTTTTTTTTATTATTGTTACAATACATACAAACTCGGTCAAAACCGGCATAAACATGTTGTACGGACACAAATGTCCGTATTTCCATGTGTTTACCTTATTAAAATCTACTTAGAACTACTTAATATATCTTCTTCTTCTTCTTCTTCTTCTTCTTCTTCTTCTTCTTCTTCTTCTTCTTCTTCTTCTTCTTCTTCTTCTTCTTCTTCTTCTTCTTCTTCTTCTTCTTCTGCTTCTCAAATGCCCACATTTGGCTATACTACTTAATATATCATTGTCCACATTATTTTTTCCAAACCGAACTGTGGATGCTATGTACGGTCGTGGCCGATTTGTACTCATTATTATTAAGCGAGCGAAGCGAGCGTTTCCACGAGACTCTTATGGCACTTCGTTCTGTTTTTTTTTTTTTTGTACCGTACTATACTCTAACGGCACTTCATTCTGTTTTTTTTTTTTTTGTTTTTATGTCCGTCGATAGCGGTCGAACGGAAAGTCCGATCAACTTGAAATTTGGACCATCCACAAGCCTCGATGTGGATTGAAGGTGTATAGTTTTGAGGCAAAATCGTTTGAAAAGTTACAAAGTTACACCATAGTTACTGCAAAATATTTTTCTGAAACAAAATGGCGGCAAAATGTGAGATAGCCAGATTTTTCTACAGATTTTTCCGGTCACGAATATGTTAATGTAATGGCGATCTGATTAGTATTGGCAAAGTAACACGAAAGTTACTCGAAATAATATTTCTGAAACACAGTAACAGCAAAATTTGAGGTGGCTATCTTATAGTAAATTTTTGTCTGGTCACGGATTAGAGGCAGACATTACATTTCTATTGCTGTCAATAACTGTTAGTAACGGTGGCGGACCGCGGCGAAAACATGACAGCGAAAATTCTTAGCAACGCGCATTGCACTGCATCCAACAATGTCGGAAAGTATAATAGCTATGGAAATTAGAAAAAATTTTGCAATGCGCATCCTTGAATTGTTGTTAATTGTTGTTCGTATTAGCATTGAAATCTTTTCGCCAGAAAGTTCGTAGATATTGACGCGCTCGCTTATCAACGCGTCAAACAGAGCGTTTTCCTAGTGTGAACAATATTATCAATTACATGCGTAAATGCAATATCTATTTATATGCAGATGACACAGCAATAATAGCTGTACACAAAAACTTATCAATTGCCATACAATATTTACAAATAGACTTCAACAGATTATTATTGTGGGCTCACGATAATAAGCTGGTTATTAACGTAGATAAAACAAAAATTGTTCATATATGTAACCCCTTAAACCAAGATCGTCACTCTATTGTTAAGGTCATCTCTCACTCTTATGATTGTTTGCATGGTGAAGCATGTAGTTGTAAATCGATCGTTCATTGTGTGGATAGCCATATGTACCTAGGAATAATAATTGACAACCGACTTAGTTGGTCACCACATATAGCCAAATTGTGCAGTAAATTACGGTCATGCCTTAGCCAAATGTATTCGATCAAAAACATGTTTCCGGTTAATGTTCTTAAAACAATTTATCAATCTCTGGCAGAATTCGTATTAATGTATGGTATTTTAGCATGGGGTAACGCGTCGCAATCTTATTTGAATAAATTAATAAGCTTACAGAATCGACTGATTCGTTTGTTCACTAACTCAGTTGAAAATGAGACCAGAGATAATATTCATTTAAAGGGAGATATTGTGTTACCGGTTAATCAATTATATATGTACAGGCTTGCAATACAATTCAATTTTAAATCTAACTTTAAAACACCCATCCATCGTTCCATCGCAACGCGTTCTCAAAATACAGCATTTTATTATGTGCCGAATTATAACAATAAGCATGGCGCCAGGACTCTTAAAGTAATAATTCCTAGTATTTTTAATGATTTGCCTCAGTATATAACCGCGCTTTCCTCACTAAGTCAACTTAAAAGAGAAGTTAAACATTTCTATATGAATAAAAATAATTAATGACACAGTTAAGTTTAGTCTCGGTTGTGTTTTCTTTGCTTTGGTAGCTTATAATATGTATGATAATGTTTGTAAATCTTCATTTTCTTCGCAATTATTTTAATAATTTTTTTTTTTTTTTAATTAATTATGTTAATATGAAATTATTTGTGGTTTTTGTGTATTTTGTTTCTTTTGGGGAGAACCCCACAGTCAAGCCTTAGGGCTTAGTGGGATAACAATACATGTCCTATGTATACTTTTGTGTCAATATAACTCTCAATAAAAATAAAAAAAATAAAAAAATAATGATTAAATTAGTTTTATTATTATTATTATTATTATTATTATTATTATTATTATTATTATTATTATTATTATTATTATTATTATTATTATTATTATTATTATTATTATTATTATTATTATTATATTTATTATTATTATTATTATTATTATTATTATTATTATTATTATTATTATTATTATTATTATTATTATTATTATTATTATTATTACTATTATTACTATAATTTTTATTATTATTATTATTTTATTGGTGCAATACATACAAACTCGGTCAAAACCGGCATAAACATGTTGTACGGACACAAATGTCAAGTATTTCCATGTGTTTACCTTATTAAAATCTACTTAGAACTACTTAATATATCATTGTCCACATTATTTTTTCCAAACCGAACTGTAGATGCTATGTACGGTCGTGGCCGATTTGTACTCATCCCAGCATTCGCTCTTTGTACGGTGGAAACCACGAAAACCACCATCAGGATGGAGAGCTTCTTGAAGTCTTCATTCTTCTTAGTTCAAAAATTTTCGGACTATCCTACACGTGTTCAAAATAATTGCTTTTTGCATCTCGATGTATATGTTCGGTTGGAGACCAATTAATTTAATACTGTCATGGAGTTTACGTGGAACAATGCCATTTGCTGATATAATTAACGGTATAACAGTTACATTAGTCTGCTTCCACAACCTTTTTATTTCAATAGATAATTCCTTATATCTGTTTATCTTTTCCCGCCAAGTTGTCTCTACATTGTGGCATAAAGGGACGGCAACATCAATTAAAATCGTTTCTTGTTTCTTCTTGTCAATAAATATAATATCCGGTCTATTGTGATGTATGGTTTGGTCTGTTATAACTGCCCGGTCGTAATATAATTTGTAGTCTTTACTATCTAATACCTTTTCAGGCTTGTATTTGTAATACGCAGTGGTTGTGTTTATAAGTTTATACTTCATGGCTAATTTTTGATGTACAATGTTTGCAACTTGGTTATGCCTATGAAGATAATCTGTTTGACAAAGCATTTTGCACCCAGATACGATATGTTCAATTGTTTCGCCGTTCATATTACATTTTCTACATTTATCTTCCACTGTGACGTCTTTCAGTATGTATTTTTTGTAATTGTTAGTCTTGATTACTTTATCTTGAATAGCGATCATAAATCCCTCTGTTTCGCTGAAAATGTCCCCGGACGTTAACCATTTGTTCGATGCTACCCTATCGACGCTATCCTTAAGAAGTTCCTTATAATGTCTGCTATGTAACGTCTTTTCTGATATTCTGATCTCTTTTGCTGTGTCAGAATTAAGTTTTTGTAGCAAGTTTAAATTTCCGTCATTTAAATTGAGGGGAGAAAGCGACTTGTCTGCCGATACTATAGCTCTATGAAGTTGTGAATGTGGGCATTTTGTATAAAAGTACTTTCTTAGAATTTCAATTTGTTTATAATATAAATTGTTTAAATCAATCAAGCCTCTTCCCCCTTTTTCTCTAGGTAGAGTCACTCGTTCTATTGCTGACTTAAGGTGATGACTTCTGTATTTGGTGAATGTTGTGCGGGTGAGAATTTCTAGGGCATGAAGTTCTGTCTGTGTCCATTTAATAATTCCAAATGAATATGTTAGTACCGGTATAGCATAAGTGTTAATTGCTTTGATCTTGTTTTTACCATTTAGTTGTGTTTTTAAAATGGATCCTATTCGTTTCTTGTATGCAGAAATAAGTTTACTTTTCATCAGTTTATGATCAATTCGTTTAGCCTGCGCAAATCCTAGATATTTGTATACGTCTTCTTCGTCCATTACTCCAATCCGGTTGTCTTCGTCAATTTCAAACTCTTCTAATTTCGTAATCTTTCCTTTGATGACATGAAGTGACTTACATTTATCAATTCCAAAATCCATACATATATCTCTACTGAATTCTAACGTTGAGTTAAGAAGATTCGTCATGTGTGTCGCATTTAAAGCTTATTATTATTATTATTATTATTATTATTATTATTATTATTATTATTATTATTATTTATTTATTTATTCATCCAAAAAACAATGATACCAAGGTATGTCCCGAGAGACTCATTAAAAATACGTATTTTTATCAGTTTGTAATTTTTGGGGGGAAAGTGTCCCGGTATTCTGTCAATAAAGACAACTCGGTCGATTGTAACAGTGGGGGGAGAAGCGGGGGGGCTTACAGTTGCGGTCGGCTCTCTATAGCCCTCGACACAATATGTGGGCAAAGACAGTAAGATATACCCTGCATGCAAGTCGCATTCGCAGACGCTGACTCACACAATCACGCACTCACTCATCTCACAGTCAGCCGAGTTTATTCCGTCAACAGGAGGCTGGCGAAATACGACCGGGCATAGGCCTAACATGCCTACAAGAATGTACCCACATTCATTTAAATACTTATTATGTATTAATTAAAATTATTATGAATGATAATGAATTGATATTTTTTATTTTTTTATTAATTCATGTTAGACAGCTGTTCTCAAGGCATTTTGCACGCAAATTTGAATTAAAAATGTTTCGCCTCTTTCGACTGACCAGACTTCGTTCTTGTCCATGTAGTTTGTAATCCTTACACTTTGCTGGTCCCGGTTTGCAATATTCAAAATATGGTCACCTTATTTAAAGTTTGCGAAACTAAATGGCGACGTCAACAAACTCAATGGTCATACGGTTCTATTTCTTTTCCGTTAACGTTAACGTAAATTATCTTCATTTCAGTACTTTGATGAACAATCTCTAGAAAAGTCATGAGTTCTGTTGAAGGTCCAATGTGTTTGAAACAAGACGGCGACTTCAGACTTATGGATGTCAGTAGGACTTTGTATTGGCAAGGTAAGTGACGTAGGTAAATGTCAAGGATCACACATTGAAATTAGGATGCATGAATAAAAGTTTTTTATGTTGACGATTTCACATTGATTTGTTGGAGAGGAAAACATTCTGCTTTTGCTTGCAGGTTTCTGGCAGGACAATACCGAGCCCGGCCTTGAGTTGTACCTCAAGTACTTCAGCCCCCGGTTTGCTCACCTGCTCATCAAGCATCGCTCCCTCCGTCTGGCCCTGGGATTCTACCGACGATTCAACCCCTGGTTCTTAATAACCACTTTAACCCTTCAAGTGTTCTATCTATTCCCGAAAGCAATGTATCATTACAGTGGCAACCCTCTCGATGTTGTCAACAACATCTTTGGTATTATAATTCACGGTTTACAATGGATAGTAACGAATATAGTGTTTTTTCAGACCACCCGGATGCAAAGTATCTTCACAGAGATGGACAGTATGGTGGTTCCTGGACAGCTGGACAACCAGGAACAGAGGGAAATACATTACAAAACGCGTAAATTTTGTAACAAAATGTTCAACAACATACGAGTACCTTTTTTTGCCGCAATCTGCATCTATGTGACTTTCGATTATTGTTTTCGTGCACTACCAGGAAGGGAGTTTCAATTCAAGTAAGTTGAGAAAAGAAATTTGTCTTAAGTATTTTCCATTAGGGATGGGCATCGATTCCTCCACATAAAGCGTAGTACAGCTGTATCGATTCTGCGCTCGATAGCGCCTTCCCGATAGACAGAGCACTCATTGTGTTGAGCCTGGTTTCCACTGAGGCAACATTTGGGCGACACGCAACACGCGACATTGTCGCACACAGCAGTCTGTTTTCAACTGAGTCAACAAGGTGCGTCATGTATAGCATGCGGCCGTGTGGCATACGACGTGTCGAGACCTGTCGGGCCTACAATCACTCCGCATGCGGCAAATATTTGTTTGTCGAACAGACGATGTACGCTGCCGCTGCAATAGTCTGCAAAGACATACTCGTCGGTCAAAGTCAGCCAGACAACTGTTGCCTTGGTGGAAATACGTTTGTGGTTAGCTACACGTCTCCACAAGTAGCGCATGCTACATGGGGCACTCTTTACTCTTTTACTCTTTTGTTCCAGAGAATGGTATCCTTGGGACACTTTGTCGTCACCTGCCTTCGAAATAACTCTGTTTGTACGGTGGGTGCAAAACATGTCACACATCATAATGTCATCGGGAACGCTTCCGACATTACCCATAGCCATGATTATGCCAATATCGAATTTCAAAATTCTCAACAACAAACTTGAAAAAGTTCGTCTCATTTCGATAGAGAGAATCAAGGTGCGGAAAATGGCAGAGTCAGGTGGTTCAATAGCGACGGACACGATTTTAACTATTGATGAGTTCGATAACGGTGATGTAGATCCAATGTCTGGCTTGGCACTGCGAGGTGATCAGCTCAGAGCTGAACCGGCTACTTTTAGTGCTGGAAGGGCTGATAACCTGGCATCAGTGAGCACTCTGTATGAAGCAGGTGATGCTGGCTCTAGCTCTCGAAGAGATGGAATGCCACTAGGGTGTATATTGCGAGGTGGTCAGCTCAGAGCTGAAGCGGCTACTTTTAGTGCTGGAAGGGTTGATAACCTGGCATTAGTGAGCACTCTGTATGAAGCAGGTGATGCTGGCTCTAGCTCTCGAAGAGATGGAATGCCACTAGGGTGTGTATTGCGAGGTGATCAGCTCAGAGCTGAAGCGGCTACTTTAAGTGCTAGAAGGGCTGATAACCTGGCATTGGTGAGCACTCTGTATGAAGCAGGTGATGCTGGCTCTAGCTCTCGAAGAGATGGAATGCCACTAGGGTGTGTATTGCGAGGTGATCAGCTCAGAGCTGAAGCGGCTACTTTTAGTGCTGGAAGGGCTGATAACCTGGCATTAGTGAGCACTCTGTATGAAGCAGGTGATGCTGGCTCTAGCTCTCGAAGAGATGGAATGCCACTAGGGTGTGTATTGCGAGGTGGTCAGCTCAGGGCTGAAGCGGCTACTTTTAGTGCTGGAAGGGTTGATAACCTGGCATTGGTGAGCACTCTGTATGAAGCAGGTGATGCTGGCTCTAGCTCTCGAAGAGATGGAATGCCACTAGGGTGTGTATTGCGAGGTGGTCAGCTCAGAGCTGCACCAGCTGCTCTCAGTGATAGTAGGGCTGATAACTTGGCATTGGTGAGCACTCTGTATGAAGCAGGTGATGCTGGCTCTAGCTCTCGAAGAGATGAAATGCCAGTAGAGGATGTGTTTCAAGATTGTAATGACAACCAACCAGAAAATGAATCACAATGCACAACTGCTGAATTAGACAAAGAAATGCAGAATACCTTGACCGAGGCCATTCAACTACATGTAAAATTGATAAGGTAAGGCCTGGTGCACACAAAGACATAAGAATGTGTGTGGCTCGTTGGTCCAGTGGTTAGCATCCCTGCTTCCAACGCAGAAAATAATAAATAAATACATTCAGATTTAGAGTCAACCCACTCAGTAACTAAACTGATTTGCAGTGGGGGACTTAAATTTAAGGTGACTAAACCATCCCTGTAGGCTTCAAACAACATCGGCGAGTAAGCGATAACCAATCAAAGATCGATATTTCAAATACGAAACATATGAATCAGTGATTGAACAGTGCGAACACCTGCGGACAAATGCCAGAATCCACAACGCCGATTCAGAACAACTTTGAATTTATTGAGTGCTTCGTTGCTAGGACGGATCCAAAGACACCGTTTACTTATTCCTAAGCCAAGAAGTGATGGAATAGAATCGATATTATAAGTAAAAAATCTTTTGCCTGACGCGGTATTTGAACCCGGGACCATCTGCATTAAAAGCAGGGATGCTCACCACTGGACCAACGAGTCCCGGGTTCAAATCTCGCTTCAGGCAAAAGATTTTTTACTTCTTATATCGATTTTATTCCATCACTTCTTGGCTTAGGAATAAGTAAACGGTGACTTTGGAGCCGTCCTAGCAACGAAGCACTCAATACATTCAAAGTGGTTCTGAATCGGCCTTGTTGATTCTGGCATTTGTTTGCAGGTGTTATCACTGTCCAATCTCTTACTCATGTGTTTCATATTTGAATCATAGATCTTTGATTGGTTTATCGCTCACTCGTCGATGGTGTTCGGAGCCTACGGATTGGTTTAGTCGCTTTAGATTTAAGTCCCCAACTGAAAATCAGTCTCGTTACTGAGTAGGTAGACGCTATAAATACGAGATTATTGATTTATTTTATTTTTATATGTTGGTCCAGTTATAAGACGTGTTGGGCTATAGGAATTACGTACAAGGGTTTACACACTCGCGTCATTGCAATAGCAATAGCAATAGCAAAAGCCATAAGAATGGTTCAACTTTTTATATTGCAAATACCATAACCCTTACGACGAACCAATCATGCGTTGAAATGTCACATAATAACAGGCCAATGAGATGCTAGCAACGTGAGCTGCAGACAACATAGTCAAAACAACTACCACCCTAGTCAGGGATGTGACATACGTTGGGAAAAGAAGAGGCAAAGCCTCTCAACAAAACCATAGCCAAAAACGCACGTCATTCTTGTTGATTCTTTGACGACTTTGATCTTGTAACAAATCCTTGTGACTATTGCAATACTTTGTGACTTTGTGTGCACCCCGCTTAATGCTCAAGCTTGTTATCAATTTTTTTTTTAAATACTGAAATAGATGAAAAATGTTATTACTTTAATTCGTTGCAGGTATATTGGTTTAGGCGAGAAATTGTCTAACGTATCACTCGCCGTTATGCTCATAGCAAACACATTGATATTGGCAGTAACCGCTTTGGCAGTTAACATGGTAAGCAAGTCGTTGTATTATACTTGGAAAACGCTCCGTTTAACGCGTTGATAAGCGAGCGCGTCCATATCTATGAACTCTCTGGCGAAAAGTTTTCAAAGCTAGTAAAAACAACAATGAACAACAATACAAGAATGCGCATTGCAAACATTTTTCTAATCTTATTTCCATAGATATTATACTTCCAGACATGGTTGGACGTTGGACGTCGTGCAGTGTGCGTTGCTTAGATTTTTCGTTTTCATTTTGTCTAGTGTTTTTGAAGCGGTGCGCTACCGTTACTAACACCTTATATTGTCAGCAATGAAATTTCTGCCTCTAATACGTATCTGGTCACGTTTATATTAGTATATTCGTGACCGGACAAACATTTACTATAATATAGCCATCTCACATTTTGCTGTTACTGTGTTTCAGAAAAAATATTTTCGAGTGACTTTTGTGTAACTTTGTCAATACTTTTCAGATCACCATAAAATGAATATATTTGTGACCGGAAAAATGTTTTAAAAAATATGGCTTTCTCACATTATGCCACCATTTTGTTTCAGAAAAATATTTTACAGTGACTATGGCGTAACTTTGTAACTTTTCGAACGTTTTTGCCACAAAACTATGCACCTTCAATCCACACGGAGCCTTGTGGATGGTCCAAACTTCAAGATGATCGGACTTTCCGTTCGACCGCTATCGACAGAAAAAAAAAAATCAAACAAACAAACAAATAAAAAAAAACACAGAACGATGTGCCATTAAGGTCTAATGGAGACTCTCGCTTCGCTCGCTTAATAATTACACTGTGTCCGTGGCATGCTGAGAACGCGTGTACAGCCCCAGTGCGAGTCCGAATTAATTAACGTTCATATTTTTTAAGCTCTACCTTATCGATATAAACATAAGTAAACCAAAGAAATACTTTTATTATATGACGGAAAAGTATCTCCCGATTGTTATTATTGTTTGCAAGTTATTATTACCTAGAAGAAAACACATACGAACTGAAAGAAGTTTTTCTCTGCGTATGAGACAAGGACGTTTCAATTGAATACACGTTTTTCACACCGCTCGTTGCTGTGTGTGAGTGTCCGAACTAGTGGGTTGGGAGGAGGGGGGTTCGGCTTTTTCACCCAACACAATATACATGTATTTGTATTTTCACAACCACCACCGATTTGTGTTGGAAAAGTAAAGAGTTGTTACACACAGGAATTTAAGTGTTGTAACAATATGATTAATCTATATGTTCAATACAGAACTTTTATTATTATTATCATTATTATTATTATTATAATTATTATTATTATTATCTTTATTTATCACATCACCAGATGGCAGGTACATTATTAGTCTACAGCACCAAAGGTGATCCTCACCTCTTAGGTGCTGCAACCACAAATATAGTTGAATTCATGACACTGCGTGGCCCTGCGGTGCGACGCGGTACGAACCCGGGCCAACCCAAAACACCCGCACCGCATCGCAGGACCACGCAATGTCATAAATTCTACATAAAACAATTATATAAACATAACATAAAGACTTCAATATAAAAACTGATATCAAAATATTATAGAACCTTTCTCAAAATGCGAGCAGTACCCAGAATGGCTGTCTTCTGTAGTTCCCTTGTGTTATGTTGTCCTGGTATATCTTCTAAATAATTTTGAAATGTTTTGCTGATGGCACCTGTCGCTCCAATTATGATCGGGATTACCTTTGTCCGCATCCCCCACATTCTCTGGGTTTCAATTTGTAAGTCCTTGTATTTGGTTTTCTTTTGCGCCTCCTTAGTTGTGATGTTATTGTCAGAGGGCACCGCTACATCCACCATAATACATTGTCTATTCTCATGATCTTTAATAATTATGTCTGGCTTATTATGCTGAATATATCGATCTGTGTAGACTTGACTATCCCAGAGTAATGTTATTGAGCCTTGATGTATTGTACTTATTGGATGATGCTCGTACCAATTAGTACAAACATCTATATTATAGAAACGACATATATCCCAGTGCAGACGTGCACAAACCCGGTTATGTCGCTCTATATACTCATGTTTGGCCAAAATTGGGCAACCTGATACAATGTGGTCCACTGTCTCATTAAATTGTTTACAAAGACGACAATGAGCATCAGTTCGGGTCTTATACATTTTTTTCTCAATATATCTGGTTTTCAATGCTTGGTCTTGGGCTGCAATCAGAAGGCTTTCAGTCTCTCCTTTAAGATCTCCTTGCTTGAGCCAAGTGAATGTATCCATCTTACTGTAATCTTCTTGTTCAATTTTTCGGAGAAACTGTCCATGCATCATTATTATTATTATTATTATTATTGTATGTACCCATCTCATTTTTTTTCTCTTTATATATGTTTGTTTTTTCAGTTTTTTGTCGTTCAGTTGTTTTTTTGTATATTATTTGACTTTTTGGTTATCTGCCATTACGGTTTAATCATTTGTTGTATACTTTTCTTGTTTATGCCACAGATAAGCCCTTTCAAGGGCTTTGTGGATTTTATAAAGATGTTAAAATGTTGTGTGCTTTTGTTTATATGATAACTGTTATAATAAAAAAAAAAAAAAAAAAAAAAAAAAATTATTATTATTATTATTATATTATTATTATTATCGTTATTATTATTATTATTATTATTATTATTATTATTATTATTATTATTATTATATTATTATTATTATCGTTATTATTATTATTATTATTATTAATAATCAAGTTATTGTTATCAATACGTTAGAAGACATAAATAAGCTTTTCGAATAACGTGTGTGATCTGCTTATTCATACATGGACTTGACTGGTATTGACCTCCCTATTGACTGCATTGAAATAAATAATCTAGACAATTGGTCACCTTTGAATGATGGACTGAATGCTATTCATATTAATATAAGGTCTGTGTACAAACATTGGGATGAACTGCAAGTGGTCTTGCATAGATGTAAATACGATGTGTTGTTATTAACAGAAACTGGTCTGCAAGACGACAATAATAACGGCTATCAGATAACAGGCTATGATGTAATTTGTCATTCAAGATTAGGTCGAAGAGGTGGTGGGTTGCTATTATTTATCAAATCGGGTTTTGTTGTTAAAAATATTTGTACAGATTTTAAGTCGTTTGAAGGAATTTCATGTAGTGTGTTTGTTGATGATGAATTATCTTTTGAGTTGCTTTGTATATATAGACCCCCCGATAATAACACGAAAAATGATTTTATTTTAGAATTAGAAGTGTATTACGAAACAATTAATCAATTAGTAAATTGTTTGATATTAGGAGATGTTAATATAGATGTTCTTGATACCTCTAATAAGTATGTACAACTATACGAAAATCTGATGTCGGCACGTGGGTTTTTGAAATGTGTGAACTTGCCCACAAGAGAGGAGTATAGTTTAGATAAGCTAACGAGTACTTGTATAGATCATTCCTATGTACGCTCAAACTCATATGTAAACATCAAGTCTGCTGTATTTACTACTAAGATTTCAGATCACTATATGATTTTAGTGTCGGTAGGGTTTAAGATCAGAAATGAGATAGACATAAAGGAAACTCGAATGTGTATAAATGAAAGGGTTCTTTTAACTAATTTGAAGGCTGTTAACTGGACTCGACTACTAATGATTAACGAAAGTTCAGCTCTTTACGACAAACTGTGCAGGGAGTTCGACTGTTGCTACAATAATTCACGTTATATAAGTCAATCAGGAAATAATAAAAAGAGGGTGCAAAGGCAATGGATTACAAACGATTTAATAAATTTAACAAAACAGAGGGATAAATTGTTTCGCCGGTGGAAAGACTGTGGGGGTTTGAACCCATTAAAGAATGTATATAGGAAGCAATACACGGATTTCAGGAACTACGTAAATAGACGGTTGGTAATTGCAAAACAAACATATTTCCGTCAATGCTTAAATAATAGCAACGGTATTAAAGAGGTGTGGCAAACTATTAATCGTATCACAGGTCGTAAAGTAAAAGATTCAGTTGACGCGGTTGTCAACAAGTATCTAGGGAAAATGCATACCCATGAGGTCATAGCTGATAGTTTTGCTGACAGCTTTTCAAGTGATGTGGATAGTATTCGTCATAAGTGCGACTTGAGCTGCGCACAACAAGTTATGACAGATACTGCCACACAGTCCATGTGGTTGCCCCCGGCAAGTGTACAGAAAGTAAATAAAATAATTTCGGATATAAACGTAAATAAGCAGCCTGGCTATGACGGCATAAGAGCTATTGATATCAAGAATATGAGAATAGAATTGAGTCCTGTTATTGCGCATTTAATAAATCTATCAATAAGAGATGGTTGTGTACCGGAAAAGATGAAAGTATCAGTTGTGAGACCGGTATATAAAAAAGGTGACCACATGAATTTTTCAAATTATCGTCCTATTGCATTGCTGTCTGTTGTAGAGAAGATAATGGAGCGTTACATATCTGATTGTCTGACCAACTATTTAAGAAATTTTAACATTATCAGTGAGCATCAACATGGGTTTCAAAAGGGAAAAAGCACTCAGGAGCTTCTATTGCAGTTTTCAGATTTAATAAATACTAGTCTAGATAATAATCTTCATGTTATTGCAACGTTTGTTGACTTCTCAAAAGCGTTTGATACGTTAAATCATAATAAGCTGTTAGATTGTTTAGAGCACATAGGCGTACGTGGTAAAGTTCTAGACTGGTTTCGAAGTTATTTAAAAGATCGAATATATTTGGTTAAAATAGGTGACACGTATAGTAAACCAGGTAAAGTTATGTCAGGCGTACCCCAAGGGTCAATTCTTGGCCCTCAGTTCTATATTATCTATGTTAACGTTATTCATAAATATATAATTAATTGTCTATTTTACTTATACGCTGATGACTTCGTACTATTGGCTATACATAAAGAGTTGCGCGTTGCAATAGAAAATATGAATGTGGATTTTAGAAATTTACAATGTTGGACTCATGATAAGGAATTAGTAATCAATGTTTTAAAAACTAAATCGGTTCATATGTGCACTCCATTAAATTCTGACAGAAATACGGCAATAAAATTAATTTTCCATGACACTGATTGTATACATAAACGAGACGCAAATCTAGTTTGTGGGTGTACGCAGCAAATAGAATCTGTGGATCACCATATGTATTTGGGAGCGGTTATTGATAGAGATTTTTCATGGAAGCCGCATATCGATTACATTTCTTCAAAACTTCGTTCTTGTGCATATCAGTTATATAAATTAAAACCAGTCGTATCTGATAATCTTTTAAGATTAGTTTACATTGCATTAGCTGAATCGGTAATCTCTTACGCTTTGCTCTCATGGGGTAATGCATCTGCGTACCACATTGATGTGTTAGTTAGGTTGCAAAATTCAATTATCAAAATAGTTTGCCCTAAGCATATATTAAATCATACAAGTGTAATGCATGAAATTTATAGACATTGTTATTTATTGCCTCTAAAAGAGCTATTTAATTATCGTATGGTGCTAAAATATTATTTTGAGAGTATATATAAATTGGTTCGCGTACATTCACAAGCCACAAGATCTTTAAGTCAAGGTAAGTTAGAGGTTCCAATTACAAGAAACAAACATGGGGAACGTTGTCTTAAATATTTGGTACCAAAATTGTTTAATTCTCTGCCCAATCACGTCAAGTCATTAGAAAAGATATCCTTGGTAAAGACAACATTAAAATCACACTACCTTGAAAATATTTCATTATGTCTATCTTAGTATCTTAGTCGGTTTCCGGCTCGTTCTAAATCTTGATGTATTTATTGTCTTATATCGTTTCCATAATTTTTGCTAGATTTAGTATTATATAGTAACTTTATGTTGTATTTTGTCTAGGAATAAGTTGGTAATTTTAATTTATATTGTGCCTTCCGCTAAAACATACTTCTTGTATAATATAGACCCACTGATAAGCCTTGTTTGGCTTAGTGGGGCATATGTATGCTATTTTTTGTTGTATGTTGGTTCGCTTGAAAATAATAAAAAAAAAAAAAAAAAAAAAAAAAAAAAATTATTATTATTATTATTATTATTATTATTATTATTATTATTATTATTATTATTATTATTATTATTAATATTATTATTATATTATTATTATAAATAAAATATATAATATATTATTATTATTATTATGTTATACGGACGTAATGTCAAGTATTTCCATGTGTCTACCTTATTTAACTTCCCTAATCACATGTTACTAATTTAAACAGTCATCAATCTCGGTCAAAGCCGGTGTTTACATGTTATACGGACAATACAGATGTAATGTCAAGTATTTCCATGAGGTACCTTGTTCAACTTCAGTCGTAACTGTCTTATTAGTATTAGTACTTGTTCATAGTACTGCATAATGATATGATCTTAATTGCGTTGTCTTCGTGTGTGTCCTCTTTGCGTCGTGTTACTGCGTGTACGGTCGTGGCCGATTTCTCGATGCCATCCTAGTAATTCTACTCTTATTATTATTATTATTATTATTATTATTATTATTATTATTATTATTATTATTATTATTATTATTATTATTATTATTATTATTATTGTTATTATTATTATAAATCTATATATCTATCTCCCAACAGACTGACACGAATAACATCTTGCCTGCCCTGGTCATGGTGCTCGTGTGTACGTGGATAATGTTGATCTACCTGATTGTAAACAACGCGATACAGCTGGTCTCAGATCAAGTAAGTACACCAGCTGTGACGACACAGTTACATTGTTAGAGAGGGCAGACGTTTGCTTACTGGCGATAGTGATAGTGATATCTGGGTTTAACGTCTCACACTTTTGCATATTTGGCTAATCGAGACGATGATCCGTGGGTGATACATGAAGATGAAAAAAACGTCACATGTCCGAAACAGCTCCATTGCCCATCGTGGGGGTCGTTATAAGGTGAGTCCAGCAAGGGAAGGCAGGGCCAAGTGTGCGGAGCAATCTTTAGTGAGACAAAGGACAGGGCCTCCTCTCCTCGCCTCTCACGACCAGCAGAGCCAAAGTGACTTAGATGTCCGGGTGTGTTTCCAGCACGAGGCTGTCTGCGTATCGATGTACAACAGTGACTGGATTGAAGCCTCGCCGAGCTTCAAGAAGACCATGCTCGTCGTCATGAGTCGAGCCAACGTCCCTCTGGAGGTGAAACCCACGGGGCTCGACCCGCTTTCACGCAAGAACTTCGCTCAGGTTAGTGACGTCATCAGAAATGTGATTGGTACACATGACGAATGTTTGTCCAGAAAAAATTCAAACAGAGAGTAAACAAAACACATTTTTTTATCAAATCATGGTTCTTTCCTTTGATTACACAATCTTAAATGTTGCAAATATGCTTGTACACTTTATAATTTGCCTCTTCCTTGTGCTTAATGCCGTAAAACCATAACGCTTTTTAGTAGGCCTATCTCAATTCAGCTTTCATTATTCAAAATCTTCAGCAACATTTTTATATAAAAAAAGTAAATAATAACATCCAAAGGTGCAATTGTGCATTTTTAATCCGAAAGTTACGACTCTCATTAGATTAAAATAAGTGTTTCATGTTCACAATCCGTTTTCACGCCTTTCTTTTTTACCGCCTTACTTCTAGAATGATGATAACACTACAATTAATTTATTATGAACACTGTTTGACCTAGATGTGTGTTGTCTATAGGTGATGAATATTGCTTACAAGATGGTGAACACACTAAGCTCGATGACAAAGTGACTCGACAGAAACACTACGCGAGGGTGCCTCCGTTCAGTTTGGGCATTAAGACTCTCGACTCACAATCAAGTTCAGATGTTCACGGTGGGGGAGATTTTATGAATACTGCTTACAAGATGGTGAACACACTAAACACGATGGTAAAGTGACTCGACACTATGAGGTTTCAACACTGCGGTTGCCGCTGTTCAGTTCGGGCATTAAGACTCTCGACTCACAATCAAGTTCAGATGTTCACGGTGTGGGAGACTTTATGAATACTGCTTACAAGATGGTGAACATACTAAACACGTTGGTAAAGTGACTCGACACAACGAGGTTTCAACACTGCGGTTGCCGCTGTTCAGTTCAACATTACGATTTAGTTGTGAACAGCGCAACTATAATCTATAAACAATAAACATGCAAGTTAACTCTAAACAATTTCCGGCTAATGATTGCGATCCCGATACCGAAAATTGAGGGTAGATCTGAACGCGGTGGACTGGAGCACTAGTCAGTATGTGCGGTGGGGGGGGGGGGGGGGGGGGGGGCGCGATTTGTATTTTCTTTGGTCTGGGATCCATGTGTAAACTTTGACCAGTATATAATATGTCTACATATAACTAAAATTACTTTATTATTAACAAAGTTGAGCATTACATTATAATTGCCTTATGAGTATGGCACAATAACAATTATTAAACAATTTAAAAATGTAGTAGGGTCTGAAATATGAATTTTAAATTGTTTCTTTTTGCTGTGGCTTAAAAATTAATGTTGATTCTTTCAAAAAAAGCATAAAAAATACTCGATTACTATTTTCTCTATTACACGTTGTTAGGCTATTTTTACTTTTATCTTACTCACTCATTCATGTACGTAGGCCTATTTGATATTGTTGGCAAAAGTTGTAAAATTTTGCATACTCCGTAATTCACAACTTATAAAATGTTAATCAATCTTGATGTATTACTATTCTATGCGTTTATATTTTACTGTTATTCAAACCATAATCAAATTAAAATAATAATGTTATAATAATCAAATAATCAAATTGTTAGTAAGAAGTAAATGGTTTTTATTTTATCTTGGCTCGTTTTGTGTAATTTCTGTATGGTTCAATACAGAGTCAATATTCATAGTTCTTATATTTCTGCTAATGTTAAAAAGATCTCATGACATTCGTGTTTTTTAATGTATGAGTGAGCGATTTACAAATAAAATAACATATATGATACCTAATGTTTTCGTTTGAGATTTACATTAGATATTTTTATGTCCAACATCGTTTCTCCCGCTACACATTTTGCAATTGTCAGCAACATTATTGATACACTACTTCCTTTAACGCTTGTTCTAGTGAAATTTTCTACTTGTGACTGAGGAAAACCTAGTAAGAACCTTCAATCAGGATTGCCGGTGGCAGGTATTCAACCAACTATCTTCCGAAATAGAGCCTCATGTGCTACGCACTGAGCCAGAACCTATCGAAACGCAAGTAAGTTTTTAAATGTTATGATGAACGATACAAACACCACAACCATCGTCGAATCGCAATCGTACATTTCCTCGTGCTAAATCATTAGATTACGATTTTTCTCACCATAAGAACCAACTATAAGTTCATTTTTTCACGATTTCCGAATTGCGATTATAATCCCGATACCGACAATCGTGGTTGGGGCTTGAGGGTTAGAGCGCGAACACAAGGAAAGCGGGTTACTCGCTACTGGTAACCGGCGCAGGCAGACGGGAAACGAATGTTAATTTCATCGCTGTCAAGCTTGAACCTGCTTCTATTGTGCATGGCTGCGAGAGCCTGGTGACATTCATGCAGATTGTGAATTGACGGGGGGGGGGATAGGGGGGATTTCCCCCTCCCCCCCAACTGATAATCTCATCTCTGGCTCTGTTTTACTGAAAGGTATCCCCGCCGGGGATGGCTAAATCACCATCCCTGGATACGTCATATAAAGTGGCTTTATCTCGAAACGTTAATAAGTAATGATGAGTCAATTCACACATATTCCTAGCCAGAAAGTGTTTGTACGTTAATAAATAATAAGTCAATTTACACAATCATATTCTTAGGCAGAAAGTGTTTGTACGTTAATAAACCAAACCAATGGACTCTCAGATCGCTTTTAAGGCTATCTCGAGGGCAATACTACCCCCCAAAAAATATTGTCTCCGGCGGCTGGGGCTTCGCTCCAGGCCCCTTCCTACCCGCGCACATACTTGGGCATCCCTCCCCCCCTGCCAAGCCGACAATTCGCACCCTGCATTCATGACGTATTCCAGCGCTGGTTGGCGAAGGTAACCAGCTTTATTTGTGCGTGCACACTTATAGTCTACTTGTAGCATCCGTAAAGTAGTATTTATTTATTATTTTTTTGTAATTAAGGCCAGGCCAGTGTAGGGCATAATGCCCTCTTTAGCTTGAAGAGTGATGATTGATGAATGATAATGAGGAAGGGAGGAGGGGAAGCCAGGTACCGGCATATAGCGTATACTCCTGTCGAAAAGTACCAAGGGGACCATCGGCTTTACGTCCCATCTGAAAGGACGGTGTAACTTTGACCAGTCATGTAGGTTCCTCCACTAACCTGGACTGCCGAGCAGTTGACGAGAAGAACGAAGCGGTTACACAAGCTTTCGAGCCCTCCAATCTGCTCTTACCAACGGTAACTAGTGTTTCAGAGGTGAGTGGTCACCCATCCACCTCCTGACCTAGCCCGAGGTTGCTTAACTTCGGTGTTCGTATGGAAACCGGCTAAGCGTAGTCTCAGGGCAACTATAAGTGGACTAAACGCGAATAGACGCAACAACTGCTGAAGCCGGTGTTCTATTTTCCTACCTGTTGCTGCCTCCTCGACTTCTGCCTCGCTGTGAGTCACCCGCTCCGTTGCAGCACCAGACGGTTACCGGCTTCCGCATCTGCAGATAAGATAATGTCTAGTTCACTCGCCTGGGTGTAGCGTAGCGAGCGCTGGTCTATAACCCCCCCCCCCCCCCCCCCCCACAAACAACGTACCAACCCAACCACCTACCGTGCCATAGCTCTTCATGCCTAGTAGTAGCGTTGAGTGAGAAATATTTCTCACTCAACGGTAGTAGTATGCCATGCCACTGGCGGACTACACTTTATTGAATACTCAAAATAGTCTATATAGATGCATTCTAGTAGCAAGAAAATGTAATTATTACGAGGAGGGAGGAGATTGGCTGTCAGGGAGGCTGGGGTTGCTGGAGCCCACCCAGCCTCCCCGAAATCCCAGCTTTTATAATTATTACACTCGGCAAATCATTTAAATTTTAGCTGAAAACCAAATACATTGACGTATTCATTTCTCTATTTGCTTATTTTGTCAGGAAACACTCCCGTAGGTGAAATTGTATAAGTTGTAATACTATATTAATTTTTGTATGTAATGTATGTATGTGTAATGTATCCCATACAGCAAAGCAACCCAACTTCTTCTAATTCACATAAAAACCACTTTAGAAAGGCGGATTTTTTTTTAATTTGTGGGAGACCCCCCACCATTTCTCGTTTGTGGAGCACCATTTTACAGCTATGTTCTACTATGGGCAGCCCCTCCCGAAATATATTCCTGCGTACGCCACTGATAAGGAGGTTGCTTACTATCTGTCAATAATTTCTTTTTATTTAAGAAATATTTTATACAAACGGTGAAAATGTGAAATAACCTTGCTGCGTGTTCCAAACACCTTATGTCGATCACAATAGGATTCTTTCTAGTAAATTTTAAGGTATGTATGCATTCTCGGTACCTAGAGTCATTCCACAAAAACTTTGTGGATGTTGACGTCATAGATGCGTGCAACATTAGCCAACCAAATGTCAGTATTTGAAAAAGGCACCCGCTGATTGGCTCCGACTCACTCATCTTTAACGTCAGCATTCACAGGGTTGTTTTGCTTTGGAACTCTATTAAACCTCGGCGGCTGTTCGTGGAATAATATATGATTTGACTACCATTAACTTGGGTCGATTAGATTCGACGGTCGCGTGTTGACTTCTCCTTTAGCTCTGCGCGTGAAGAGAAATACTAGACATACACAAGAGGTAAAGCAATACAAACTAATAATTCAAGAATTGGTAATAAAAATATTTAAGTCCTGAAATATAAGTTCAGATTGGTGCCAGCTATATATATATATACATGTTATTCTGAAGGTTTTCGCGAACTGAAGTTGATGTAGTACTTGGTTTTCGAATTTTTGTAATATTATATATTTTCTTTTTTTATCATATTTTTTATTTTTTATTTTTTATTAGATTAAATTATTTATTTCTAAATTATTTTTATTAATTATTATTATTATTATTTATTATTATTATTATTATTATTATTATTATTATTATTATTATTTTTATTTTTATAATTATTATTATATTATAACATTGTGTTTATTAGTTGTATTGGTATTACGAAATTGGTATTAGAAAATTGAAATTATAGACAAGAAGTTGAAGAAGCATATTCTATTGAATAACGTGAAAACTTTACATTATATAGTTGAACATTCATAGGAATGCGAGAGTTATTACAAGCTCACTATTTTCAATTAGTTTGGATTACCTATCAGTGTATGGAAAGTTCCAAAATGTAGATACAGGCTATATCTAAAATGTAATTTTGTTTAATCATACAATAACCGCATTTAAATCATGATAAAAGCTTTTTAATTTGTCGACAAAGCTCATTGTTAACTGTTCCATGTTTGCCGTGAACGTCATAAAACATAACACGTCATTGTAGCCATTCTATGAAAGCTGTCAAAATTCCAAATTCATAGTGAAAAAGGTCTTAATGCGCACGCCATTTCTGCTGTATACAATGTGCATGTAATTTCAATGGTCCTCAAATGAGAATCGTATAAGTGGAACACTGTAAAGAAACCAATGTAAATTCCCGTAAATAGAAACTAAATATTGGTTTACAAAATGGCGGTTAAAATTACAATTCCAAAACTTTTATCCAGTGTCGACATTGTTGGTGTGGATATAAATGTACACAATTATTTCAATCTGGCCATAAGTTTAAATTTAAAAAAAATTAAACACGATTTTTTCACTAATTAATTTTTTGTAGGTTGGCATCTTGACGAATTTGGCTGATTATGTTAATAGCATCTAGTTTAGTGGTCACGGGTGTTGACTAAAAATTTCAGCCAAATCCGTCAAGCCGTTTGACCTGTGCGCGACGAACAAAATTTGGCGCACGAACGAACGAACGAACAGACGTACAGACAAAGTAAAGCGCCGATCGAGTTGTATAGAGAGATTCGCCCCGCTCATCTAATAATTGCGTAGAAAAGAGTTAAAGCCGCCAGAGGAGGTTCAGGCAAAAGACATTCGCGTCAAAAGAGGGGTGGGCCATTACGAAACGGGTCAATGTCTCTTTGTCAGACGTTTAGGTCTAATACTCGGAAGAATAATGTGTTTAGGGTGTTTTCTCATAGTAGGAAAACGCTCCGCGTTGACAGATGAGCGATTTTAACTAAATTGGATATTTTTTTCAGCCATTAAATTTTTTGTAGGTTGGCATCTTGACGGATTTGGCTGATTATGTTAACAGTATCGAGTTTGGTGGTCACGGGTATTGACCGAAACTTTCAGCCAAATCCGTCAAGCCGTTTGACCTGTGCGCGACGAACAAAATTTGGCGCATGAACGAACAGACGAACAGACAAAGCGCCGATCGAGTTGTATGGAGAGATTCGCTATCGCTCATCTAAATATGCATAAAAGTATAAACAAGTAAAAAGTATAAACGTATAAAGGTGTACAATTACTGAATGGAAATTGAATCAATGGTTTTAAAATTAACACATATTTAACTCTACAATTCGCCTACCACCAAGCTAAAAGGGATAATTTTAAAATACGTTTGTCTGTACAGAACAAACAAAATTAACGTGTTTTGTTATATGATCTTATTAAACACAAAAGTCTGTAATGTCTCAACTATTACATTGGTAGTATAGCCATGTACTGTATTACATACATTTTCTATGCTTTTCAATTTAAAAAAACTGTTTAGATGCTTTTAATAATAATGCATTATACATATTGTTATATACATATATATATATATGCATATGATATATACATATACATATAGTAACATTGTTTCTTAAAGCAGTCATCTGAAATAGTTTTCTGATTTTCAGTATTCTTCTGTTTTGTTCCACTAAAATCTTTTACTTGAACTAGGTTATCAACTCTTTTCAAACTTTTTAAAATATGTTGCTTACAATGATATCCGCTCACTCCGTGAGGTTTAATTTCAATATTTTATTTTTGAATACTGTATAGTGTGCATTTCATACTTGTCTCGCAATTTCATCCTCCACGCTTAACTGAAGTGCTTCAAAAATAATAATATTCACTACGATATTGCGTTTTTCAAGTACATTTGCCACAGATGGTTAGAGTAAACATGTTTCCATTTGTTATATGAACGTGCTAAGTGGCACATTTCCATGACGATAAAACCGTGACGGTGAAAACATATATTCCACAAAAATGATATGTTACATTTGAATGTAGCTTACAGAAACTTTTTATAGAATTTTGCATTTTCTAAGATATAACGTTGTTTTCTAACTTAAGTATATAAATGAGAAGTACAATAAACAATTAAATGTAATACCCACCATGCAAACGTAGAACATTTAGAACTGAGGGAGCAATCTTATTTAGAATTGAATCATATATAGTTCGTTTAAATTAAAATTTAATACTAACACTTACAACACATTTTTAAAATGACTGTAAAAATATGGGAAATCAAACCTTATATCTGAACTTTCTTTGAACAAAGAGTTGTGGAAACGAAATTTGCTTAAGGCTGGTCCACACAGATTTTTAAGACATAATGCATAAGGTTTTAAGACGTTGTTTTAAAAACAACAATGAAAACAACGTCTTAAAACTAAAACTTTGTGTGAACGCCAGTACCGGTACGTGTTTCCTATGAACCAACTTTACGACTACGCGTTAAACCTTAAATCGTATGTCTTAAAAATCTGTGTGGACCAGTCCTTAACCAACAAAGGCGCAGAGCGGTTAAACATGCAGTTATTATTATAATGTACAACATATCAAACGACTCATCCGCTATCGCTCGCTTACACTTCCGATCGGATATAAAATAGCGCAGAAGTATAATTCGATCCGAATCGGGTAAATATTGATGAAATTTTTAAGAAAAGACATAGATGTGTGTGAAAGCGATTGATCGATTTGTTTAACTATAACTTGGCTGTATAATGATTCATATCATTGACTATCTTCGTTTATTTAGGTACAAAAATTGTTTTTCGTTGATGAACGAAACACACGAAATAAACACTACAATGCACAACCTGAATTTCGAAAAAAAAATTGAAGGAAACTTGAAAAAACAACAAACAATGAAAAAAGCTTGACAAAACAAAACAAATTGAAGTCACACTGCTATAACGAAACGCGTTGATTAGAACCTTCGACGAGTGGTTCAGAGCACGACTCTGGAATAACAGTGAACAATTTCTACTCGTGCAAATTAATGAGTTGGAGTGAGAATCGTAAACTTCTAAAGCAACAAGTAGATGATGAATAAAACTGTTCCACACAATTCTGTAGGGAGAGACATTGTTATCAATTCCGTTGGATGCACAGTTTAGGAAACGATGTACAGCACTTACAGCTACATTATATTAAATCAAAATAAATACAAAATATATATACAATACCAAAGTCACCATTTACATCTCGTAGATATGTTTAAGCCATTTTCCGAAGTTAAATCCCAGCCCGAGCGGAAATCGAACCCTTTACCTTTCGCATTGAACGCAGGAATAAACCCACAAGACTAATAAGCCACGTACTAAACAACAATAATCATAGTTAATAACATCAAAATAAGAATTGTAATTGTTAGTTTCATTAAACATTAATCAAGAAAAATTTGATTTAAGAATAATATAGTTTCAAAGTAATTTTAAAGCCCTTTAACTCCGTTACTCTTTCAACATGCGGCTAACGTGTTTGAACGCGTCACGGGTCTCAGTCTATTAACAAAAACGACGAAATCTTCTTGAACAGAGACTTGCATTTGTGTTTCTTTAATGGGTAGTAGTTAATTAATTGTGCAATTTTATCCCTTGTCATAGCAGAAAGGGAAGAGAATCGGATGATGAACTTTATAGTGAGCCCCTATTTCCATAAATCAAAAACACCTCGAGTTTTGCCGCGTTCACAATCTTGACTAGCGTTTAAGAACCAACCAAAATACCAAGACTCCGCCTCCAGGTGACGCCAAATCAAATTTTAAAAAAACAATTCACATCATGTGACTTATCGATCGCTGATTGATTGGTTGTTACAATCTGACGAGTGACTAAAAAATGGAACGTTAGTCAACTATCTAAATCACTAGTCTTAATCATTAACCATTGTGACCGGTATAATGTAAAATCTTATGCTTTAACCTTTAATCATTAATCCTAGCAATCATTGTGAACGCGGCTTTAATCCCACTAGGTGGAGCCTTCATGTGGTACTCATTCATATCTTGGCAGGGATCCATTCTTACATCACTGCATACATTGTGTTCTTTCCCTGGGTTAAGAGGTCATCACCATTCACCAGTGATGTGGCCATGGCGCTCGACCAGTGCTACGCTACACTGAGGGGTCTAGACTAGACAGTGCCTCATCTGAAGATGCGATAAGCGTCGTCAGTCAGTGACCTTCAAACTCTTATGCATACTTCACACTCGAGCCCTCCTCAACTCAGCCTCTCCTCAGCCTCACCTAGCCACCAATCACAGAGCCGTCCGCATGGCAATGCTGTTCCGTGATTGGTGGTTGGGCGAGGCTGAGGAGAGGCTGAGTTGAGGAAGGCTCGAGTCTGGACTATGCATTCGGACCTTAGTCACACACTACTTCACCTACTTCTTCAAAAATCTAATTCTTAACCATTTTATAATAGCGCACTTCCTACTTCATGACCAAAATCATTTCCATACATTGTTTGCGGGTGGTTGGGATTTTCATGGTATCCAAGTAGTCCCTCTTGCATAATCACTGATCAAAACACATAAACATTAACCCGAAATAATCCACTCATATATTTAAAAAAAATTAATCAAGAACTCAAGCTAAACATTAACTTCTTATCATTCATCATTCCTTTTTCTCACAATTCCAATAGCCATGTTTTACGCTCTCATATAGGAAGCTATTTCTTACTGAAGTATATGAAAAGAACGTAAATATAATAATTCTTCGTACTGTAAGTTGGCTCTACACAGCTCAAGATTCTACCAAGCACTAGATATGTACATTGTTTTGTTTTCACCGTCAAACCAGCGATAATACGTAGAAATTATTCAGTGTCCTGATATCCTCTATTTGAATATTTGAAATGCCAAAGGGTTTGCGCTAAACGTAAATTGAATGGGGACCGATTTGTCTGCGCAATACTGAAATTGTGAGCGGGAGGCTGACAACTAGGTATGTATCAATGCCATCTGGTACGTATGGGATTTCAGTTGACAAGAAAATTCCTCCGTCTTCAATTCTGTGCTTGAGTAGAATATTTCCGTCAAATTCAAAGAAATCTTACGAATGGTTACGTTTTTGAATATCTTACGTAATCGTTCAAACGCTCGTGTTGAATTCTCAATCCTTGACAAAATATATAATAGACCGCCGCAATTCAACATAACTTACTTGGTTTGTATTGCACTTTGAAGAGCAAGATCATGCGGTATCCAGAAAGGATTGTGATCACGTGGGTAGTAAATGGAGTATGAAAAGTTACAAAACTGATAAGGGATGTGAGTCTCACCGTTAGAGCAATAGAGCGTTTGACACGCTGTGAATGCTGCGAGTGTGACGCCTGTAGCAAGAAAAACTAAATACAGAGAAAAATACATAATTATTGAAAGTGAGTTGTTTATTGAACAAGAGACAAAAGTTATCAACTTGAATAAATGTGTTACATTATGTATGTGTGTTCCCAGTAAACTAGCGTTCTAGACGGAACAACATTGTTGTAAATGTTATCGCCATAAATGTAGATCAAAGACAATATTTAGCTACTTGCTAACAGCTGCTACCTTTTTCGTATCATCAGATAAAATATATTATTAATTAACTTGTTTTATACATCGTGATTGTTAATATTTGCATAGCTGATTGTAATATGTCAGACCAGAACAACCAATAAGCAATTATTGGTAAACGTCGTGATGTGAAATGACCAGTTCAGTACTATAACTATCGAGTGTTGCCTCGAGCGAATCAAACCCCTGTTAATAACCTAAACTACTAAAAGTAATTAGTGTTATCGGTATGAATGTTCGCAATATTATTTGCCAGCAAAGTACAAAAATTACACAAAATTTATTTGGAAGACTTCGCCATAAAATGTATGCATAGTTCAAACAAGTAAACGTTGCCAAACAAAAGATTAAATTAAGGATGTACATCTCGCTATTACTGTTTTCTTAAATATCTAAGAGACTTGCAAAGAAAGCACCTTATAAATACAAAATTTTCGACAAGAAATAAGTGTTATTTTTTAACCGATCTTACCCTCAACATTAAGTTTTACATTTATGATACTCTGCCTGTACTTTAGCAGGTAAGATAAAAAAAAAGGGTGTGCAGGTTAATGTATTTTATATTACGTTATCACACCTTTGTTTATGCGATGAAGTTAAGAGGCCAGTGTTATCTCCAACAGTTTTTGTGGCGATATATTTCCATGGCCCGTTACCAAACAGTCATTCGCAGGACTATCTTTCGATGAAGACATTCTTATACTGGAAACTATCGAACTTAATAGGTTTTCCAAACTTCGTCGCATGAATAAAGGTGTGATTAAGAATCAAACAAAACATCGCTTTAAAGTTAGCTCAACGTGAATGAAAAACGTAATATTGAATGCGTTTCTTATTTTATTTACTAGGTAGGCAACACTGAGGTTATTCCCAGTCCAGAAATATATTGTTTTTTGGTAGTTTCGATTATTTTATAAGACGATCTTAGAGGTTTATTTCATGGAAATTTAAGGAAAACAAATAATCCAGACTTCAATTCAGATAAACACTGCCATGTATGAACAGACATCGGAAAAATCGGTTTAAGTGCACACAAAACTATGACGAAGAAAATTAATTTAACCTACCTGTATTTAGTTTTAACCCTCTTAATTATTCATAGGATACCAGGCCCTGCCTGTAGCTAGGACATTGAATGAGCTAGAACAGCTAGCTTAAACTATAACTGGTATATGTTCTGAGGATAGGCCTAGCTGAGAGAAAATGGCCATGGGCGTTTTTTAGCACTGAGTCGTGACGTTCACCTTTACATCTGGCATGTAATAAATTAGGTTGAATAATAAATCCCTGCGTAAACTCCACAGTACCAGAACCGACGTCAATGGTAGAGGAATAAGCGCGCATACAATGGTAAACCCCAGCCAATCAGAAGCCGTGCAGTGACGTCAATGGTAGAGGAATAAGCGCGCATACAATGGTAAACCCCAGCCAATCAGAAGCCGTGCAGTGACGTCAATGGTAGAGGAATAAGCGCGCATACAATGGTAAACCCCAGCCAATCAGAAGCCGTGCAGTGACGTTAATTATCTAGAATACCACTTAAGTTATTCCTGAGCTCAGAAGAAGTGTTTCTAATTGTTTCCTTGTATTCACTCACCAAACGTTTGAAAACGTTAAATCGGGTATCGCTGCATAATTATAGCAACATCATTCAACTCATAGCTAATTACTACTGTTCTGTCATTCTTGTGGAATCAAGTAGGCGTCTGTTGAGGATGCACTTAGTGAAGAGAATGATATTCATTATAAAAATACATTCCAGATTTCATATTCATTACAAAATTGTAAATAATTTTCTTTTTTATTGATACTTCAATATTTACCTCTAGCGTAGTCCAGTTAGCGATATTAGTTTTTATAACGTAATTTTATAAATTCAATTTTAAATCTTCTTCCTCTTTCATACTTGAAAAATATTTCCGTATGTTGAGTATTCACTGCAAAGCAGAGCATATATGGAGTTAGGGAGCGTGCGTGTGTTTGATGAGCGTAAGATATGCAATATAAATACCATGTTATACTATATGCATGAATACCGGAAATACTTTACTTTTAAAGCGTATATCTTCTTACACTGACAAGGACTAACGTTTTTAACGGCTATAATACACCCAATATTGCTTTCCAAAAATAAAAGTACCAGAATTAATTTATTCTGAATATATACGAGACATGAGTTTGATTATTTTGGTAACGTGTAACGTAATAATATAGTGAGTAGTTTAATATGGAAGAAATTATACAGTCAAAATATCGAAGCATAAATTCAATAGCAACGCAACTACACAGTAACGGTAAGAGTTCAGACACTTTCCAGACAGAACTAAAAAAAAAGTCGCTCACAGACCTTCAGAAATATCAAAGGGATATTAAAAACTTCATATTCAACGATCACAGTGATCTGTAGACTGGAAATAATGCACACTTACATATTTCTCCTGACAAAGCATAACATCTTGCTGAAGTAGAAAAGCAAGTAACGCTCGCTCGAGTATGCAGTGATAAGACAGAAGAAAATTTATTAACTGCATGCAAGCAGTTTAGTTAGAAATAATAATGGATAATTAATTTTATTAAAATGTACGATTACTATTAATAAAATAAAATATGTATGGGAAAACAGAAGTAAAGGTTGGTTTACACTCTTATTTAAAATTAAGGTTTTAAATCAAGCCAAAAGAATTATGGCGTTTACAGACCGATTTAAAGAATTCATAGCAACGTTAGCTCTTACACCAAAAATTCTCAGCCCAGCCAATGAAAGGCGACGTTTCATAAATCCGGCCAATGGTAGCGATCCTAAGTAATACAGTTAGAAAAATAAAACCTTAAACCTTTAATCTTAAACAAGTGTGTAAACAGAACTTAACCTAATCCTTTACTAACAAAACGCAGTGAAATTATTATCCGTATCATCCCCATTGTTTAGATCTATTTACACCACAAGCACCGGTTGATTCTCACAAACAAACTTGAGACAAATTCTGAGATGTGAATGCTGTATTATAAAAAGTGGTTAATTTTTGTAGTTGTTTTTAAACTTTTACTACTCGTACATAAAGTTATTAGAAAGAAAACCAATGTGATAAGTTATATTATGTGATATGTTATATGTTACATGATTTTGCAAATAAATTAGATTACATACAAAATTTGCCTTAATAGGAAATTCTAAATTCACAAACATTTGACAATTTGTTTTCGGATAACTATAGTTACCAGTCTTAAAACGTAATGTAAGTACATTAGTGTACACGACTACCAAATGCGATCAATTTAAAATTACTTTTGGAAGGTATTTTAATCAAATGTCTTTGGTAAATATTTGATATATTATATTTTTGGTGAAACTTCGGTTAACCTTTTGAGAGGTGAGTTAATTTCCACCTAGCTGTTTTAATTACCAGAAAATACTTTTTTTCTGCTCACGACTTTAAACTAGAACATGGAAATTTTATGGCCACACTAAAAAAAGAGTTGAACCATGTTTTATTTGTTTTATTTTTTGTAACAAATTTTAACTTTGATTTTTTTTCAACCACACGAATTAGATACGGCAAAGCAAAAAAAAAAACAGTCAAACACATGTTGTGAATACAACTTTTTCAATGCTGTTTTTTAGGAGTGTGAAAAGTTGCTGAATTTACTATTTCACAGTACAATAATATGTAAAGAAAACGAAGATAGAAAATCTATACAAATTACAAAGATCAATAACAATTTACGAATTGGAAATAAATCTTGCTAGTCTAAAGTGTTCCAATCAGTGGCGTATCCAAGGAGGGGGAGGGGGGGACAACCCCCCCCCCTTTCGCAAAGGAAAAGTTGGCCAAAATGTTGGCACCTAGCTGTTGAGAGGGCTGGGTCAACTCAACAGTTAGGGGGGCGGGAGAGAAGTGGACAGTTAGCGTTTTTGTTTTATGAGAAGAGGAAGAGTATGAGAAATGGAAGCTGCAATATCGTTGCCACTTACCGGACATCGGCGTCTGTGCGTAGTGCGTGGTACCTGGGGTAGGCGGCGAAAACTGGGGCTCGAACTGTAGCTTGGCGGAGCTCTGCGATAAGACGTCCGCTCTTGCTCGCGATGACTAGATTAAAAAGATGGAAATATAAGTATACAGTATTTTTGTATAAAATACCAGACATTAGTTTTTGTTAAAAATACACACATCGCTCTATAATTCTATTTAGTTCAATTGTTGTTCTTTGAAGGTTAAAATCGTTGCCAGAAATTTAGTAATTTTAGTTCAGTTGACCGCTGTAAAACGCACAGATTTGCACCAAAATGACCTTGACGAGAAAATTTGCCCCAGTTTATTTTTGGTTCCACTCTCTATAATGAGTTAAACCCCCCCCCCCCCCCCCCACCCTTTCCAAAATCCTGGATACACCACTGGTTCCAAATCCAATAATCCTTTTTAGTTTTCACGTGAAAAGTTGTTGTTGTTGTTGATGTTGTTGTTGTTGTTGTTGTTGTTGTTGTTGTTGTTGTTGTTGTTGTTGTTGTTGTTGTTGTTGCTGTTGCTGTTGTTGTTGTTGTTGTTGTTGTTGTTGTTGTTGTTGTTGTTGTTGTTGTTGTTGTTGTTGTTGTTGTTGTTGTTGTTGTTGTTGCTGTTGTTGTTGTTGTTGTTGTTGTTGTTGTTGTTGTTGTTGTTGTTGTTGTTGTTGTTGTTGTTGTTGTTGTTGTTGTTGTATCTACGAACGCCGTGTTGACTATCGAGATCTATTTACATTTTTGTTATTGTAAAGGCCGGTTTGCACACTTCCCTACTAAGATTTAAGATTTAAAATGATATTTTCCTGGATGTTTTACTTAAGATCGCTACCATTGGTCGGATTCATAAAACGTCACTATCATTGACCGGGCTATGAATTTTAGGTATGAGCTAACGTTGCTATGGTTTCCCTTATACATCTTAAATCCTAGGAGAGTTTGTAAACGCTATAGTGCTTCTTGCTTGATTTTTTTTTATTTATTTATTTTTTTTATTTATTTATTCAATATTTCACATACAGCGTATTCTGCCATTTGGCGTGAAATAATAAACATAACAATTGAAACACAGAAACAAGCACAAAGAACACATATTTCACATGTGTTTGTCAATACTACCTAAAATGAGTACAATAACAAAAACTAACAAAGTACAAAAAAATGCCGGTGAAAGAGACAATTTTGTTAACCCTTAAATCTTAAATAGTTATAGTGTAAACCAACATTTATGAGTGTATCTCTTTCACTACAATACGCCATGTAATCAACAATAATAATCGTAGGTCAGTTATGTATAGATGTTTCAATGTGTTTCGTTTTGTTAACATTTGCCTTATCGACGTGTTTGTAGTCATGTACTGTTGTCAATATCATCCACGTCTCCGTTGTTATATCGATCTGCCCTCTCGAACTGCCATCGCGGGAGATATTTCTACGTGATTTGAGGGTTGACACGTCTCATGTGTCATACTCGACTGTCGTGGACCAATCAGGTAACCTTACCGGGCCACTCTTGTAAATAACATGGGAGAAATTCTTTCTGAATTCTGATCCATCCAAATACGAACTTGTCAAATAATTTGGTTTTGGTTTCTACCTTCCATGTATAAAAGTTTTTTTTAATTGAACTTTAAATCCCTTTGAGCTTCATGAATATATTGGAAATATACAGCTACGATTGTGTTTTACTGAGCAAGACGTGGCACAGTTTTATATGGATAATATCGCAAACACGGGTAAATACGGACATAAATACGCGTCACTCTCAAACTGAACGAAAACTTCTATTTTGTGTTCGACATTTTATCTGAGTATTTCAGTGAGTTAATCGGTTGTGCAAATAAGAGGGGAACCAAAGACAGCACATTTCATTTTTATTTATTTTAATGCTCTTATCTGTGCTCTTGTTAGTTATAAGCTGTACACGGATCCGCTCGGCGCGCATAAGCTATACACATCACAGTAGCAGATACTACTCCAAGTACTGTGAATCTCTGAAACTCAACCACCTAGCAGCGATATTTTCATGGCAAAATTTAGATGAAGTAGCGTTATTGCAAAAGGCCTCGGGAACATTCAAAATTGTTTATTTCTGGTGATCTCTCAAACCAGCTTGTTCGTCAATGTACTTTTTATCAATTTCTGTCGCTTCCATTAGGATTTTATACGTTATATTAATGGGGTAGAGAAGGATTATGATTCTCAGCACAACACATTTTCAACACAATATATATATATTTATATATACATATTAAAATACGGAGGATTCGTTGCCCGGGTTAATGTTTGTAAAATTAAAAATTTTACTTTTTTTAATTTTACAAACATATATAATGAGTATCTGTCTTTCGGGTAATTATCCGTGTACCGGTGTCACACTGCTGGCCCTGGCACGGGAGGTTGTCACATGGTCAACGTTTCGACTGAATCCCATCAGCCATCTTCAGGGTTGAATGCCTCCTCGAGCGATCAGGTACCACTCAGAAGCCGAGCGAAGTGCCTTTTTTTTGAACGAAGACTTTTTTTGTTGTTGACGATGACACACAATCATTTCCGTATACTTTGTCGGGGGATATACGTGTTCATAACTCTCATATTGTACTGTAAATAATATATTTGTTTTCTATTGACAGCTAAATGAAACTTGAAATAGTACTATAGGTGGCCTCCAATATGGCGGATGTGACGTCACGTGAATACTCCCTATATTTACTAACGCGCATGTAACTTGGACGAGTATAGTAATTGCAATAACAAAACATTATCTGCTATTATACTGGTATAAATCACTCAGCATCAACTCAAATCACATAAACTGACGCAAAGTAAAATAGTTATTGAAAATAAGGACGGTAAAAAAGTAATGTTAATCAATCAAATATATATTTTCATTATTCTCAATCGAAACATTTCATTTTATATTCAGGTTGTTCGAAATACGGCTTTTTTGAGGATGGCAGTGTTTCGACCATAACAAAAAACGAGAAAAGATTATGCTTATCCACGTAACGTGCGTTCTCATTTCTGCACAGCGATAGAAGAGTTTCGTGGGATTGCAGAAATACGACAAGAATATGTAACAGGCTTGAATCTCCACTGTATTATGTATTCACAACAGCTTTACTCAGCTGCGTCTGTATATCATTGACTAAACCTGCTACATTCTGCGATACTGTTGTGTAAGTAAGCCATCACTTCCCTGGTATCTTTAACCAAAGCAGTCTGACTTTGTCTTGGGTCCCATTCACTTCGGCACAGATAACGGATTTTCGGTGTTGTGAAACACAAATACGACCAAATATAGGAACAATTTAATATTCTCTTCCCAAGGCTCCAAAAAAAATGTACACGTCGACGCATAGCTTGAGGTTCTGGGTTCGAGTACTGGATTAGAAACACAATTGCGACATTCCCTATGGCAAACCCGAACGAATCGATATCGAGGAACGTCCCCGTGGTGGTGGTGAGGGTTATTTACAGGAGCGACATTTTATCCCAGTAAGAAATTATTTTTAATCTCGTTTCAATTTGAATGTTTTTTATGTTTAATATACGAAATAATCGCTTTTTCGACAACACACCAATTTAACAAATTGAAACGTGGCTGTAGCTCCCCGAGGCCCGTTTTGTGCCGCGCTTTATCATTTTTATGAAAGCACCAGCTGCAAAGAGAAGGAGGGGGAATCAAGAACGATAGAGATGGAAATATAACATGAAAGCTCAATACAAAAATCACCAATTGGTATAATGATAGTAATAATCAAGTTTCAAATTGTGCTTCATATTTTGAGTGCCATACATGAACACGTACGAAAATTGTCGAATGCATTTTTTTAATGTCGTTAAAATTAATTTTTTATGACCAGTGTAAAAGCTCGTGACATGAGGTTCCAATGTATTCATCTCGATGTGTGGATTTTGAGTCGTTGCAACATCGGGTTAATTTTAACTTTGAAGCCTGATTAAATTACTGGAAATTGGCACAGGTAGCCTAAATGATGAAGCTGTATTTATTTCATTCGATTTACAATACCTATAGGTATTGGTTCTGTCAACATTGAATTTGATTGAATTCCTCCATTTATCTAACAGTGGTTCTCAAAATGAAGTCCGCGTCCGTATTATGCGTTAACATTTATTTGCCTATTCTGTTAAAACACTTACTTTCCCTTACATACCAATATATATAATGCGCAACACTGTTGGCGTGGGATTGAAAGTTGAAACGCTCAGTGATTGATAATAATATCGTACTTGCTTTATGTCACGGAGGGAGAATTTCTTCCCCCTCCCCTGCCTCCCCTACCGATCCCATCCAGTTCAAATGTCAATGACAAAAGTTATGAGAAAGAGTTATTTAGATCATGTATAATTATATTAGTATACATCTTTACTGTATAATAAAATTTACATAGAATAACGGTGTTAACAATAATGTTTGCGTATCTTCATGGTGGTTATTGCGCTGTGGCTGTTTTTACTTTTACCCATGCATTAGTGCGGGGGTACGCTGACCTCTCTTATGATCTGCAGAACTGCCATTAAATAAAATAAATAAACAAATTCACATTTAGAGTCTTCCCACTCAGTAACTTAACTGATTTGCAGTGGGGGACTTTAATAAAAAAAAAATTGCGAATAAAACGTGCTTAGGTTGGGATACGCCTTTTAGTATTATTGATTTTCTCTCCTCTATAATTATTTGGTTCTAATGAAATGATTTAACCACGTAAAAAAGGGGAGCTACAGTCCTGAAACGACTTCCTTTTGAGAGTCAAGGATGAGTTAATTGCTAAATCTGGCGAATACATTATGTGTATCTATTGCTGTTATTTGAAAACAAGGGTCAGTTTATCATTTACTTGTTTCCTGCTTTAATTCTTGGATAATTAAAAGTGTTGCTTTGGATTCAATTAAAAGTGAATCAGAATCTCTTCCAAGATGCTAAACTTTTACAAATGGGGGTAATTGATATGCATAATTGAGTTCTCGAAGAGGGATGCCGATTGGCTACTTGTCGCCGGTTGCTCCGTCTGTATTTGGAACTTGATACTTGAAATGTAGGGATGATCAAGGCAACGGATTGAAGGTCATACTTGGTCTGTCTCATTTGAAGAGAAGGGTATCTTACTCACTAATGTTCGGTCTTATCTAACTTGTTTTAGCCATGGCAACCACCAATCAGAAGCTTTGAAATCAAATCAGTTGACATCCAAAATATTTAGTTTGAAGTCATAAGCCCGGGCATTAGTCTATGCTTTTTATTGTTACGTTGAGAACACTTCTAGGTATTGGAAAAGTGATTCACAATGACGATTTTATGTTGTATCAGCTAAACGATGAATTTACAAACTTTCAAACATGATAATTCTTATGATTGTCATTTCTTTAATTAATTACTTTATTATACATTTTTTAATTGATTATTGAAATGACAATCGTAACATTCTAATTTATAGTTTATCTGATACAAAACGAAATCGCCGCTATGGAATCACTTTATCATATCTTGAAGCGTTCCCAAGACATCATTAAAATACCGTTAATATTACGTGGTTTAATATTCCAAGCCACCCATTACTGCAAACAAAGCCCAATGTGCCTGAAAGAGATTGTGATAAAAACCTTCCAATTTACAAAGTCATTCTTCAAGGCTGCGTGGCTGTATCGATTCAACTTCGTTAGCTGATGATGACGTATTAACCACGATTAATAACGGTGGTTGTTTGTATACACTCCTTTATAAAAACATTTCTTTACTCTAAACTGGTGATTAGGTCCACGTTGGTATCACGGTCATATTTGATTTTAAAAATTCTAGTTATTAATTCATAATATTATCTTTATTTGTATTTTTGTTTTATTGTGAAACCAATTTAGTTAGGTACTAATATTAAAATATTCTTAAGAACTAAATATGCTTTCTTACTCAGGTTAATCGAATGTGTTAAGGTCTGCATTACTCTTTCTAAGAAAAAAAAAAACATTACATTATTATTTATAAATACTTTCAGAAACCCCTTCAGAATCCCTTTCAATTCTTCATTGAAGATTCGTTAAAATTCAATTTTTATGAAGACAACAACCTATAGAATGAAATAAATCGTAAATTATTAAAAGCTTTTCTTGTAGCCTATATGGAAATATTAAAGTGCACCCGCCCGGCAAGTGGAAGTTCTCTGTACGTTCCTTGTGAAGTTTGTTTCTTCATTTCTCCTTGTAATTCTATGCATTGGTTCGTCTACTACATTCGAAAGCTGGTTTGCACCCTATAACAGGTATTCATACGAATCATTATTGAATTGTATTATAAATGATTTAAAAACATTTATTTTTAGAAACCCCTGGAGGGCTATTCATGGATGAAGAGGACTGCCGGATTCCGTTTAAAGGTGGGCCCGTTCAGTTCAAGAATATCCCTCAATTTTGTTGTAGTCTATGTGAATCTATGAACCGACATAAAACATCATCGGAAATATAAAAAGTTCTACATATTCTATCCGGTCTGTTTCAACGTATAAGAAGCAAAACCTTTGCTAAATGACTATGAGCGTCAACCGTGTTAGTACTCTTCAAACGTTTCGGCTCGGACAGCTTCGTCGGGTGAAGAGTTCTGTCAGCTTCAACGGGTGAAGAGTTTGGAGAGCTTCGTCGGGTGAGAGTTTTGACAGCTCCGTTGGGTGAAGAGTTTTGACAGCTCCGTTGGGTGAAGAGTTCTGACAGCTTCGTCGGGTGAAGAGTTTAGACAGCTTCGTCAGGTGAAGAGTTTGGACAGTTTCGTCGGGTGAAGAGTTCGAACAGCTTCGTCGGGTGAAGAGTTCGGACAGCTTCGTTGGGTGAAGAGTTTGGAGAGCTTCGTCGGGTGAGAGTTCGGAGAGCTTCGTCGGGTGAAGAGTTCTGACAGCTCCGTCGGGTGAAGAGTTCGAACAGCTTCGTCGGGTGAAGAGTTCGGACAGCTTCGTTGGGTGAAGAGTTTGGAGAGCTTCGTCGGGTGAGAGTTCGGAGAGCTTCGTCGGGTGAAGAGTTCTGACAGCTCCGTCGGGTGAAGAGTTCGAACAGCTTCGTCGGGTGAAGAGTTCGGACAGCTTCGTTGGGTGAAGAGTTTGGAGAGCTTCGTCGGGTGAGAGTTCGGACAGCTTCGTCGGGTGAAGAGTTCGGACAGCTTCGTCGGGTGAGAGTTCGGAGAGCTTCGTCGGGTGAAGAGTTTAGAGAGCTTCGTCGGGTGAGAGTTCGGAGAGCTTCGTCGGGTGAGAGTTCGGAGAGCTTCATCGGGTGAAGAGTTTGGACAGCTTCGTAGGGTGAAGAATTCGGACAACTGTTCTATCTTGTCGATGAAATTAAAGTGACTGTGGAAACGCGTACCTATGTCAAGAAACCCTTTGTGCTACGAACAAGATGGGAAATATACATGGGTGTCATAACAGGGTTTGTGGCACTGTTCCAAACTTTGAGATATTAAACCTCAGTCAACAACATATGCCATCCGTTTTGCTATTTTCTGCAGCTGTCAAATTATGGTGACAATTGCTTGGTATTGTATTAGACTTAACAGTATGAAAATGTCACCTATTTGTAAGACCATACCTATATGATTAATAGTGGTTGTCAGTTGTCACACAATGATATTTGATCTGTTTCACTCCTTGCACAATATAGATAGTTCTTTCTTTATGATAAATACATTTACTTCACGCTTGGTTATTTTTGTAGTTGACGACGTTAAATGAATTCCTGTTTCGAAACGTCTGACGTATTGTATATATATATATATATATATGACAATTCCACCACTTATACCACACAATGTGTTTCAAATACAGCTTTATCATAGTCAATTTAAATTCATCTCGAAACATTCGGTGTTAACATTGTGAACAATCACGTAGGTAGTGAAAGTTTAAATTCATATTCGTATTTTCATTTAGAACACTCCACGCGCATGACAAATGTGACTGATAACTGATAAGAGGCCCATTTGTAAAACAATGCCATTAATCATTGTGATGTTCCGAGAATATAAATGGAGTGGTTTGTTTGTTGTTTTACCAACAGATATGCGGGCACACACGTTTTTAATTGACTAACGAAAAACTGTAGTATAAATGCAAGACACATTTTAACAGTTTTAGTCACTGTTTATATTAATAGCTTGTCAATTTGAATTGAAGAGGTGTATGTATTTTACTCTATGGCATGCCTGTTTAATAGTCTGCCTGTTGAAATTGTAACAGTGTTCATAACGTCCATAATTCCAGAAACGAATAATTTAGTTATTTAATGGAGCTTATAGTTAAGAATTGCAAAGGGATCAAAGGAGTGTGAAAATAATTTGTTGTCCTGGTACATCTGTTATTTTCTCCAATACTACAATTGATATACCTATTAGATTTTACCGATCAACCAAAAACCAATATGTAATCAATGATTGAACTGTGACAGCAAATACTGAGAAAGCAGCGTTAAAGCAGCGTTAATCACTTACATACTAAATTAAGCGAGCAAAGCGAGCGTTTTCAAACTACTTTTATGGCACACTCGTTTAGTTTTTTAAATTTGTTTTTTGTATCACGATAGAAGTCTACCGAAGATTCCGATCAATTTTTGATTATTTGGTGTTTAATGACGTATTCCACATCTACGTCATGATGACGACGCGTGATTCCGATCTTGGAGCTTCCACTAACTTCGATGTGGATTCCTCACCGTCAGTTTTGTGGCAACATCGTTCAAGAAGTCCAATGTAACATTAAATTTATTCAGTACATTTTCCGAAACAAAGTAATGTGAGATAACCATATCATAATAAATGTCCGTACTTCACGAGTTTGAACGCGAACCGGTAAGTATTGTATAGATGGACACATTTCTATTGCTATCACTTTGCTATCACTAAGTGAATTAACTATGACACCGACAAATCGAAACTATGTACATTCTTACATTGAATAATGGCGGTAGGGAAAATCACTATATGACATACAAATGTCAGATATGCACAAAACCTTGAGAGTATAAATACAAAATGGTATAGATAACAATGAATGTTGCACAACTCCATATTCACTAGTGATGCCCGTGGCCCGTGTATGTGTGTACAAGTAGATTGTGGACATATCTGCGTCGTTGGGTTGGGCAAAACCTAATGTTTATTAGTTTAAAGTTTAAACACTAAGCTATATCAGTAAACATTCACTTGATTGAGATTAATTTGATTATTTGGTGTTAAACGAATAACGACGTACTTGACAACTAGGTTATAATATGGCGTTGGTGGTTGATTGTAGGAAATTGGATAATTATGTACACTAAAAAAGACTAATATTCATAGGGAAAGGGAGGATATCTCATTTTCTCGCCTCGTACGATCGGCAGGGATATACCCTGAGCCCATGATGGGGATTATTCACGTTATAGATTGTAATTCAAAGTCTCTAGCAACTAACTTAACCCGTACATACTCATGTGTAGCAGCATATATGTGCAGCATCGACACGAGTTAAAGGTAAAATATGAAATAAATTGATGTTAATTCAAAGGTAACGACACGAGCTAGTTTTTATATGAATGATTATGAGATTGGAACATAAATTTAAATAGAAAAAAAGACAAATATTTGTCCAGACATTTTAAACCCATTTAAAGCTGCGCTTAAGTATATCAACACTATATCAACCACATAAAAGGCTGTTATTTTCAAAATTGTTGTCCTTTGAAGACTAGTAATCTTACTGCACTTCTACGACGAATTAATTTTTGATGTCCAAAGATAGAGATTTGATCTTTTCACTGTGTCAATATCTATCAAGTTACGGTTGTTGAGTGTTGCTACTGTCTGCTGAATAAACTTTTATCCTTTCACAAATATAACAGTTCATGAATGTATAATGTCGGCAAATGGCTTTTCGTTAATATTAACATTTGATTCCGACCGGAAAGACGAAGCTGAAGTTGAGTGAAACAACTGAATCGTTCGTGAGTTCAGCATCTTGAGATTAAATTAACTTCTTTATCTAATTTGTGCTTTTTTGTCGTGAACCTAGCTTGAAAATCGTTTAACCCAGAAATTAGGAGCACATAACGCTTTCAAAACGATGTTATTTATATCGCTATACTGAATAAAATAACTCTGACATCATATTTTATTTCATACTTACTAATTGCATTTCATTCATGTTACAAGACAATTCTTTAGTAAATCGTAATATCTCGTTAGGAGTACTATTAAAATGGAAAATGTTGCACACAACCAAGTGATTCTACCCACGATGAGACGTATTCGGAACTCGTAATTGGATTTTATATCTCCATATGTAACTTCAACAAACTAGTAAGTCGAGTTAAATACTTTTGTACATTTGAGAAAAATGAATGGCTGAAAGGTCATCATTGCATAAGAGGAAAAAAAAACATTTGTAAAAACGAAGCATGGACTATTTACCATATATGTTGCTCATGACAGCAAAATAATTAGTCAGATCCAAAGTAACTTTCGATGAGCGTATTACACGCATACGTATACGTACACATATTACGTGTGTTACACGCCAATGTACCGAATTCACGGACAATGCATTTTGACCGAGTGTTATAATTTCATTATTATATTAAGTTCTCTGCTAAAATATATTTCAGAGGAAACGTTTTTCTCACGTTTAGGCTATAAGTATGATCTAATGATATCTTTCCTTACCAAGATATTTTCGGATCATGGGCTATATAAGTTGTCAAGAAAATAACCAATCAATTATACTACCAGCAGTGGCTCACTTTGACTTCTGACACAAGACTTCGGTTCAGGTGGATACATATTTGTTTCATTCATCCATCGGTAAGAATTGTTTACTGACATTGTGAACGAGAATATGAGTTTTCTGTTATGTTCTTATACTATTTCAAACTAACAAAATGCGATACGCCAACCATGGCATGTGGTACACTTTAAACGTGCTTTCAAAAATACTTTCCACATAATTAAAAATATAGTGTTAAGTGTTTCTCGAAATCGTTCGTAACATAGCTTACAGCATCTAAAATGTTAATTCTACATAACCAGTTATGAAAATGATGAGCAACATGGATAGCAATAGTGTTCGTTTAACTGTTGCATCGAACCATCGAGTTTAATCGTTAATCACTCGTCAATATGTCAATAAATTAAATTGAGGGCCAGAGAGAATCACAACATAGAACCGTATCTACTTTGCACGATATTCTTCCATTTATTTGAATTATCATGGTTACAATTTTGTAATATCTAACATTGTGTTCCAAGACAGCCCATCAAATATGTAACTCCAGGTAAGTTCTCATCATCGTATAATCAATTGCAGATTTATATTTGTTCACGTTGGAGGGTACACAGTTATATTGTATTGGTATTGGAATCTATAAAATCAAATTTAAACTGAAGTTGTTATTTTATTAATATCTATGTCTAGACGGAAAGAAATATATTAAAATTGTTGTACTGATATCATTGAACGTATTCATTTGATTTCCCATACTACGTATTCAAATTCATAACCAAGATATTTAATAATGCTATATAAGCTACAGTTTATATTATCGTGTTGAATTGAATTTATTTGAGTATGGATTCTATATACCGTTAAATCTATTGTTTCTATACAAATCTCATTAAATGTTGCCTGTACTTTTTTAAAAATCGTTTATAACAGTGTGTATGTAAATACAATCGGCGTCTAATCAGATAACAAATTAACTTATCTGATAATATTCATGTCCACAATCATAAATAAATTATCCAAGCTGTATTGGTAGATGTGACGGCTAGGTTATGCACATATTTGTTTTATTCAGTTAACTCTCTTAATTGGTGGAGGTGCCGGATCCATTGCATAGAAACAATGCAAGAAAGTTTATTGGGCAATCTTTCATCATTTCCTGAACTTCCGTGAATAGTTTCATCGGTTCGACCAATGGTTGGACTTGTAAGGTGGTGTCGTCATGGCTTATGTAATTGTGATCATGACGTTTGTGACAATTACTAACTTAAAACTAGCCTCATCTCGTTCTAATGCCTCCCGTATTGTAGTGTTACTATCAGCGTGTATGTTGGCATGCGTTGTCTAGGCACATTCCAAGCGAGTAGTAAATCCATCTAGTCTACAATAACAAGCAGGTACCGAGAAATCCCACGGCGAATTCCGTTCCGAGAGACGGCCCCTTCTGAGAATTTTACATATCACACTTCTTGTTAAAGCGACGGATCACGGAACTTTACGATTGTATCTTCCCCCCCCCCCCCCCCCCTCCTTCCCTTATATGTTAAACGTACATACGCACGTATAACGTTCGTGTGCAATCCTTATGCACCTTTAGTAGTTTCTGTCTTCATTTGGTGATTGTTCACACTTCTTGCAATTGATTGATTTCATAAACCATAATACTATGCCGGAAGAAACAGAACACATGATTGCGCGTGTTGTTTCAATAAAATTGATTAGTTTGGTGTTTTGTAAATTTTCTATCTTGAATCCGTGTCTTTTTAATTCTAAACCTTGCTTTCATATGCTATTCAAAAGTCACACCCACACATCGTGTTATGATTTATTCATATATGAGAGTGACACCAATATGGCAGGTGTGACGTCACACTCACGTGTAAACTACGAATACGATCCCTACTGTTTCTTGTGCACTGGATCGTGGCCGATGTCTGAAAGTCATAGTAGCATGTTTTCTAAACTTATTCAGGGTTCATTTTGTCACCAGTATTATTCTATGGTGTTACTTCTATATTCAAACGTACGGAATGTGAGAATGTAACCAGACGTTAGACCTCGTTCTCATCGTCAGCCAGTTAAATTCACACACAATATAATTTACTGATAGAACTGATGGCCTGGCTTTTCGAGGATTTCCAACTACGTTCTCTTCTGCCTAGCAACATAATAACAAGGCTCTCACTGAGGGCTTATCCTGGAAATACGCGACGCTAGCTTTTGATGAATTCCAGTGTTCAGCAGTATTATCTTGATCCTATTATTTTGTGACCGCATTATTTTCTGCTCCCTTTGTTGCCTGATGGTGTTCTTATGGATAATCTGATGGAATGAAAACTCCCCATATGGTATAAAGCTTTACATAGCATGTTTCGTAAAAGCTCAAGAATAATTTAACATGCGTGGAAATATACCGATTCACAAAATACTATAATGCCCTTATTCATACTTGACCCCTAACCCATGGTAATCAATGCTTGCTACATAATTGTTTTATGGATGTCTATTTACATATTTAAAAAAAAAAACATGTTTAAAACAATTGCAAGATTTTTAATGGCTGTAGTTCAACTATACCAGCCTAAAACATAAAAATGAGTACAGCTGGTTTCGTTTGCGTATTTTCAGCCGTTCGTTAATACACAAAGTGAATTCATTCTTGCACATCATTATACTGTGTTTTTTCAACACATTTAAATAATATGTGTACAACTAATTCCTAGGGTTGAGGTTTCGTATCGCTGAGTGTCAAGAAACAACATTTAAACAAACACAATGTACAGCTGATATTACTAAATGTAGTATTCAAACATTAAAACTATAAAAATAATGCAGTACGTCAATATGTCTACTTTTAAGTCCATGCTATTTCAATGGTTTTGAACTAATAAATAAGATTGGAAAGAGCTACAAATTATGTAACAAAATGTTGGACATAAATTTATATTATCTGTAGGTAACAGCGAATGATTCACAAATATGTCTACCAAGAAAAATAATTTATCGATGCCTCTTTTTATGTGTATTGATTACATATACTACAGCATTTTTATTTTCAGTAAACTATATGTCACTTTCACAGACGTGAATATGTTAAACGTACCAATTTTTGTAAACTGTCACATATTTATCTATTCGTCTATTAACAGTTGATAATGAATATTTTGTATATAATAATTTTCTATGGGTGATGGTATGACTCCACAGCATTCGCGTTGTGACTGAGAGATTTCGGTTATGGGAAAACGAACCGATGATCTTTTGCAAGCATAAGCCATCTCTACTAGCATCGAAAATTAAATATTAATCTTATTGTACTTATAAATTGCATGAGTATTTTGTTTGTAAATTCTAAGACAAATACACCGCAAATTTCACAAACTGCTTTTTATCGTTGCCAAAACCCCATTCTGTTCCTAGCCGTGCCAGCCAACCACTTAAAGCATTATGGTAATGCGATCTGCATTTTGAGAGCCATCTGCCATTGATTTTACATTACGTCGTTTAAGTGATGGTTGAGCGTATGCTGGGCGAGTGATCCAATATCGTAGAATGCAAATGTCTAACTTAATTGAATGCTCTCTGTATTTTAAAAGTGAAATTTTGGGTGTTGTGATATTTCTATTTGAAGCTGTCACAACCTCCACTGCCACGTCAGCCCATTTGAATCGTTGGCCCGTGAATCACTTCTGTAGCCTACTCGATGCTTGGCATGTTTTTCATAACACCTTTCGTATTATTTATTACGCAATTTTCGTTTTCATTTTTTCGTTTTGCATTTTTGTAGAATACATCTCATCTGCCGTTTAGGATCGAGAGGAAAATATCTCGATCAACAGGCCACACATCGGAGTGAAAAGGTGGTGTAGAATGTAGATTGTTCAATAACATTCTGTTTCGTCACATCAAAGTCGACAATCTACCTCCCTCTTATCCCTCTTATCCCTCTTATGCCCTCAGGACGTGACATTGGTTCGTAGGTCTGCATGCATTAATACAAAGCCAGGCTTTAGTATCCCCAGCAGGTGGCAGTTTCTCTACAAACACCTCCTCTGCTGTTGTTAATTATTGTAACTCTGGCTTCCATTAATGTTCCCTACAATGTCACTGCTCGATGGAAATAACGGCGCTTTCTAATCCTGCAGCGTGGATTCGTGTTCATGTTGGAATGAGATTCGTGTAAGTGGAATGCAAGCTCTTCGAATCTTGACTACACGACAAGCAAGCCGAGCTCTTTGAAAGCACATCGTCTTGGGTTGGAAAGTGGCACAAAGGCAATGCTGGATATCGTATTTTGATTTTCGCCGTGGAAACTCAAGACTTTATTTTATTCAAAGCCAATAGAAGAGACAGAAAATACTCAACTGACTTGACTACGTCATAGAAGTAAACCTCGGGAACATTGAGCTTGTTCTGCTCATTATTTTATTAATCATTGATTTATTATTCTACTTTCATCAATGAAATGAACTGAACATTCACAGAATCCCCATTTTTTATATTTAATTATCGATATGTATGTTGTAATTTAAGTAACATCTTCACCCTTATTGAAAATGGGTCGTATAGATTGTCACGTTAATTGTTTCACAGGTGCAGCTGATGTTATATTAAAATATGCTTCCTGATATATGAATTTGATTGAGACGGCTCAGCGAGAGGAATTTAATATTTTTCTTTTAGTAAGTTAGTCAGTGAGATGCATTTTAAATGTGTAAAAGTTATAATACATATGTATATATACATATATATATAGTACGAAAACATTTTTACGGTAAAATCAATCCAACGTTTATTTTCATACAAATAATTGTCAGCGTTTCGACGACTGTAGAGTCGTCCTTTTCAAGACATACAAAAGCAAATAAAAAACCACAACAACGTTGAAAATTATTTTATGAAAATAAACGTTGGATTGGTTTTACCGTAAAATTGTTTTCGTACTATACATTTTGCAACCAACAAAATTTAAGAAATCATTTATATTTTTTATCTGATATATATATATATTTAAGTTTATTATTTAATATATAATATTATTACTCATACAAATATTGTAACATATAAGACAAAAAATAAAAAAGGACCCCACTGGGATTCGAACCTAGATCTTTCACTTGCCGGGCACTCTGACTACTTACAACATGACTTATTGTTGTTTGTAGATGTATTTTGTTTTTTCTTCTATCTTATGTCACATCATATAAACCCCACAATAGCTTACTAGAAAAATCATATTTCATGTATTATGTAATTAGAATGCTTGAATAGTATTCTTTCGTTGTTGAACGTAGGTTCCTGCGGTTTCTTAGTAAATAACTTCAACCTTTGAATTATTTCCTTAGTCGATCTCATAGAACTAGAAACCCCTAGGCTCTATCTATCGGCACCTCTTTCACCCTGTAGTTTTACTAATGATGTTTCAAATGTGTCCTATTATTTTTACATTCACTCATTTTTACATTTTTCGATTCACGTGGCAACCGCAGGCAACCGATAAAGGCTTCTGAAATTGGGGAATAGAAAAGTAAAAATAAAATTGTTTCTACTCGTAAAAAATTATTGAATAATAACTTTAAAACTTAAGTTTACTTCACACATACGCACCTAGACACATACAAACAAACACATTTCTTCAAACGAAGAGAATTTATTTATATTTAATTATCAAACAACTGTTACGTCTGCACCTATCACCTTGATACACCAAAAGTTACGAAATAAAACATTGAAAGAAATAAGAAATTTCTATAGGCGGAACCAACCACATAATTATATACAACTCAATACGTGAAATGAAATGAACGCGACTTCTATTTTAGACATATTCTATGATATCGATAGACCATAAGATGATCACACAAGTCAGCTGTATTAATTTTGCAGTTTTGTATAGCGAGTTTATTTCATGAAACATGCACAAATGAAAATAACACTCAAATGCATTTAAGTTAGTTCCATACAAACTTTAAATTGAAATAGGCCTATACAACACAGAGATTAATATTACAATTCTAGACAGGAGAGTCAAAAGCTTATTATTTAATCAATTTCACTAAAAATGTCAAATTGGGTAGCTTTAAATACTAAATTATTCACTGCTACTTATGTCCAACATTGTTCATAAATTGCTTTGTTCCTAGAAGTTTCGTGCTGGTGTTTTCGCCGCTATTCTATTGTCTACCGACATACGTCAACAATCCCACAATATTATTCACTTTGAATGGTACAAAATCGCAATTTTTTTACTATTATACACCGTGGTCTAAAGTTTATGCAAACATTGTTGTCAACATTCATCCCCCTACCCAATAAATTAGTCACGTTCACGTTCACCCGTCACGCCACGTTCACCCAATAAGTATACGACGACACGAAAGATAATCATTTGACACAGCATATTTGTTCTTGAAGATTCAAGGCAGAGATGAAATTACCACCTAACCAACCGTGACAAAATACTTTACTTCGTCGTGAACTGAAACATAATTTAAAATCTATACATGTCCCTATGTGAGATAAGGCAACGAAAAGTTCCTTACAAAGAAATTTTAAAATATGAGCTAGACAAACCGTATTAACTACGTACGTGAGAGCGTAGGACGATCAAGAATTTAAAATAACTAACGTTCAATATTCATTGATAAAATCGTGTCGCATTTATATTTTGAACGTATCAGAAGCCCGGAATACCCGACGTGTGCGTACTTCTTTGTTGCACCCTTGGGAACGCCACTGGCTGGGAGTGCACTTAACTTCATCGTGCATTTTAATAATAGAACAGAGGAGGTTCCTTTATTTGGCGATTCGCCCCGTACAACGTTGTATACATGTGAAGTGAAGTCTACAAACCTTTCTGTGGGGTCTTTAATGCTAGCAAAGTGCTGTCATCAATATGTAGGCGTTTACTTTAGCTATCCTTTACTGTCATGTGGGTTTTAAGTCTGTTGTGACACTGTCCACAATAGCGTTTAGTACAATCACAGTTTCCCCTGAGGGATAATGTTCGTGTAGTATAGGCAGGGTGTATTCACGGGACGTCACAATTCGGCCATTATGGAGATTATGGTGTGTTGACATCAGAAGACGAACATGCTGAAAACCATAAACATGAGCATTCCAGCACGTATCCCCCCCCCCCCCCCCCCTAAAGTTTACGAAAATAATTATTATAATCCATTGTAAACGAGTAATCGAGACAAAAGAGTTTATGTTGCTTTCAAGTAATAATAGCAAACCAAAGTTAGTGAGCAGTTGACTTTACGCCAAACGCCATCTGAAGTCCGAATCAAATGACCCATTGGAGCCTCCATCAGTATGGTCGCCATGCTCATTACGTGCAGAACACGTCTGTATTTTGCTTGTAAAATACTACATGGACATAGAAGATGAATTGAGACATGATTGTGGAGCTGTGACGCATGTCTCATTGTTTCCGAGAAAAAGTTCGGTGGAAGTTCAGGACGATTGGAAGCCCCAACTGCAAAACACGGCCTAATGAATGTACATTGTTGTCCGGTGACATTTCTGATTGACTCGCTCGTATTCGGAACCATAATAAGTAATTACCATGAAGGCGTGGACAGTAGACCGTACACCCAAAAACATAAAATAGTGAAGCTAGAGTAGGGTCGATCCTCTGCCATGATTCCACTCATAAATCCATTTATTTTTATTCAGTTACAAGAACTGATTTTCAGTAGGGAACACAAATTCATGTGTTTCATCCTTCGTTGCAATGGCGGCTCCAAAGCCATCGTTTACAACTTATTGTAATAATAATAATTGTTCATTATTTTTATTTATAATTCATATTTCATACTCTAAACCACATTTTTAATTTTTGGATCATTGTTACTTTGTGTCATAAAGCAACTTATAATTTAAAGCAAGGACATTGATTATAAAAAAGTTATAGATGTGTGTAAATATATGGCATTATAGCATCATTAAAATAAAGTTACAAAGTTAAAATACCCCAGCCCGAACCAGCTGAAATTAAATGTCAACGGATGTTGTATTCTGTGTATAAACAAAGTCTGCACTTCCTCTCCAATATTCCGAACAACAGCTTCCATCTTAGCGATAGCCTGTGGTGTGTGTGTGTGTGTGTGGTACAATCCTAACCCTTCACGGGGTTTCGCGGTGTTTGTTTTGAATCACTATTATCTTTTCTACAAAAATGCATAAACAAATTCGTCAGTATTAATCCGCATGTATATTTTCCACTTCAAAATATCTCCAGGAACACAATGCCTTACTGGTCGACCACTGCGATTCACGCATACTCACAACCCATAATGGGTGAAGGCAATTGCCGTTAGTTTTATTCATTGGCCCAACCCAAGGGAAAGTTATTTGGTTATAAATTTCTTTGATTACCTTCCAATAATCGAAACTCGTTTGGTCATCGCCTGGAGCAACGCGAACGAAACACTATCTGGCTCAGTTGCATTAAACTATTGTCTGGTTCGTGGGTGTTGGAGGAGGGGTGGGGGGGGGACTCATAATGCTCTCAAGAGTGATGCGCAAAGAATAAACTCAACGTTGTGTGGCTGTTTGCTGCCTCCCCCCCTCCCCCCCAACCGTCAAACTTATTCACGTATATGAGCCATGTTTTTTTAATGAACTCCTGCTAGTTTTAAGAGGTACACGGTACACCGTAACCGTTATCTATTCAAAGGGACAGTTTTATCTCTAGAGAAGCTGTTGGAGAGTATACCCTAGAGTTTTTGGAACTAGCTTGGCTATCGCGGTGTGTTCTTTTCAAGCGAGCGAAGCGAGCGTCTCCACTTGGCTCTTATGGCACTTCGTTCTGTTTTTTTTTTTTTTTTTTTTTTTATGTCTGTCGATAGCGGTCGAACGGAAAATCCGATCAACTTGAAATTTGGACCATCCACAAGCCTCGATGTGGATTGAAGGTGTATAGTTTTGAGGCAAAATCGTTCGAAAAGTTACTAAGTTACACCATAGTTACTGCAAAATATTTTTCTGAAACAAAATGGCGGCAAAATAAGAGATAGCCAGATTTTTTTACAGATTTTTGCCGGTCACGAATATGTTAAGGAGGGACAACACTGAAATTTCTAACTTCTAAAGTTTCCATCAGAATTAGATGTGTTTTTGTGTGTGCATTAATCAATGGCTGAGATATTAATAGCAACAACAAAAATTTAAAAAAAATTAGAAATGGCATTATTAATTTCGTATTGTTGATTCAACAATGAATTAGCCGGGACGTCTGTGCCGGGACATTTTCACATGAGCACCAAACACCACTATTGATATTTATATATATTTTTCGGTAGGTGAACTTTGTGCCCCCATATCCGTTTTCATTACGTACATCCGGCTGGTTCCAGGAGTACATGTATGTAGGCTACTTGGAACTGGACAAACAAACGAAGCTAATAAGTGCTAGTAACGGTGGCGGACCGTGTTGAAAACATGACCACGAAAATTCTTAGCAACGCACATTGCACTGCATACAACAATGTCGGAAAGCATAATAGCCATGGAAATAAGAACAATTTTTGCAATGCGCATTCTTGAATTGTTGTTAATTGTTGTTCGTATTAGGGTCAGTTGCAAAATAGTTGTATAGTTGATGTCCCAGCACTTTATGATTTTTTTAATTGAAAAGTAAATATTATATCTTACTTTCAATAGTTCCACCATCTAACCGAATTATAGTCGAGATAAAAGATGAAGTTTTATTTTAGTTTGGCTTCTCGGATTTCTAAATATTTGGAAAAAACTATGACAATGCGTGGAAAACTGCTTGTCCCAGGCTACAAAACCATGTTTGAAAACTACTCATAAACTACCAAATCTTTTTTTAATTTTAATTTTAATACTATTAACTATCTCTCAATTAGTTAATACATCATGTGACAAATGTTGTTTTAATATTTTAAACCATCTAATCTACTTTCAGTGTGTTTGATTCTTGTCCCAAGGTTTTTGTCCATTCTGTTACGTCCATTCTGTTACAAGGAATTTTGGGGAAATTAATATCACTAGTTTAAAGTTGGTTACACTGTTAGCTTCTTTGTTAAATACACTAGAAACTGCTACATCATTGAGGTGCTATTTTTACACAGAAGCCAACTTTTTGGTGCATCAGCATGGGAGAGCACAAAGTGTAACCATTCGTTTTCCATTCTGTTACACATGTAAGTACCATTAATTTGAACAAATTATCAAACACTATAGTTTAGTTTATTGTTATGTATATCATGTACTATAATGCAAGTAAAACCATTCAGTGTTTCATGATGGTTACTGAAATATAAATATTTTGAGGTTAGGATGTCCAATCTGTTACAGTCCATTCTGTTACATTTCAATTGTAACAGAATGGACATTCTCGTAACAGAATGGACACAATTGAATTATACCGTCTAGTTTGAGAGTTTAATTAGTTAATGGGATTTTGTACAGTATGGCTATGCCAGCAAAGGAACGAATGAGGATGTATCGAGAGCGCATTAAGGCTAATTATGCCAAAAATGAAGCAATTAAGAAAAAAGATCGGGGATGAAGGCTGCAAAGAAGAAAAAAATAACAGAGTGCTCAAGTCGCGAGCAAAAGAAAATCAGATTGAAGTGTAAGCAAGTAAAAGAGATACAAAGAAAGAAAATGAAATCTGTTTTGGCTGAAGGTCGTAGGGAATTCCCAAACACTCCACCTGAAAGTCCCGATGCTTATGATCCCAGGCCAGTACCGGTAATTGAACTACACACTACATCAAGTAAAAAAAAAAGGAGCCTGTAAGAATTTGAAAAGAGATCGAAGTGCTACATATCGTGAAAATCTGTGGCTTCAGGCGGAAGTAGAAACGTTAAAGCGAAAAATTGAGTGCTACCGAAAACAAAAATATCGTGAACAACATTCCCTCTTAAAAAGCAATGATGTACATGAGACACCAAAATCTAGAACTAGGCGCTTTGTTAAGAGGTACCTTCCTGGTGTACTGACATCTCGTAGAAAAAATGTTGCACGGCAACTGTTTGGATATCATGCATCATCATTTAGTACATCTTTATACGTGTTATTGGCATTGCTAATGTCCTTTCCGTTACGTTATGTCCTTTCTGTTACAGCAAGTGTTATGCAAAATGTTACAATACCAAGGATATTTTGGTAATTTATGATTTGCTAATTCAATTACAGTGAGTGTGACCTATAGTCCACAATTGTTTTGATTTTATTTTATCCTAATTTCTTTATGTTATGTTGAAGTTAACATTCTCAAGTGGAGGAACTTGTGTCAATCATTACAAATAATATTACAATTGTAACTTTTCTATTAAATATTGATACAAATATATGTTGTTATCATCAGGAATTGTGTAACATATGTACTACTGCTGATCATCTACGAAAAATGTAATTTGTTCACATTTAGATTAATGTATATTTCATGGTAACGGAAAGGACAAATGTATACACATTTTTGCATTATACTACCTGAATCTATGCAAAAATAATAAATATTAAGTGGCTTGTACTGGAAATGAATAACTAAAATGTTAAGGAATATGCACAAATAAACTTTTCATTAAAAATACACCAAAAGAAAATCAAACTTCCAACTCCCCAATTATACAACTATTTTGCAACTGACCCATTAGCATAGAAAACTTTTCGCCAGAAATTTCGTAGATATTGACGCGCTCGCTTATCAACGCGTCAAACAGAGCGTTTTCCTAGTTTATTTTATCACGATATGTTTGTACATGTGTTCAACCTCAACGTCAAGCATAATATGGAGATGAAAAAGGAGGTTAAAAGTTAAAACCCGTTGTAGAGCTGAAGTTAGGTGTTCTTTTATTATATCAATGTAAACGGATGATGCCCGAGGTATTCTTTTATTAACTCTGGGCGTCATCAGAGGCATTCTTTTATTACCGAGCATGAGAAGTCGGAGCACGCTCCCTCCATACAATCGGCTTTCCACGAGCGATCTTACATTTGCGCATTTTAAACATTTTAATGTGTGAAAAATTTCAGCTCGATCGAACATTTAGGTAGGTTAAATATCGATAAACAGACAGACCGACAAACAAACACGTGAAGACGGTAAAGCGTAAAAAAAAAATAAAGACCAACAACACACTCACAATAAAATGCCCGATCATGAGAGGAGATAACTTCTTTATCCACTTCAGTAAGTCAGTGGCAGTTTGCACAGATAGAGCGAGCCACCTGTCGGCATCGTACAATAATTTAACTTTGGCGGTTGGTCAATTTGAAAATCATTGCGGTTGGTGCTTGTGCACGGCTTGCTAAAGAAAATAATATGTGACGTGAGGTGGAGGCAAGGCCAGTTGTAATAACAAAGGCTGTAACCGTGACACTAGCCACGATGTTTACCATTGTGCTAATGGTTCACTACTATTTATAATTTTTTAGTCCTAGTATATTCGCATTTTTATCTATCTAATTTGAGTACGGTGTACCTTACAATGGTTGTTATTAAGATTAGGTTAGATAGACACTATTACTAAGCGTGTTTATGTTTATCTTGGGGCGTTGACATATTGTTACCTATGATGGACGATGATCTACAGAGGCATGGGGAATATTTGCAAGAGAGAAAAATTCGATTCAGACCTGGAGCAAAAATTCATTACAGCAAAGAAAACAAAGTGGAAGAGCTTTTAAATAGGCCTACCCCTAGAACCAGAGCTAAATCGGATATAGGCATAGGCCTTGGTCTGAAGTCCGATGGTGACTTGAACGGTCCGTCTAAACGACCAGGCCTAGACGATGCCAATGACAGGACTGACAGAAAAGGTTAGTACCGGTACACATTTTGACTGCATTTGGGCAAATGAGCCGAGGACCCAATTACCGCTACGGCAAATTCCGCTGCATCTAACTAACTAGGTCCTAGTGGTTATAGTAGGCCTAGGCGTAGGCCTAGGCTACATCGAGTTGTAAGCTAGATAGGCCTAGGCCTAGATCTAGCGTGGTCGTGGTCTGCCTACAACTGACGTTCACTGGAATCATGCATATGAGACGTTAGTTATAGACCTAGGCCTAGGCCTATATCAAGAAGTCATAGGCCTAGGTTAGCCCATGAGGTTCATGCATGATAAAACGTTGGCTGTTGGCCTAGGCCCTAGCAACTGTGGAGTAAGCGATTCGGCTAATGTGATTATACGTTGGTTGGACCACATAGACCTGCGGCAGCAGTGTGAAATTCCCAAGCAATCAAACACAAAGATAAATGCACTGCTAGATAGCAGAGGCAAGCTGCTAGGCCTAGGAGAGGAGAGTGGGTAGGAGGAAGAGAATTAGTAGTAGAGTAGGCCTAGGCCTAGGTTAGGAAGAAGATGATATAGGCCTATGACAGCATAACAGCTAGGCCCTAGCCTAGCCTATGGTGAGGGGGGAGGGGAGAGCTTGGAAGAGAGAAGGAGAAGGGATGGGTTAGAAAAGATGTTTTGAGTAAGTTAAGAGCTAAGAATAGGCAGGCCCTACAAGTAAACTCAGTAAAAATTGCAAGTTATATTATGAGTGGGGAGGGGGCACTGTAGCTAGAAATTTGGGTAATTGAGGAGCGTTACTGATTCGTTTCGTACTCACTTTTTTTATGTATTCCTTTGCGATATTGATCATGTGCGTATTATAGGCCTATAATTGTTATTTCATGATTTATCTATAAGCTCAAGTGATTTTCAATACAAATAGGCCTAGCACCTTCTTTCATATTAAGTTATCATTTTGAAGTTGCATCGATTTGACAACACAATCACGTTAAATATGGCAATATGGCGGACGTGCGAGGGCGCAGCTGTTCGGAGCACACAGGAAGTGTGAAGGCCTAGCTACCTGACATCCCACAAAAGTTGGGACAGGTTAGGGGGTCAATTATAATGTTGAATTGACTGGGCCTAGGCCTAGCTGCCTGACATCCTATGAAAGTTGGGACAGGTTGTCAGGATGTCAGGCAGCTAGGGGGAGGCCCAGTCAATTCAACATTATAATTAGGGCTGCCCAACCATAAAAAAATCATATCGATATCGCGGGAAGGAATATCGATAACGCGTCGCGATATCGAAGTTTTCAAGTGACGTATCAATATCGGCGATATCGCCACATCAAACATTTTCTCGTCTGTTTTTAGGATTTACAGGCCAGCTAGAGGTCATTCTTTCAACAATATTATACGTAAAGTAATATTTTAGCTTTGAAATGTCTTAGGCCTACTATGTGTGTCAATTTATTTATTGTACTATTCAAATTGTAAAATATCCACACAAAACAGCGATGGTGTGGTTGGCGTGACGTGATACGTAATCAGTTTTTTGTATCAATTAGCTTATTAGGCACAAGTTTGATATCGCGATATGTACGATATATTAATTCTATATCGATATCGAATTATTTATCTTTTATCAATATTGTATCGAATTATCGATATCGTTAGGCAGCCTTAATTATAATTGACCCCCTAACCTGTCCCAACTTTTGTGGGATGTCAGGTAGCTAGGCCTTCACATTTCCTGTGTGCTCCGAACAGCTGCGCCCTCGCACGTACGTCATATTGCCATATTGTGTTTGTGTTGTCAAATCGATACAACTTCAAAACGATAATTTAATATGAAAGAAGATACTATTTGTATTGAAAATCACTGTAGGTTACAGATAAATCATGAAATAACAATTAGCCTTTTACTACGCACATGATCAATATCGCAAAGGAATACACAAAAAAGTGAGTACGAAACGTGAATCAGCAATTCTCCTCAATTACCAAAATTTGAGAGATTAGCTTGAAGTACGGATGTAGGGAACTTCTTGTTTGTGTGGAGGATGATTGACTGGAATGGTAGGCCTATTGGAAATGGTCTAGTGGAGTGGGGCAAGGACACAAGGGAAGGTTAAACCTTCACGTCAGAAATTCTTGAAGTTTTTGAAGTGGTCTTATTTCAAGAAATATTTATAATCAAGAACACACAATGGCAAGAAATAAATCTAATAAAACTTTCAATAAAAATATTTTAGCCAACACCACACTCTCACAAACAAGCATTAAATCCCCTAGGCTGCCATCAAATCCCCCTCTAACAAAATGTAAGTTTATTTTGGACAGTTCTACTCTGTAAGTTTATTTTTATGAATATTTTAGAAAATTAAATTTTCTCCATGTAGGCCTAGTACGTTAACTTACCTAGCCTATGCATAACATCGTAACATGTAGACCTACATCAATTGTGTGAACTTGATGTTTTACAACCAAGATTGGGAACAACCGTCCATCCTGCAGTTCCTGGGCGTGGAGCTGACTCGCGGCTACCTGTTGGAGCACGACGAGGAGCGATACTCTGCACGGAGGGAGGGGGTCTACTCGTTCATGAAGATACCCCAGGAAGTTGAGAAGTTCATGGCGTACGGTTTTTTTCAGGTGAGGATTCTTGAAATGCATTGAAGTTTTGGAAATTTGAAAATGTGTTGGACACTTGTCCTTCAATCAAAAGGAAGTCAGGGTTTATTGCAAGCTTAACTGCTTATTAGCCAAATTATGACTACTGTACTGCTATTCAAGTTTCTGATTTCATTTTTACGCGGCCTCTCTTTAAGCCAAGTGACTTGGACGTTGTTTTGCAATGCATGCATTGAAGTTTTTGAAATTTGAAAATGTGTTGGACACTTATCCTTTGGACGAATGTGAGGGCTGAAAATTATGTTGAAAGACTACATGCTGAATGTTTAATGAAAGCACAATTATAACAATTTAATTGAAATTTAACAAATCAAATAAATAAAAATATTTAAAATCCATGATCGACAGTAGGCTAAGCTATTTAACAGAACGTATTAGATCTTTAGCTACTTCAATATAAAGTATTTTTCTGAATTTGTACTATATAGTATATAGTCTAGGTGCTGTAGGCCAACATAGCATAATTATCTATGTAGGTCTACCAGTTCAGTATCCAGTAGGTTTACCAAATTTGATTTAATCAATTTATCGATCAATATGATTATTCCCCGAAATGATTGAATATCGATAATCGATTCAGTATCTCCTATCTACAATCGATACGACGATACCTAATCGAACAGCTCACCCTAACCTGTACATGTTTGATGGGGTCTCGTGTTCTTGGTTGTCAACACACCACTATCCGCTCAATGATATTTATTAGTCCTTCCATGTGAATATTGCCTCGTGGCGGTTATGTAGACTATAAATGAACATGCACACCAGTAGATTATAATCTATTAAGATGATCCAACGGTAATATGAATTTGATTATCGATTGACTTAAAAAAAGGTATTATCGATATTAGGTATATTAAGTGAGGAAAGGATCCAACAGCTTACCTTCGTGAAGTAAGATGACGGATTTGCGAGTTTGAAGTACACATAAAAGACATAATACAAAATATAACGAGACGTTTCGACCGAGGTCTTGCTCACTCGAGAGAAGAATGGCTTATCGATATGAGGCTAATATTCGTATCGAGTGGCAACATCTTGGTATAAAATTAAATGCACAATAAATATAGGTTCATCATTGAGCTACAGCTTCACATCTCCTACCACAAGGTGCCACTGATGCCTTTTGGATGTTTTCAGTGTGCAGACTCATTCCTCTTCGTCTACACTTTCCTACCAATGAGGTTCATTTTAGCAGTCTGGGCTGTTATTAGTCGACCGTTTTGTGCCTTTTTTCGGTAAGTTCTACCTCAAACGTTTTAATTTTTTCATAATAATAATTTGTTAACATGCACTCAAAAGCTTCAATATTTTACCAGTCATAAATTGTGCTTAGAGCTCTGTCATATCATATCCATGTATCCACGTGTCATATCTATGACCAAATGGAAGTAGGGCCTTGGCCACTACCAACAAGCCACATTAAAATTTCTGTAATAACTTTACCCTGAGGTCTTCTACATACTTTGAAGTAGGCCTACTTGCTAATTAATGATCAGCTATCACTATCAGTATTGCTAAATCATATTAGCCTCTAGGTATTTAGATCTCAATAAAATTAAATTCTAGTATGGTAGGCCTATGCCTATGAGAAGATTAACTGCTTGAATTAAATTTGAAAATTGGCTTTTGATTTGATTTGTTGAACTGTTGGCTTTTCTTTAACAATGATGATACAAATATGTAATAGGCACCGTGTGTTAGTACATACAGTGCTATTTGTGGCCAAATGTAGCAATTATTGGTGAAGATTCCATTCCGCAGTTGAAAGTAGTGCCAGATATGATTGTGGATAGACAGGACAGTTAAATCAATGCCACAGTCCTTAATTCGTTAAGTAAAAAGCCAATTGCAAATTTATATACATCTAGTATATTCCTCTTAACACCTGTTACATGTAGCCTTGTACATAATGGTTGTTAATTTAATCATTATTAATCTGTTTTCTCTACACTTCTAGAAAGAATAATGCCTCAAGTAAAACAAAGGGAATTCTCAAGCCTGCTGAAATATGCGACCTACTTAAAGCATGTATTCTTGTAACATGCAGCATCATGATGTCGTATATTGATTCATCTATTATATATCATCTCATCAAAAGTCAGTCTGTAATCAAACTGTACATTTTCTACAATATGCTGGAAGTTGGTGATCGACTGTTCTCGGCATTTGGCCAAGACATCATCGATGCCCTGTTCTGGACGGCAACTGAACCTCGTGATCGGAAAAGAGAGCATCTTGGGCTTATTCCACACTTGTTCTTTGCTCTCATCTATGTGTGTATCCTTTTACATTAAATGGTACTATAGGCAATAATAGGAATATAGTACCAGTATTTCACTTTTTGGCATTTTTCTGATATTTAGACCTTCATTTTTTTACTGTGCTAAAGATAAAATAGAGCCGAGTTTCGAGGAGAGGGCAATGCTATTATACACTTGGTGTCTATTAATATTCTTGAAATCATAGTTTCTTTACTATTTTTAATAGGCCTAGGTGTATTTGTTGTCAACTGATCCTATTATCGTTTAAGATAGTATTCATGCATACTAAGCGAAGGTGGTGAAAAACTGAGAAACATATCGTGTCCTAGTTTTTACTAGAGCAGTTCTAAACGATGTGTTAATGTTGAAAGGCAGAGATATCTAAATATCAGTTAGGCTAGTTTATTGTTGCTATATTGCAGGGTTGCCGTTTTTGCGGAGTTTATCCTCTTTTGCGGATTTTTAGGGTGCCTCGCGGACATGAGGATTAACGGCCAATTTGGCGGATTTTCTACTATTATTGTAAAAACCGTGAAATTTACTATAATTTGAAAATTCCGCCCTAAAGAACGATTTAATAATGTAAAAAGTAAAGTTGGACAATCTACACTTGAACCCGCAGCATAGACACGATGTCTCAAAAGTCAAAACACGTGAAATATCGAGATTTCAACTGTTTTTTTGTAAGTTGTCTTACTATACTAGCAAGCAGAGGGTGGAGCTTGTGTGGGAGACAGCCAATGCGGTACCTAAAGCGTTGTGATTGGTCTAGTAGTAAGTAGCGTCCTCTATCGTCAACATTGCAGAACGTGTGTGTTTGTTTAGTGTACGATAGAGTGCGTTGCCTGTGCCTTGTTGGTTACAAGCAGAACCGTGAGCGTGAACCCGTGACGTGACGACTGACTTTTCTCTATGAGTCTATGCCGTTATTTGCCTGGTTTTTTGTTTATATATACGTATATAAATAAATTTATTATTTATTTATATATAAATTATAATGGAAAGGTAAATTCTTAAAGATCATCTAGTATAGATATAAATGTGGCATAACGCATAGGCCTAACCTAAAAAAAATGAATTCTTTCACACTTTTTAATAATATGCTAAGTTACACAGTCAGAATAAATGTGTTTTGGGGGATTTTTTTGGTATCTTCAGAGGATTTAAAAAATTACTTGGTGGCAACCCTGCTATATTGCATTACCTCTATACAGTACATACATATCGTACAAGAGCTAATTTTGTGCAAAATTGGTTTTAAATTTTTCCTTGACTGAGATTCAGCTTTGCACAGTGTGCTAGTTTTGTTGCAGGCAACTACCCTAAATGTTGCTATAAACTCGAATAATAAAGCTCTTCTAACTATTATGATTTCAAACAATGTAAGTTGACTATGTATTTTAATTTATTAATTTGTAAGTCTTAGATCAGTCTTCTCAAACTTGTGTATACAAGCCTTACAAGTTACGTCTATAAGCTTACAAGTGCTGATGCCTCACCAGTATTTCTAAATTGTGTTTGTCGTGTGCAAAAAAATCGCAGCAGATGAATTAATGTAACACCAGAGTAATTAGACTCCACTAAAGACAAGTGTAAGTTAGCTCGTGAGTTGGTGGGCTATACTCATCATAGTGGAATGTAATATGCAGGCCAAAAATTGTAAACTGCAAGTAAACCCTTCTGAGATAAAACGAGATGAAACAATAGAAAACTAAAATCAGTTGGTGCCTCACTTGTATTTGCATTGCACCTCACAGTTTGAGAAATACTGTCTTAGATAACCATGTTTTTCTATAAATGAGCTACGTATTTTTGAATATGAATATGATCTTTATTTTTTAGGTTTATAAGCTTACGCTTTTTACAACCTACCTTATTTACTATTTTTATTAATTTGAGTACAATAGTTTAGTTTAGCATTTCTGCTCTAAGATTAGATTAATAAAACAAAAGATATCATTTAGGCCTACACTTAGGACTAAATAGACATGTTGTTAATTTTTTTTAATATTTATGCATTATTTTTGTTCTAGTTTGTGGAGCTAAAAGGAAGTGTTTTCAAGAAATTTGACAAGAATAACTTATTTCAAGTTTCTTGCAGCGATGTCCGCGAACGCTTTCACTTGGTTGTGTTGCTGTTCATTGTAGTGATACAAACAATGAAGGAGTACTCTTGGAAAGAAGGTGAGCTAAGAATGGTTTAAGCATCCATGTCACTATGTAGTAGTACCAATATATGCGGCCTATTGAAAAATTCGTCGTAATATTCGTAGCACATACTAATGTTCCTTTTCAAGAACTCACTGATGTACTTAGGTACTAGTAACTTACCTTACGTCTATCAAGATAGCTCGGTTGCTGAGCAGTCGGTGATGCGCTGTCAAGATGCTGTTGAACGATTATATTCAATCGTTTAGTGTTTTACAATGTTGAAGTTACTTGTTGCGTTTTTTTTTTCTATCATAAGATAAGCAGGAATATTTTCTTGCATTTCTTGTGTTTGGTGTATGGTTATGCACTGTGGAGAGTCCAAGGTGGAGAGACACAAACGTGTGTTCTTTACAACCTTCTTGTCAGTTCATGCCCGGTATCATTAGGCGTATATACTTAGTCACAGTAATCAAAGTGTGGAATCACTAGTGCTTCAACAAGTGTTTTTTTGTGTGTAGTTTTCAAAGGCAATACTATATATTTGAACCTGTTACGTTGTCAGCAAGGTGTCGAGTTCTATAGTTGCTTGTTATCCTATTTCCTGTAATACAAAAGAAAAGATATGCTTAAATTCAATGGCTTGTAAATTATATGACCAAAAATCTCAGTGACACGCCAGTCCATCCAAACTTGCAACGGTAGTCTTCAAATACTATTCCAACACTGTGTGAAGATTGTGCAATGGTGTTGTTACAGAGAGGTTTTGGGTGCTCGTGCCCGACTGCCTGCTAGTGCTTATATCGGAGGTACTGGTGGACTGGATCAAGCACGCTTTCATTACCCGTTTCAATGAGCTACCTGTAGAGTCTGTCTATAGGGACTACACGGTCAGCCTGGCCTATGATATGGCTCAGACCCGACAGAAACATGTGAGTATAAAATGTATTATTTAACGTGAGCATGAAATATCCTGACTCTTTATATTCTGTCATTACGCAAAAAAAGTTTGGCTTCAAAGTAACAATAAGAATTAAATAAACCTGTGTTTCTTGTCTACCCATCACTTTCAAGAACCTATTTTTCAGTGCAGGACAATACTAGCTAGTTAATTTGAAGCTTCCCCAGACCCCCATCCTCCCATCCTCCCATGGACCCTAAAGCCTACTCAAGAAGTCGCATCACCGATATTTACGCCACTGGATTTGTCATTAAGTGTAATGTCATTCTGTCCTGCCTAGGTCTATATCCGGCGGCCAATTCGAAAAGCCTGCTGTATTTCAAAGTACGACATAGGAAGTAATCACTCTTTCTCATTGAGATACGTAATTGATTTCTTATTTGATGACTTATCGGATTAATATTGGAATGGCTTCAGATAACTTTATTGAGCAGTTGTTAAAATCTGGAATATGGCTTAAATGCTTTGTGGAACATCAAAAGTTCAAAACACTTGCATCAGTCAACATTACAGTCTCTTTCCACATAGGCCTACATTGTCTTCAGTATATAGAGTATAACACAGCTCTAAGCAATATGATCACATGACAAAATATCGGTCAGCCATTGGTTGAACGTCGTCAACATTGCTCGGAAGTTGAACTTATTCTTACTTCTCATCAACATAGTGCCGTGCTAGTTAATGTTGAGTCCAGTATATTATAGCATGTGACTGCAGTGTCTCAGTGTTATTTAAATTGGAATTGGATCAACATTGAGCCAATAAGTTCGCTGTGTAAGAATTGCTTTAGACAACATACCCCAACCCATACATGCAGATTTGACGCTTCATATTTCAGGACTCAGAAGAAAGCGCTGTGCCGGACACATAAAGACTGCTACATGGCATTAGCTGAAGACTGAAACCCGTTTAAAAATGTCATCTGTAAGACATTACTCAGTCTAGAAGGAGATCTACTCTTTTCTGCCATCTGCAATGTAACAATTCTCTACAATGTATTTCTAAAGAACTGTCACTAAATTGGTAACATTTAAATAATAGTTTTAAATAATAGTTTTAAGAATACAAAAGTTTTTACATGCTCGTAAACATGTTTCAGGCTTTCTCCGACCCGTCAGACTTGGTCGCGAGACGCATGGGCTTCATTCCGCTTCCGCTCGGCGTCGTGATGATCAGAGTCATCACCCATTCGGTCCACGCGGACGGTCCGGCCGGCGTCACGCTAGTCCTCATCGCTTACCTGTGTCTGGGCTCGTTCCGCGTCCTCAACAACATCGTGATGTTGGGCAAGGCGTGCGACCTGATATCGCAGCACAAGCACGAGAAGGCGGTGGCGACGGCGGCCATCGCCACGCCCGCGCAATCGCCCGCGTGGAGCAGGGCGACCAGTCCCGTGGAGGGGCGTCCTCCGGTCTCGCGGGACATCTTCCGCGACCTTGCCACGCCCACGCGCGTCCACTCGTTCACGCCGCGGCTGCATCGCTCCGTCACCGTGGACGCCGTGTCCGCGGACAAGGTGGACACGGACAAGCCGGTCGAGTGCATCCTCGGCCCGGCCGCCATCTTCTCCAACAGCACCGTCAGTATCAACAACGTGTGTCTCAACGAGGAGGTGTTGAAGGCCAACGCGGAGATCGAGAGGCTCACGGAAATCGCCGAACAGGAGGAGAATATGACTCGGAGCGTCCCGAATATTCAGGCGAATCTTGACTGTGAAACCAAAGATTTATTTACACAAGAGGATCATTCGACTTTTGGAGAAGAGTTTTTAAAGAAAAGAGCGGAATCGGAACCGTCGATTCCACATCTTGTTGAAGCGGAGCGAATAAATAGCGCTTCTCCACCCTAAATTATTGGTATTCTTGTGTGTACATCGGCCAATTATGCTTTGAGTTTGCCATAGACTTGGTGATACAGTCCTAGCAGGATCATGCTAAGTCCATTGAATTTAGTTACCATAGTCACTTTTCATAGAATCATTAATGAATTCATTGGGTACTTTGCTAATATTTACCGTAATGTTCATCAGTTATCTTTTCCTTGCATATTTTTACGAAGAAGTAGAGATTGTGTATTTTTTGTGAAATCTAATGTGATGATTGATGAAGAATGTGTCGTCATCTGATTTTTTATCATAGGCCTATTCATATCTGACCTTAATTATTTGCAGCAGGCAAAACGAAACAAATAAATACAGCCGGGTGGAATTCATACCCTTCCAATTTAAATACATCATTGTCCCAAAAGCTGTGTAGGCTATGTCTATTGTTTATGCTAATATGGTTAATATCCCCAAAACCAAAATATACCAATTTTACCTTTTGGTAAAATTCTTGTAGTAAATTAGAATTACCCAAATTTTAATATTACAGTAAATCCGTAACACTAAAAACAATATTCTCAGAGGCCTCGGCAGTAGTGATTCACATGATAGGTAATCGTTAACTATATTAGAAAAGAATTTGGATGATAATCAGTAACTAATATCGACAGCATATGACCTAGTTGTCGAGTATGTTGTTAAACATCAAATAATTTAATTCAGTAATCAATAACGAAAATACAGTAAACCACCAGTTATACGATGCTCAGTTGTACGATATTTGTACATATACGATGAAAACGATTGGTCCCCACCAACTTGCTTAGTGTATATATGAAAAAAACAATCAGTTATACGATATCGGATAATACGATATTTGGGTTTATACGATGTATTTTTAGCTCCAGGCAAGTATGGAACTCTCAGTAATACGATATCTCGTTTGACAAAAGCGGTCTGGACCGCCGTGCGCTAATGAGTCATCTGGCGGGCCATTCTGCTGGCTTGATCTTATGTTGTTGCCGACGAAACTTGTGAGCCCCCCCCCCCCCCCCTCAACCCTAGCACCGTTTCCGACCACAGACTACCACCGGCTTGTAAAGTATGAATGAAAACGAATGACGGCTTTATTGGTTGTAGCTTTATGGTAGGTATCGAGCGCTGTCAGCGGCTGGTGTTCACAGACTGGGCGGGTGAGTGATTTGGGGGGGTGGGGGTTGGAGGGGGGGAGATGTTCTGTATAACCCCCCCCCCCCCCCCATTCATGCGCCAGCCGAACCGAACCCAACTCAACCCACAATAAAGCAGGTAGCGGGTGGATGAAGCAAGGCAGAACAGCTGTCTTTGTGTCATCGTATTGACATTCCAGTGCCACGCGAATCCTTGTTTGTCTAAAGAGTTGCTCTAAATGAACTTTCAATTTAAATTAGGACAAAAAAAACGCAAAACAAAATAATCTTGTTTTATTACGAAAGAATTCCTAACTTATCTGCTTAAGTTATCTGTTCCCTGATACGAGCGGTGAGTGACACGGCAACGCAGCGTACATGCGTGACTCACGGGTTGCTTTCACTCACCGCGTTCGCGCGCTACGTGTTGGCGGCCGATGCAGTATCAGTAGCCGCGAGCCGTGTTTCCCGCTGTCCGGGCTTCTGAACGATACGTGATCCGTGATCCGCGATATTATGAGTTCTTCTTGTAGGCCATTTATAAGCGTGCACGAATTCATTATAGCAGTCAACCATTTTTTATTAAATTAATAGATTTACCACGATTAGTTTAATGTGACAATGTTATTATGTTAATTGCTAAAAACAATAAAAGATAAAGGTTTCTTATAATCAATAAATTCAATCATTAACTGATGTGACTAGTTTATGGCCTAACCCCTAACCCCCCCCCCCCCAACCACAACATACCACTACCCATAATTTGTTTTATAGCTGCCACATGTTCTGTGGCTGTAAATATCAATAATCAGTTGTACGATATTTTGAGTTATACGATGGCATTAGCCAGACCCTCGACGATCGTATAACTGGTGGTTTACTGTATGGAATTGTGTTTTCTAAATCCTGTTCATTTTGCTCCAAATCATAACTCGCATCACAATGACAAAAAAAAATAAAAATGCATTAGATTTCTACAATGTTTATAAATCTTTATTTGTAAATAGGTATCTAATTGTTGGTTGCAACTCGAGACAATCTTGTAAATGGTTGAATATTTAAGTCACTGTACTAAAGTGCTATGGGAACATGTTATTTTTATAATTTTAAGTTAGCTTTTATTGTTAAACAGACAGTTACTAAGTGTGAATATAAATATAAAGGCTGTGCTCAAACCTACTCCTGTGTTATGTCTTTTGTTATGCTTATTATTTTTTACTATTTACGGGTGTTTGGACTGTATGAATGTACTTCACTATCTCGGTCTTACCACATTGAAATGTTTGAATGACATATCACCAACACAATAATGCATAATAATTCTGTTATACATTTATCTTAAAACTACTGCATCCATACTCGAATTCCGTGTTTGACTAACTGTTCGTGTTGATCGTCTATTAACTAGGGTTGCCGTTTAATAATCCATATCTCGATTGATACGGTTATCCAAAATGATTGATAATCGATTGTCTTCCCGGATCGATTATCGATAATCAAATGGCTCGCCCACCCAAGATTTCGAATGAACCACTCGTTACTGTCTGACGCCAGACAGCCGTGACTTGCGCAAGTTGTATGTGATGTCACGTCACACCTTGCTCATCCTTTAGTTTACATGAAATTAAATCTATCACCATACCTCTAATTTATCACAAAACATGATTCGAGTATCTATCAATATTTTTTTAAATTATAAATTGATTTAACTGGCCCGATTATCTACTACAACCATAATAAACGTACATATAGATCCAGCTTCCCTGCAACCTGCTTGTGCTTGCCATACCACACCGCTAAGGAGGGCAGACGCTCTTCCTTGAAGCCCCCTCAACAGCCACTGACGTCATCATTATGGACGGTCAACAACTCTAAAGCAAAGCAGAGAGAGGTAAGTATTGTTTGCTATTTTTGTAAACACGTCCACACCTTGATATCTACATAATTGGCGTTAGAATGTGGCGCCATGTCATTTCGGAGTCAATTTCGAACCCTGCATTTTTAGCCTTCATTCATACATTCTATTTCGTAGAGGTAACCTGTTTAACTCATTTTTTACAACATTTGCGCTAATATAATCGTCAGCCACACCACTACTAAAATAACTCTGTATCAACCAACATTGCTTGGACGTCAAACGTCACTGCTAACACGCGAAGTATGAGACCCAACTTATAGTTCACTGTTGAAACAGGTATTCCTCCATGTCGTACACGGGTTGGTCAAAATGGTCGCCCTCTAGTGACGTCACGTCAACACTGCACGTGTTTGATTGGTGGAGGCGCCGAGCACCTGGCGATGCTAAACTATGTTTTATTGTGTTGGAACTGATTTTTGCACAAACCGACCATGTACGCGTTCTTTATGTTTTAAATGTCAAAGTAATAAGTCCACCGTTAATTTGGTGTATTATCGTTTTCGTGTGCATACAATAAAATTAATTTAAAGCATGGTAAGAGATCAATTTGTTGGCACACTGCTTTTTTAAGTGATATCAAGGGGGTACAGGTACATGTACCATTTGGAAAATACTGGCGCATTGTATTACACTTTGTTTAAAACTAATAATTTTACTTTTTTTTTATATAAAATAATGTGTATCAATTCTAAATGCATCACAATCAAAAATGTTAAATTTTCATTTTATTTTTTATCATATCTCTGCTAGCTAAATAGGATTACAAATACATAAAGTATTACGAAAAGAAAAGTAAATATAAAGTACAGATCGCGCATAGGGTCAATCTAAAGCAAATGTTTTATCAACCATAAATAATGGTACATCATCATGTCATAATCATCATCATCAATAAATAAACAAATAGATACACTCAGTTATTAATTAATTCATTCATTCATTAAGATATTATTATGTGCATGGGCATCGCCAGGATGTTTTTTTGGAGGTGTGGGGGGCGGTAACTCTCCCAGTTACCTCTTGATTTTTTAAAACCGATCCCAAATATAGTAGCCTATTATGTTTTACCAGAACAGTTATCTTCACAAAAGCGTAGTGAGCGATTTCAGTCCTTGGCGGGATTGGTAGACCCCATAAAAGGAGTGGCCGAACCAGTATGTACCTCCCCGTAAAAGCTATAGTTCAAGTAATCGCCAACAGGGTCCCCTCACAGGGGGAATGCTAGGTACGTCCACGGAGGCAGACAGGAACAATGGTGATCTACTGGTTGGCGTGTGTAGAGAGAAAGATAACAATAACATAGACTCGTGTGCCTGTGTGTGTGCATTTCGAGACCGGCTCCTACACCATAGCAGTCATCCATGTTATTGGATCCCCCCGAGTTCCGTGTTTCCCCTAGAGATAGCGCCAGGGTGTAAAAATGTGATATACACTGAAACAACTTTCAGTAGAAGGGTACTTTCTATCAAGGTCTACTTGCTCTCTGCTAGATGGAGATTATGTTGACCTTGAGTTCTGCATACGGTAGATTAAACTTTTTAAAAAATTGTTAACTTTTTAGAATTAATGTATTTGAACGGATTACTATTCATGATTTCATTGAACAAGAACTGATAGCAGGGTTTAGTTTTTGTGGTATTGGAACAAATATTTCATAACATAATTTTGAAACACACTCCTCGCGATTCACTGTGTCCATAATGTTTCGTTGTAAATTTTTATGAAGGGCGTTTTTATTTTTATTTTTTTCATTTTTCAGTAGTTTTTCGTTTTCCCCTGCCCGAACTACGGAACTAAAACATTATCTCTTTGAGTATTTTAGCGATTTCATGCGCAAAAGGTTTTTCTAATTTGTACCAAGCATAAAAACAAACATTTCTATCTACGTCGTAGCACCGATAATACAGTCTCCTGCGATATCGAGCGGGCAGTGGTTGGAACGGAGAAGACGGTGAACGCCTACGTAAGCCGTCATCCCTAGCAACAACCTACCCCTCGCCAGGATGCACAGAGACCAGTCGCCGTTTCCATGAATGAAAGTATCGATCGCGGGAGCGGCTCTCTCCCCTCCCTACCTCCCTTCCTCCCTCACTCCATCCCTGATTCATCCCTTCCTAGAAACTTTCCACGAATGGCACAATCAACATCAGATAGAACTTCCAGGAAAACTCTCAGCTTCCAAGAACCGCCAAATACTCTGATTTGCGGAATTCATCGCATTAGTCTTTACGTGGTGAAATAACAATCCTTACTCCGTAATTCCGTAATCAGCTTTGCACAGTACGCTATTTGCTAAAGACTGTATATAAGAGCAAACTTTGCACATGGACATCTGCAATACTTGACTACATATTTTCTGGTTCGTCCTTTGAACAATAATGCATCGTGGCCTTCTACTGTAAGGGCACACGGTCACGTGCCCCACCTATTAATTATTGGCAACCATTATTATAAATAAATTAACCTGGCCAATAATACGTTTCTTAAATACTTACTTATTTTTAATTTATAAAATATTTTGAAAAGGAAGCCACAGCAAATCTTAACTTTTAATGTATGGGACCAATTACGCTGAAACTTGCAGACATTGTCCAGACACTTTAAAAACTAAGATTTAAAAACAAAATTTTAAAAAATATATATATATCCATTGTTATTTAAATTTCCATTGTTATCACAACAATACTCATGGGGCAAGCTGTAACAAGAGAACCAATAAAGATAAACTACTTTTTTAAATTTTAAATTGAAGATGGCTAGACATGAAACAAATAAGTGTATCGCCAGTAAGGCAATGTTAATATTATGGAAGCTTTTAGCTTTTGAATTTCCATTTTTCATAAAGAAACAAAATTCTAAATTTATAATTCGTGAATTATTTTTGTTCTCAAGTACTAATAATCATGCAGATTTCATAATACACTTTTTCATCTTAGATCTATTAAGGAAAGCACACACAAAAAATCATTTTTGTGGGACAAGTAGTTTGCAAGATATGATTTTCTCCATACTTAATTGTGTATGAAAAAAGATAAGCCAGAAAGAGGCTTTAAAGTTTAGATAATGTATTTCAGGCACTTAAGACTGTCAACAAAGTATACCTTGCCTAGGCTCATTGTCTAAAATGCCCCAGCACCATATATGTAGCTGGGCTACACATTAAGCTTAAAACACGACTGGAAAATAACAAACCAAGCCAACATAACACCACCTTCATCATTTGAAACGTTCAATAATAACTGTGCGTGTGCTTGAATTTCAGCGCAAAAACGCTGTACATGCATCATTCAAGTGTAAATAAAAGCATAATAAATTAGTTATTTTCTTTGTTTGGGTTAAAATATTAATTCATAAAGGTTCAAAGTAATTAATGTCAAATTTTGAAAAAAGTTAATTTTTTTTTAATTTCGAGCAGATTTGCTGTGGCTTCCCTCCTGAAGTCAAATGTTTTAGTTTGAACAGTAGGCCTAGTTCGCGCTCTCCGGTCACAAGCCTGATGAGCCGGGACTGCTTTAGCTAATCTTATGGGGTCTAGTCAACACTACCTGCAGCTATGAATCTCACACTTTACACGTCGCTAAATGCAGCCTCCTCGGTCACAGAGAAAGTGGTGACCGAAGCCGAGTTTGGGTCGAAATCGAACGTGTTTCCATCTCTATCCTCTTTCGCGCCAGAGACCATAGGCAGTTTAAGAAATATTTCTATTCTCTGTGCAAGTTTCAAGGGTAGTAGTACAGCACAATACATCACTAAACAACCTGTTGCAAATATACTTTTATAAAAGCTCCGCCTATTAGTGTGAAAGTCTTCCTATTGGAGAACAGTCCTAAACTCGCATTTTGATTTGTGGTCACTTTCAGTCCACGTGGAGTGGACATCTCTCTGTCACATATCTGTCTCAATAGTACGTGCCAGTCACACAAAGGACGAAGATTAGGAAGGAAACAAAGTAGTTCGCGGAAAATTCTCACTCCTCCCAACATAATAATTTCCTAGAAAAGGCAATTTGGCATTTATTGTTGTAATATTTTACTTGAACAGATCACCTCCAGTATGTATTTGTGGGTTCAGTATGTGTCGAGATTTCGATTTGTGCGGTTGGATGTTGTGAGTGCTATTGCTGAGTGTTTAAACATGAATTCAGTGCAACACATTTTTAGTTTAATTGACAATCAGTTACCATTTAGTGTTAAGTTAGAAATTAAAAACCTTGGACGGGCTAATCCACTGTTAAGACATCCAACAAACTGATAATAGGTGAGTAATAAGTACATTAACTCCTTATTTAATGTATCGTGTAATTTTAAGTTGTGTACTTGTGTTTCACAAGTAACATGTGCCCCTCCCGGACAATGGCCCACGAGCCGCCACTGGGACTGACACTGCCCTTATGTAGATTAAGTGCGTAGCGGAGTGGAGTGCATATACTTCCACAGGGTCGGCCATAATTATCTCTTGCTCACGAATTTGACCATCACTAAATGAACTGCTTTACTACTTTTCTTACAAACCCATTATGAGAATGGCTAATCCTGAATATTCATGATCGAAGGTCCATGTGGTTTGGAGCTGTCATTACTATGTTACAGGGTAAGAAAAACCTTCATTCAGGATTGCTGGTAGCCGGAATTGAACTGGGTAAAGGAGACATTCGTTTTAAGATAATGGAATTAGCTGTGCTGCATTGTGGCGAATAAACACCAGAGCCAACCAAAATAGTCAGTATCGGGATTGTAATCGTATTCGCAATACGGTAATGGTGAAAAAATTTACTTAAATAGTTTTTATGGCGTTGTTTACAATAAAATCGCAATGTCGTATTGCTTTAGCATGATAAAATGTTTGATGGCCATCCCGACGCGTTTTGTTTGCGTTTGTATTGTGTTGTATTGTATTTGTGTTGGCGTGTGAAATCTTTGAGCTATAAATCTTGCCTGCCTAATTATGTCATTCTGCAAACTTGTGAATACCTATCAAACATGACAGTTATATTAATTTTGAATGTGAAGTAAGACCAAACGATGATTCATCTTGCTAGTATTTGACAGACATCTTTGTGAATCCAGGCTCCAGTAACCTCCATATTATGATGCCCTTATGTAGATTAAGTGCGTAGCGGAGTGGAGTGCATATACTTCCACAGGGTCGGCCATAATTATCTCTTGCTCACGAATTTGACCATCACTAAATGAACTGCTTTACTACTTTTCTTACAAACCCATTATGAGAATGGCTAATCCTGAATATTCATGATCGAAGGTCCATGTGGTTTGGAGCTGTCATTACTATGTTACAGGGTAAGAAAAACCTTCATTCAGGATTGCTGGTAGCCGGAATTGAACTGGGTAAAGGAGACATTCGTTTTAAGATAATGGAATTAGCTGTGCTGCATTGTGGCGAATAAACACCAGAGCCAACCAAAATAGTCAGTATCGGGATTGTAATCGTATTCGCAATACGGTAATGGTGAAAAAATTTACTTAAATAGTTTTTATGGCGTTGTTTACAATAAAATCGCAATGTCGTATTGCTTTAGCATGATAAAATGTTTGATGGCCATCCCGACGCGTTTTGTTTGCGTTTGTATTGTGTTGTATTGTATTTGTGTTGGCGTGTGAAATCTTTGAGCTATAAATCTTGCCTGCCTAATTATGTCATTCTGCAAACTTGTGAATACCTATCAAACATGACAGTTATATTAATTTTGAATGTGAAGTAAGACCAAACGATGATTCATCTTGCTAGTATTTGACAGACATCTTTGTGAATCCAGGCTCCAGTAACCTCCATATTATGATGTATAATGTTTGTTCAATTTTGCTTCGCTTTGCGTTCTTTCCCTTGACCTTGGCTGTGTGACCTTGACGTGGCGTCGCGTGATTGGTCGAATCGGTAGCAACCCCTTGGCGTGTCGCATGTAGTTGTACAGCGGCCAGCGGTCTATTTTAAGACGAGTTTATCGTTAATAGGCGTAACTCCAACTGGATATACGTCGAACTCTCTTTATGATAACGGGAAACTCTTGTATAATGGGGCTTAGTTGATCGTCTCATATTTATGCAACGAGGCTAATAGATACAACGGGGAAGAGATATTTGTGAGCGCTAGTGGTTTCATTTTGATTGATTTGTTAATTTTGATACCTTTGGTGATGAGTGAAGGCAAAGCACGAAACTAATAAGAATTTAGGGGGTATTGATGATAACAATGAGTAAGGTTCGAACCAAAAGGCAGCACGACACTATGATCCAAGGAGTCATTGGATCATAGTGTCGTGCTGCCTTTTGGTTCGAACCTTACTCATTGTTATCATCAATCTCCCTCTAAATTCTTATTAGTTTCGTGCTTTGAATGACATATTATGACAAGGGATAACGGTCCCGAACCAGTGGTCGTTTCTTTGGGGGGATGTTTTAAACTCTACAAACAGTCCATGGCATCTCTAGTCCTACCAACGGGTGGGGGGGGGGGGGGGAATAACTTGGGTAATAACTATTTCTCAACGAATAACATATATATATATATATGAAAATAATATTAATTTTGATACCTTACGGGTAGCCATGTTAGGAGTGTAGTGTGCTCATTACTAATGAAGATACTGAGCTGAAGTTATTTGTACAAACATTTTATTTACTAAGAATGCATAATGTAGTACTGCCTTGTTTAGTAAGCCAGTCTAACAATCCAGTCAATTGCTCGGGCAGCTTTGAAAATTTATATTCTCTAAAACTTATTTCTTTATAATTTCCGAGAACTTACCGGTAATGTTTCTAACCGCACTTCCAAACGGCTTTTAGCTCTGATGTAGGGTGCCCAGACGTCCCGTTTTCGGCGGGACAGTACCGATTTTCAGCTGTGTGTCCCGTGTCCCGCCACACTTCCCGGCGGGACGCACCTTTGTCCCGATTTTTCGAAAATGCAAAATTTCAGATTTTGAATTTTTCAAATTTTGCGTTTACTACCTTGTATTCCTTTTGTTATCAATGAATGGATGGACAGGTCCGCTGTCAGCCAGAGCACGCTGGCGCTCTCCTTCTGACATAATTAGACATTTTTGGAAGTGGCCATGTATGTGTGTTTTCGGCGATGAACAATATGTGGAGTGACGAAAAATATTGTCTAGATCTGTCCACAATCAAAGCTATGATGATTCTGAAAACACACTTTAGTGAGGTGACATGTATTGGATTTCATGACCTGCTGCTGAAAAAGGCCAACCTACTGGACCTTATTCACGGCTCAAAAAAGTATCAAAAGCGTAATACTAATGAGCAAGATGCGGTAAACCCGGTTGCGCCAACTGCCGGCACGTCAACGACTTGAAAGTTGCCTATTTATAGCGCCATTAATATCAATCAATATTCAATATAATAAATAATAATAGTATAATTCGTAGTGGAATAGTAGTAGACATACATATAACTGTTATTTTGCCCAACAATATAAAATATTCAAATCTGTAACAACATTTCTCTTATCGCGCCCTTCCTCCCCGCTCCCCCCCCCCCCCCCCCCCACCACAAATCCCATCCTTAGCCTAATATATATTCGTAATCGTCCCGCTTTTTCGGATTGTAGATCTGGGCACCCTACTCTGATGTGTTTGGCGTCCTTTCAGTTCCCCGACAGTCTACGTGTACTGCAAATAGGTACCCTGATGCCAGCCACGATCGAACATATGATTCAGGGTTGACTAGGTTTAGAGGAGCCCCAACAAGTTTTACAAATAAATGCACTACACTCGCGGAAACCGCGAATCAAAGTACATTATTTTATTTTGAACGTCTTGCACAAGAACAAATTACTCGGTCGCCATTCTGGATGCAGGTCGTATAGGTTTGAATCTTTCTTTTCATGCCTCTTTCTAAGCGTTCCTTCTTCTTTGCGTTTTCTAAGCCACCCCAACAATTGCTCTTTATTCACAATTGAGCACAATTCTATCTATACTGGATTTGCTTAATAAACCACCTTCAATCCACATCGAGGCTTGTGGATGGTCCAAATTTCAACTTGATCGGACTTTTCGTTCGACCGCTATCGCGAGACATAAAAACAGGAAAAAAAAACAAACAAACAAACAAACAGAACGAGTGCTACAAAAGTCTAATGGAGACGCTCGCTTCGCTCGCTTAATAAACCCGCTTAGTAAATAAAATAATATATTAGTTGCCACTGGTTTGCAGTTTGGAATAGAGGATGTATTATTTCTTCTAGTTCAAATCCCCTGCTAATTAGAGGACGACTAACCTGACGCGTCCCAGCATCATTATAGTTGAAGTAACGACGCCGAATTTTCAGCGAGTGAGAGTAATCCTGTAAATGATTTTATTCGCATCAGCTCTTGGGTTCTGTGAAGTATAAATAACGTTAGGAAACTTTCAGAAAGCGAATCAAAGGTTTCGCCTGGTTTCGTATCTTTCGGCTAGTTATACTGTTAATATCCGCAAATGAAATTGTTCCGTGGAAGCTCCATGACAGTATTAAACTAATTGGTCTCCAACCGAACGTATACATCAAGATGCAAAAAGCAATAATATTGAACTCGTGTAGGATAATACTGTATTACGAGAATTTTGACTTCAAGGAATTCTCCATCCTGATGGCGGAGTAGGCCTACTTGGGTTTTCCACCATAGGATGGGTACAACAAATCGGTCACAACCGTACATACGAGCTACAATTAGTTAGTAATGGATAAAATAATGGGAACAATGATATTATATTTAATTAGTTTTATGTAGAGTTTAATTAGGTAAGCACATGGAAATACTTGACATTTAAGTCCGTAGAATATGTTCACACCGGTTTTGACCGAGTCAATATTTCATTCGTCGTCAAGTTAAGGGCAAAAAGTGCTGTATGAATAATGTACTATACAATTTTTAAACTAGAGTTTTCTGTCAGTCTTTTTAAAAACACTTCCAGAGCTGCGACGCTAAGAATGTCATGATCCTCATGAAATATGAAGGGAAGGTGGAAGTGTACAGGACGGTACGAACTATAATGACACTTTACATCACTTGTTGGAATAGAAGTCGCACAATAGATGATTTTCAGAATTGATCTAGAAAGCCGTGATCTGCTCTATCTAATTTTTCACTGTTGTGCATTGTTGTGATTGAAGTTCTAGAGAGCCGTGATTAGCTCTATCTAAGGGTCCTAGATGAATTCAAGAGGACTCAAAACTTACATAGATATAGCGCTGCTAAGCAACCTCCTTTCAGCGCCATTGATGAATAATAACAATAAAACAACAATGAAAAATGACAGCTAAACCACTCCTAATAGAAGTTTATTTTCTTGCCACCAGAATGCATCTAGTCTATTTTGAGTGCTCTATAATTGTAAGGACATGTAAGAAGTGTCGGTAAAGCCGCGTTCACATAAATGACTAGTGACTATTGACTATTGACTACTGACTATTGATTATTGACTAAGCGAATTGAACCATAGGCGATACGTGCTGACGTTCACACAACTTTACTTTTGACTTTTGATTATTGACTATTGACTAACGAATTGAAAATATCTCGAAGTCATAGTTACAACCAATCAGAACGTTCGCGTTCAGCCAATGAATGTGGAGCAACGGAAGTCAATACCACTACTCAATTACTGTCAAGTGTATATTTGTTTTTGGCTATTTCCGGCGAATATTATATATTTATTATTTTTATGAAGCTGTCAAACAATAAAATATTCTTATTTTGAAAACAAATCTTCAAAATAAACAAGAAACATACAAAACCTTCACAACTTGGTTGGCCATCATTAAACGTTTTAACTGGTGAACAGTTACTATCGCCATACCTCGTTTTCTTCATAATGTTGCAATTGTATTATTTTGACAGCTCGTTGTTTGTCAATCAGTTCGATTCATTTGTTCTAGGTGGCAGATCATACGTGTCAAAGAACTTAGTTGTGTAGTGTTCATATCTTCCTTTGGGTAGTCAATAATCACTAGTCAATAGTCAATAGGCAATAATCAATAGTCATTTATGTGAATGCGGCTTAAGTTGTCAGTGGGGACTTGTTTTTGCGGATGCGCTTTGTTATTTTCTGCGTAAAGGTTTTGGAATTTTTGGAATACATTGTCCGTAAAATGTTTTATGTAAACGAAATGCAAAATAATTGTGTTTTTGTCGACGTATCAAACGTTAGTTGCTGTTCAATTTCTGGCGAAGCGAAAGAGTAATTTTGATTTAATCAATGTAAAAACTTTTAGTTTTGGTTGATAAATAATTGTATACATTACAGAACGTCCCCGATTAATATTTTCAACGGTATAAAATATAACTTTCTATTTCAACGACTCTTAACATTTCATGTTATATTATTTATGTTTATATTTTTTACAAATGTATTGCATTGTGTTTCATATCAGACATTGAATTTGAATACATTTTTGTGGCTTATCTATAAAGCAGTGTTTTTACCTGACCCGTATTTACTCGTACCAACTGGTGCATGTGGAAATGTTGATGTCACATAAAGCCCCATTCAGAAACTATTATAATAAATCCTTAAATTAATTCTGCCTGAATTAGAACTTGTTCAATGTAACGTAATATTAGCGATAGATGTGGCCCAGTGGCACGACGCGAGACTCATTCGGGAGGTCACTGGTTCGATTCCGGTCACCGACAGCCCTGACTGAAGTTTTTTCCTCGGTTTTCCTCAGTCAAAAGGCGAATGCTGGGATTGAGTTCAACTATCAGCCCTCGGAAATTCCTTCCCAACTATTCCAAATATCGCAATATCTAGTTATAATAAGTTGAAGAGAACTTGAGAACTTGGGAACTTGAAGAGGAACATGGAATGTCCACGGGGAATCCCCTGGTGGAAGCTAGTCGAACTTCAAAGTTAATAATAGTAGTCCTCATGTTACTCCAGTGCCAAACTGATGTTAAGGAAATTTAAATTAATCAGATATAAGTAAAATATAGAAACATAATTAGTCAGTTTTATAGTATAACCCATAATACATAATAAAAAAATACAAGTATTAAATTAAAAAATTTGTACAAAGTATAAATACCCTCAAGATTATAATATCCAATAAAGATGCATTGATTCATGTACTGAACGTCCACCATGCGACTGGACTTTACATTTCACATACCTAGAAGGGTAACCGGACAATTTGCCAGGCGGACAATTTGCCAGGCGACCCTAGGCCAATTTGCCAGGCTACACTGTGACGTCACTTAGGGGCTAGGACAATTTGCCAGACTGGTCTTGACATTGAGGAGATCACGTGCTCACACATCTATACTGCAGGAAGCGTTATGCCGTGTTGTACTGTGTTGTAATCCCATTTAAATTATCATAGTATAAGTCCTAATCGTCCGTTTGAGCGTTTGGAGCAGAGCTGTTATACTTCGAACCACCACACTGCAATATGATAACAACAACAAACAACAAAGTTTCCCAACGGACGTTCTTCGTTGGTCCCAAACATTCACATTGTTTGCTTGGACGTCGCGTTGTGCGTATCGTTAGAACCGAGATTGTGATTCTCATGGAAGTGACCAAGACCGGACGTGGGGCACACTTTTTGTACTTGGGGTACGAATATACCATCAAATGCAAGGGTGCACATACTCTGAGGTGGGCGTGCTGCCGTCGTGCGCTTTACCAATGCCCTGGAGCAATTACTACGACGAACAACGAACCGGTAAGTGATGCATGAGATTAGATTATGATTATATTATTTAAACAAATATTCAAGTTTAAATTGGTGTTTATCTTCGGATCACTATTTCTTTTTGAACATGCTGAAATTGTGAAATAGTTAAGATTAAGATTAAAAAGCATTTTACATTTGTTTAGTTGGTGCCCATGAAATAAAGACACATTAACACGGGCGTTGTAAGAAGTGTGGCGCCCCTAGGCCCAAACATTTTTGCCCCCCCCCCCCCCCGCCCCCCTCTAACACCAAACTGAACCCATTAAAAACATATTGGGCTGTAAATGACTACTTATTAATTTTTTACAACATAATTTGTAATTTTACTTTGATGCAATAAGAAAAATTTGATTTTTCAACAAAAAGTGATTTTTTTTTTTTAAATTTCAAGAAGCTTAAAATTGTCAATGACAACAGTGATGTTTCATTAATATCATTAACATTAATCATTAATAACTCATTCGGGTGCTCGGCATAACGCTTCCTGCAGTATAAACATGTGTGAGCACGTGATCCCCTAAATGTCAAGACCAGCCTGGCAAATTGTCCTAGCACTTCAATGATGCATGCAAATTGTCCTAGCCCCGCCGTGACCTCATACAGTAGCCTGGCAAGTTGTCCTAGCCCCACCAAGGACTCATACACTATCCTGGCAAGTTGTCCTAGCCCCACCAAGGACTCATACACTTGCCTGGCAAATTGTTCTAGGGTCGCGAAATGAAGCCTGGCAAATTTTCCGCCTGGCAAATCGTCCGTGAACCACCTAGAAGCCGTATAGACATCGCATAACATTAACCGTATAAATAAATCAATTGTACACTGCAATCTATCGCAAATACCATTAGCTGAGTCCTGTTGGCAATGAATAATAAATGATTTGTAATCAAAGGCGACTGAATGACAACTATACGACTCTTGCGAGAATTGAAGGAGCTGTGGTTTTATTGCAATATTTAGATATGGTCCGATTTCACCAAACTTTTAGTCCTAAGGTTATCCGGTAATAGGAGCAAACGTAGTTCCTACTAGAAGACACGATGCACTCTGTATGCAATGTTTTTGGCAAGTTGAAACCAGGGTTGGATACCAATACGAGATCCAAACTTTGTTAATCTCTGATTTAATAATGTCGGATTGTTAACTATGTTTTCAACAAACATTACATTCAAAATGTACGGTGTCTTTTTCCAGACGCCATGTCTGTTCAGAGAAAATAGGCGGGCCTCTAAAAAAGCAGATGGCAGCACCATCGTTTTTTCTCACATCAGCAACGTACTGTGTATCAGGGTATCACAGTCTATAAAGAACTTATTTTTTCTACGAGGAAAACTTCTTTATCTACTCTGATACCCGTACACACTCAAAACGTCACGATTTCTCCGTTGTTTGGAGGCATGCGCTACAGTCTATACTCCGAGACATAAACCAGAGACAAGGCATATAATGGAATAAAAAACGTCTTATAGGTAAGAAGCCAACATTATGGAATGAATTCTCAATTTATACAGTTATAATCGCTCTCTTGAATAATTTTATTAAATAGTAAAACTGTGTAAGCATCTTTCTCGTTCATTTCCAGCATCGATGTTCATACTTAGAATATTCATAAATTAAAGTCATCAAATGGAATTTCATTTCACCGCAACGTCTGTAATTTTCTTGACTCCGAGCAAACGTTATTTTCTCTTGCGCATATCACGTGAAGATAATAAAAGCAGTCGTTCTATTCAATGTACCTCAATTGTCAATTTTAAATTGTCTGTAGCGAGTTAAGAAGCACCCTAGCAAATTTACATTCAATGAGATGGTTCAATCACACAATACATAGAGACTGAAAATGAGTATACATAGAGAACTTAGATGTTTTTTTAGCTGGGAAAGATTTTACAATAAGGTTCCATCTGATAAATATGTAGTGGCTGATTTTTTGGACTGCTATTAACCTTTTATTAATGTTCTAAACAATGTTTTTAATTAAATGTACTTTTATGTGACGATGTCAGAATTGTATGTACTTACTACTAGTATTTGAACGAAACATAAATTAAATTGAATTAATGGTGTTGTTGTGTCCTACGCCGGTTGTTATTATAAGGCCAATTATTACAATGTCCCTATAAATACTTATTCGTCGAATAACGTGTTTTTTCTATGGCAACCACCAATCAAAACATTTGAAATCCTCTAAATCCCTTATTTGATACATACGACTATCATATTTGTTGATTTTAATACCGGTCCTAAGACTACTATAAAACCTGTGCTAAAACTAAGGTTGTTGATTTTGTGAACATAGGTAGCAACAGTGCATTTCGCATCGTTACCGAACAGACTCCAAGTCGTAAGGGTAAAAGTTCTATTTCTGCAACCGGCATTAATTCTGAACAAAGTTTTTTCCGACATTTTCCTCAGTCATAACATAAATGCTGGAATGTAGTCGCAGAAACAACCATCCAACATTAATCCTCAAATATCTAAGTACCTACTCTAATTTATACCAGGAAAAGCATATATGTATACACCCTGTATTAGATGGTTGATCTTATCTAATCCAATTGGTTCTCCTTGAAAAAATATTTAACTTAGAATTTGGTGTGGCGAGTAGGCCTAAGTCTTGGCACACAATTTCCTGCTTAATATTGTTTCATACTTTTCTTCATACAACATATATAAAATTAAAACACAAGTTGAAGTTACTCAAATTATCTTCCTGCATACGAATCTTTAAGTCTATCGTAGAGCTGCGGCTTTAATACCATCGATTACCTGGCCAATGAATGAACGTCAGTGCGGTCGATGTCGCTGACGTCACAGACTGTTTGTGTACCTCGCACGCATGTCTGCGTATTAGAGCTCACACGTATGCAGGCTAAATCAATAGCCCCGCGCAGGGTGTGACGTCAGTGGTCAGTATTCATTTCATTCACACTCACACATGGAAATGCACGCAAAGCTCAAAAAGACTATCTGGAAGTAAAAAGGGAAAATTCTATACATTCAAGGTTTGCCCAGGCTTTATCTTGCTATTTACAGATTAAATACGGCTTTGGACGAGGGCAAAAGACAAGTACTAATTTAAGATTCGTACTAAACTGTCAACTATGGATGAAGTTACCTCATTATACGCGTGACCTTGAAATAGTCCCAGCTAGAAGTAGTAAACTGCAGTTGCTACGTTCCACGTACGATTACTGACTTGTATGGGGCATGGATGTCCTCTGTGGTATTTTTCATCTTCATAATTGTATCCTTCCCTTCTCGTATCGATTATTGCTAATATCAAAATGTGAGACGAAAATTCCAATCACTATCATAGAATTGTTTCTTGGAATGCCGAAAAGAATAAAACACTCCCGCATTAGCAACAGATCGAAAATATATATTGTCATGACCTCTAACGGAACTGAAATAAGAAGCACAAACATGTTATACATCTCTTCATCCATGTTCTGATTATGTTACCTGACTTATGAAAATGTTGTGGGATTGATTTACTAACAAATTATGCGTGGTTTGTGTGTGTAGCTTTGAGAAAGCAGCGGATGCTCTTATATTGCCAATCTTTTCGGATTTATTTATTTTATTGTAATTAAGGCCAGTGTAGGGCACAATGCCCTCTTTAGCCTGATGAGTGATGATTGATGAATGATAATGAGGAAGGGAGGAGGGGAAGCCTGGTACCGGCACGTAGCCTACTCCTGTCGAAAAGTACCAAGGGGACCATCGGCTTTACGTCCCATCCGAAAGGACGGTGTAACTTTGACCAGTCATATAGGTTCCTCCACTAACCTGGACTGCCGAGCAGTTGACGAGAAGAACGAAGCTGTTACATCCTTTCGAATGTCTTCCATCATCTTTACCACATAAACACACACAATTCTTAAGAGTATTTAAATCTCGATTAGGATTTGTAGTAAGCCAATCACATGATTAACAATCATTAAATATTGTAAATTATTCAGTTACTTTACATCAATAAATGAGCATTTATTATCCATATTATATATAAAATTCACCATATCTACATTGTTGCAATAATGCTTTATGATGAAGCATTTTTGAAGTTATGTTAAATCCCGTTTAAAGTTGCTTTTACATTTTAATATGAAAAGTGGAAATACAACCAACACATTGTATGCAACCGTTTTGGTGAATTCAGGATATTCACAAGGATGAGCTAGCCTATTAGTCTTGTTTCATCGCTTCTGAACATAATATGTCGACCAACACGATGCTAAGATGCCATCTAAACGGTTATTTTAGAGCCATTTTAGCAACTATAACCAGCAAAGGTGCCTAATTTAAGTAAGATACTAATTCAAAAAGCCACAGGTTCGATTCCCGCCATCAGATATTCAGTCAAGTTTATTTCTGAGGGTATCCTTCGTGAATTCTGGGAGTCATTTTTTACGCAATTCTTTCCCAAGTGTCATATTGTTCTTTCAGGCTGAAACCCTTATATTAGCTCAAAATAGCGTGCCCTATCAGCAGTATTGGGTAGAGAAAAATACAATGAAACAAAATACTAGTAAGGAGATTCAGGTAAGCACAAACAAAATCGTATTATAATATCTCCAACTAAAGGTCAGGTGCCTTTGAATAGATGGACCACAAATGATCATTAGCATTGTGTGTATACTATCTTATGTCACCCTTTTCTACAAAAAACATGCCCAATAATAATGTATGTGAAATAAATTGAACTACATTCTGAAGTATAGCAGCAATTGGGTATTAACGCATCATCGCATGTCCGTTCTATGACATAACATGACATAATCAGAGCAGAACAATACAATGTATTCATACATTATAGGGAATATTAGTATTGTGTGTACTTGAGAGGTTTTAAATTATCATCAATCATCACTGAAACTGATTTACAAAGGACACTGATTTAATGCTGCCAATGCAGAAGGTCTCGGGTTCATATCCCGCTTCAGGCAGAAGTTTTTTTAACTTCTAATATGGGTTCAATTCCATCATTTTTTCTCTTATGAATAAGTAAACGGTGATTTTAGAGACGTCCTAGTAACGAAGCACTCAATAAATTCAAAATTGTTCCAAATTGGCCTTGTTGATTCTGGCATTTGCCCGCGGGTACTGTCCAATCACTGATTCTTTTCATGTTTGAAATATCGATCCTTGATTGTTTCGTTCATCGTTCATCCGTCGATGGTGTTCGGAGCCTACAGGGTTGGTTTAGTCGCTTTAAATAAAATTCTCCAATGAAAATTAGTCTTGTTACTGAGTGGGCAGACTCTAAATGTGAATTTACTTTTTTATTTAATTTAGTGTTCGTTATTTTACCTTAAATAAACAAATCTGTATTTATTTGATAGCAAAGGAAAAAGTCCTAGCTAAGCACAGATGAAAAACAAACAAACGTTGGTCCTTTGGGCGTGCGTTTGCGTGTGCGTGAGCACTGCCACCTTGCTGACGCATTACGACGCTCTGACGTCAGAGATAAGACTTGGTCGCGATGATCATTGCCTCGCGTGATTCTTGGTGATCGCGTCGTCACGGCATATTTACAGGCGACGTCGGGTTCGTACGACGCGTCGGCGCACAACACGACAACTTCTTAGGTTCAACTTGGTTGGATATTTCATTTTTTAAGGTCGGCTTAGGCGCGAAAATATGAAACGGAATTTATTTAATTTTTTAAATAAAAATGATAATGTAAATGTGTAATATTGCTACAAATATGCTGTACTCGCTTTAGTTATCTCTTGTTTCGTGTTCGGACTTTTCGTATTTATCTTTTTTATGGAGCTTTCACAGAGATAACAAGAAAATATAACCAAAATACATAAGAGTGGTGGCAATGAGAATATATAGATTGTAAATTTTGACGAACTGCCTCGTAAGATAGTAAAAATAGTCTTTCGGAGGAAACCTGCCGAGGGACAATACTTACTCTGGCGATATTCGGAATAGTTGTGAAGGAATGCCCGAGGAATGTCCTAAAACTTGAATACAAGTAAGTTATGTTGTTCAATTTATATAATAAAATCTAACTTCATTCGGTCTTCTAGAATCTGGACGAGTGATGCAAAATGAATCGACTTAAGAATTATGTTCGTTAGAATCATTTTCAATTAAATTTGAGACATTTCTCCCTTGGTGAGTTGAATATTCATACACTTCTACCATAATATTAGTGTATCTCCAATCTCTTATTTTCAGCTCGTCTATTTTTAGAGTTGGGTAATATTCACCCCCTGGTGGAGGTTTGTCGTGAGCCCACTTTCCCTTATTTCAGTGTGGCCGAGTCCGCTGGGTGACGTCACGCGGCGTCCCAGCGTCGCCATGGCAACGACGCCTGTTGACGTAGACATCAACACACTCTGCTGACGTCAGTGAGGTAGGCTCTGACGTCACGCGGCGCGCTGCGTCTCGCGTGAAGCGACAAGCGTATAACCAACCCACGCAATCCCTTTCAGGCTAATCAGTCTTCCCGATTTGGAGGTCCGTGTTTAAATTAGATTCTCGACCTTGGATTAGGGTTTTATTGTGTGGCTCGTGCAGCAGCTATTGACCTGAAGTTATGGATGTTGGACGGGTTGACTTCATACATTCTATTTCTTTCATGATGTCGCTGATAGATCAATGTTTCGAACGGAAACAAAAACCAACGTGAACTTTGTATGATGATACTCTAGTTTTTTATAAAATCAGTATCATCACGAAATCATGTGATAACGATGATAATAAAGGGCAAGAGAAATTCATGGCAAAATAAATTATGTTGACAAGCCAAAATTGTGACCTTACAGCCACAGGTTCATAAACGTTCACAGCAGATCGTAACTGCCTGCCTGCAACCAAAACTTTTACCCGAAATTTCGAACATTGAGGCTGCGTACCAAAGTGTGTATGGCACGATATCCACTAGCAGCTACCTACTAACCTGGTATTCACTAGACGATAAGACCTTTGGACACGCCATTTAATACACTAAGTGTGATATCACCCTTATGCATCTAATGCATGCAAATGCATCTTATGCAAATAAATACGAAAATAATAGTTTCACTTTAATTCAGAACCAAAAGTATACCGCCATCTTCATTTTGACCCGATGTATTGTTAGTAAGCTACTAACTTGTATTTATCATGGCATCCAGGCTTCCCACTAGTTGTTGCCATAGTGAAAACCAGTCAGTAGCCTTTTAAGTATTTATCCGAAATTCATAATACCGGGCATAAGTAGTAATAACTAATAATGTACACTTTCGGCCACTAACCGCTAACCTGCACTAGATATCTAGTGGTATTGGTCGACTGCTTGTGACGTCATTTTCTTTCCATTAGTGTAACTAAGGCCTGGCATTGGGACGGTTCGCTAAAAAGTTTGTCCGGGCTAACTTGTTTTTTCCATGGAAACAACGCTTCTTATCCCGGGATCAATCAGAAGCGTTGTTTCCATGGAGAAAACAAGGTAGCCCGGAATAAATTTATAGCGAGCCGTTATAATGCTGGGTCCAAGTTAGTTGAATAGCGCAAAAACGGTTCATTGGATCCCTAAACACTTGAAGAAAGTAGGTTACATTTTAAATCTAGAAGATAAAAATAATATCCATCACAAAACGTTTTTCGTGTATGGGTTTCCAATCATACAATGAGTGAATGCTGGGATGGCTACAACAAATCGGCCAAGAACGTACGTACATATTTCCTATACAGTTCAGTTTGGTTTGGAGAAAGTAAACAATGACAATTGTACTAGACACATGTCCGTACAACATGTAAACACCGGTTTGACACAGTTTGAACGTAATAAAACAATAAAATAAAAATTAGAATAAAAACAATAATAAGTAGAATTGAATAGGAGTGCAAACAGATGTGCAATTAACGTACGTCATTTACCCAATCCACTGTAGGCTTAACTATTTTCAGCTTCACAACGACGTCTTAATGTTGTTATAAAACTGTAGTTAAATCAGTCAGTATTGATTAATAAGTCGCACACGCAAACCCCATTTATTTATAGCTTGAAGGTTCTTAGTCGGGATCTAATTTATCGTCAGACAAAGTTTTAATAACAAAGAACCAATGAAAATTTTGTTATTATTTATTACTGTTAGAATCTTTCATAGCACTGAATATTTAATAGTATTTAACAAATAATTAATTTCATTATAAGTTAGCTGAATAACTAATATACACGATATGCGTACTAGTTGAAGTGGAGTAGTAGTAGTAATGTACAGCAAACTATTTTCACTTATTGAGGATGAATAAAGACAAATTGGTGGTATTTTTACTGGACAAATGAAAATTGTTCTTATTTCAATACTATTTTGGTGGAGGTGCCGAATACGTTATAACTTGTAATATTTCCATTAGACTCTGTAGTTTCAATACAATACCTAACCGTGTTCTCAGTAATGTAAGAGAGTCGTGGTGGTAATACATGCCACGCTAATGTTCAAATACTTTCATACACAAATGTAAGATACTAACCGGAAGTATAAATTTTTTTTTCTGTGTATATTGTGAATAACTTTTTAGATAAAATATATTACATAGAAATATGATTAGGTCTACGGAAAGAAATAGGCGGCTACACAGTGGGAACAGAGAAGTGCTTTGAGTTTGAGCTGACTTCATAAATTGGATAAACCATTTTAAATCTCTAAACATTTAAACTTTACTATAGCATTTAAACGTTTGAACTGCTCTTGAATATGTACGTTTTTACGGTTGGCTTTTTAAAACTCGCTGTAATGTCTAACTTGTGCAAATTCTTAGGAAGTTCTAGAGTAAAGACGTAAAGCCGGGTTCACAGAAATTTCATTGGTGCGTATATTTTTAAGCCGTAGGCCTATATAAGCTTATTATAAATCTCTTCTATTGAAACAAAATAAATTATTTTTTTCTATTAACAGAAACATTTTCCCGTTTGACATTAAATCAATGAAATTAAATTTATGTCAAATAAAATTCCAAAGCTTCTACGATACATAAATAAATGGTGTTTTTGTGCCCATGTAATGCAGCTTTTTGCCTTTAGAGCAGACACTTTACTTTGGCTGGTTAATTGGGAACTGGGTTCTCTGACCACTGTGTTATACGCCATATCAACATAAGGATTTCAACAATAGAAAATTGATTTGCTGCTATATATTTTAGCTCAGGTCTGTAAATAATAGTCATTTTTCATTGTTTCAATTAAAACTCTGGACCACATTAAAAGAAAACAACATACTACACAACTGATGCCTGCAAAGTTAAAACGTTTCCAGTATTCGTGTAAAAGCTTGCATATACACACTCTATATGTATTCATTAGCCCTACACCTACATAAGAGGAAGCTAAAATACAAGTATTATGTTAGTGTCTGTATGCAGATTCTCATTTCTATTCATTCTTCTATGTTTTCCCGCCGCCCTTACTTTAATGTTGTAAAAATGCATGTTAAAAAGTTTCCCGTGAAATTAAAAAAAAACTGTTTAAATGGGGTCATACAATAACTATACATAAACACAAATAAACAGTTTGAACACATTGCACGTTAACGAGGCGTGTGGTTTTGCATCATACAAAAGTGCCTGACAAATAAACCTTCATCATAACTGCATAATATGTTTTTCTCAAAAACTAATCTATGTGTCAATAAAATATAAATTTTATCGTCAAATTTCAATCGATTTCGATTTAATACTCGAAACATGTCAAAGGGCAATTTTTCAGCGGATTTAATTGATTCGACATTTCGTGCACGAAGAAACAGCTCAACCAAAACAATTCGTTTCAGTGATTCTATAGACTCACTCTTAAATCCATGATATACGTTGAAGATGCAAGGATGTACTCCGCCATCCGTGTTGCTAAAATACGTGGGTAACACCCCCCTTCATCGATATTGTGAACACAAGGCTCCCCCATTCATGTTACTGTGAACCCGTTTGTAATCCTGTAATCCTCCCCGACCCCCTCCCAAAGGCGCCTACCGATAGAGGTGGCTGAGCGGTAAGACGCGAGACTAATTCGGGGGGTCGCCGGTTCGATACCGGCCCCGGCAGTTCTGAATGAAGGTTTTTTTACGAGGCTTCTCTCAGTCACAAGGCGAATTCTGGGATAGAGCTATGCGACAGCCCTCGGATACTCCTTCCCAACTGTTCCAAATACCACAATACCCTTTTAGTTCCCCCATGAATTGTTCCCATGGGTATAGGTTTTTTTAAGGAAAATAATAATTATTAAAATTATTACTTTACCTTTTTATCAGATCGAATGGGTTAACGTACCCTTCACTACCCAACGAGGTAATGAGGTTATCCTATTAGACGTATTTAGCTTTTGTCAAGAAGGCACTGCCAATTTAATAAAAATATTTGTGATTCCGATTTCGAATATAAGGGTGTGTTGTTTTGACTCAAAAGTAACGACGTGTTTCAAAATAATACATAATATCCATTCACATTCTCCAAAAAGCATTAACAAATGTAATTTTCATGGAACGTATTTTTCGAAAATTATGTATTATTCAAGCATCTCAAATATATTGTTCGCGTATAAAAGATTGTAAGTAATAAATGCTGTTAGTATTAAATTAAGTAATACAGTAAGTAGTATAAGTAAGTAATAAATAAATCATTTTTCAATTTGTCCGTGTTTTTAGTCCTCTCCTCTCCCCCCCCCCCCCCCACCATTATGCCATTATACTATTCAATAATAATCATTTGATGTATGCAATTTTGGGGGAAGAGGAACGTTTTTTTTCTTTAGAATGCTAACATTAGCATTAATGAATAATATTTGTTTTTCAGAATAGTCAGGTCATTAACAAAGTTGTTTTTAAGAAACTTACACAACCAATTTCATGATATTTATTTTTCACTCTGAAGTTACTATAGACCTACACGTATTTTTGATAGCAAGAGTGATGTTGAGGCCATTCCCAGCCACAAAATGAAATTGATTTTTGGAGAGTTGAGCTTTCGTTCAGCCATGTTTCAAGAGCATTTGAAAAATCAAAATGGTCTCGATCCTACATCTACAATCAAAGCATGCTGGTAAGCTGAAATGTAAATGTAAACATTTTCTCGTGAAAACAAATTTGACTCCAATTCGTCTGTCATTTAACACAACCTTGAACAGGTTTTACACAATCATACTATTTTCAATTCAATGTCACGAGGAGAAACGAAAAACGAATCAATACAACGATTTTTCATGATACACACTCTGCGTATTATGATTGGTCAGATCACAGCTTGCGTTTACCTTTGAGCACATACGTCATTACTGCAAGTGCACGCATTACCTTACGCATTACTAAGAAGTGAAAACGACAAGGAATCTTAAAAAAAAAAATTACTCCTTGAATCAACCATTACTTTCGATCAGATAACATTATTGATTGGGTTTGATCAAATACAGTAAAGCAGCTTTACAGTGGCTTCCACGGAGAGAGGATTCTTTAATCTTTACTCTGTTTGTTACCATGAATTTAATCGGGACAGACGGAAGAATTCACTCATCGGAATGTTGCATACTAGAATTTTTCGTCGTAATTCGTTTCATATTAAGACAAGGCAAAAGCGGGAATATGAAATATTATGATAATATAACACTATGGGCGTTGACAAACCGATAATTCTGTTAATGGCGTTTGTAGATAGAAGATACTTAGGGCCGAGGGCGGAATGCACAGTCGAGTTAAGTGTGTGATCTGTTTATGGTTGCTATGTATAGTTTGTTCTTCTTATGAAAAATAGCATGTAATAAAACAATTCCGTAGCAAAAAATCCTCTACTTAATTTGACACTTGACTCTGCACACGGCCCTTCAAGAGCTAAGGAGAGTTCACTAATGTATAAATTTGTATCCGCTTACACTAGAGAGTGTACATTTTGGGCTGTTCTATGAAATGGTTATATCCAAATAGAAGCTTACGAACGAATGAGGAAACAGACTATCACCTGCGGGTCTTCGTTTTCCGCGTCAGCCGCTAACGTCCGCAACGCGTAGCCTGTTGTGTCACGGATGACGTCAGACGGGAGCTGTGACGTCACGGAGCAACAGGTACCATGGCAACCGCGTGACGTCACGGCGTCGTTTGAACCCTCCTCGGTTTCGGTTGGTCGCGGAGGTCACGCTCTCTCAGGTGTCGTCACAGGTATTGCCGAGTAGCCCCCGGAAGAAGAGACAAGTGCGTGGACATGCTGTTTGCAAGCCACAACGACGTGGCCTTTGTAGAGGTATTGTAAACAGTAACATGTTACATAAACACAGCGTTTTAAATTTACTCGCTTGTGTTGGAAATTTATAAATGAAGAAATAGTTTTGATACCGACCATAAATTACAAAACTACTTGATTTTCGTGAAATTAACCCCCCGCGAATGATTAACTGTTTAAACTGGAATCTTGATAGGAAAGTTTTGGAAATTTGATTACGATCATTCAAGTTCATGGATCCTTGCTTTGTATGCAAAGTCAATGCAAGTCAGTCCATGTTGCTATAAACTAGTATTGAAATTGACTCTTACTCTTAATTTGGCCACATATTTTGTGGGCGTCATGCATTTTAACATAACTTTTCTATAAGTCTTGAGAAGTACGGATTTAATTGAAACATTTTGAAGTCAAAGGAATACCAGAGTCACAAGTCACCCACCCTTAAATGTATACCAAGTAGAATTACAATAATATTACATGAAAAAAATATTTTTTTTAAAACACAACGCTTATATTTAAATGCACTAAAAAGTAAAAAATAAATTTTCGCCCAACAAATTTTTGCCTCACTCGGAAAATAAAAGCGTTGGGCGCTTTCCCTGCATAAACAGCAGAATACTGCAATCTTTGTAAATACCGAAAGCGCCCAACGCTTTTATTTTCGGAGTGAGGCAAAAATTTGTTGGACGAAAATTTATTTTTTACTTTTTAGTGCATTTAAATATAAGCGTTGTTTTTTAAAAAATAATTTTTTTTCATGTAATATTATTTTATACTTTTCAGTCTTAAAGAATCTTGCAATCGAATATATGCTCACTGGACGTGTCCGAATTTAGAAGACTGCATGAGACATTTAGACACTGTGTACTTGTACTTGTTAACTTCACTAGCGTGCTCGCATTGCAAACTTGAATTTCGGACAGTTCCGTTCATGCACGATCCAGCGATCGGCCAACAATGACATTCTTGCTGCATAGAAACATATCCGATGCTTTCGTCACGGATATTTGAGTCCCGAACAACCAGAGGTAACTCCGATGCCTGCATGTGTTGGCCCATTCTCACTAGTTGTGACTTATTTCCCATATGAAGTTAATTGTTTAATTAATTAGTTATGGTGGACTAATTAATTAATTAATTAGTGAATCTGATAATTATTCATTTAATGTCATTTAGAAAATACGACTGTGTGAAAATTTTCAGCTCGATCGGACGTTGGGAAGTTGGTGAAATATCGATTCCCACATAGAACTTTGATTAATTAATTATGATGGCTTAATTGATTATTTAGTAAATATGACAATTGATTCATGTATTTTCATTAAGAATAGTACGTTTGTGTGAAAACTTTCAGCATAATTTGACGTTCGAAAGTGGGTGAAATATCGATTCCCATATAAAACAGCAATTAATTAATTATGAAAAATTAATTGATTATTTAGTAAATATGACAATTGATTCGTGTATTGTCATTACGAATACGTCTGTGTGAAAACTTTCAACTCGATTCAACGTTGAAGAGTGGGTTTACCATCGATTTCCATATAAAACATTAATTAAACGTTAATAAATTCATCATAATTAATTAATTAAGGATGAATTTATTAACCATTTAGTAAATATGCCGATTGATGCGTGTATTGTCATTAAGAATACGTCTGTGTGAAATATTTCAGCTCGATCGGACATTTAGAAATAAGTGAAATATCGATTATAAGATTCCGTCCAGACAGACAAACACATGAAGCTAATATAAGCATCTTCTCACTTTGTCTTTATTGCCTTCTTAAAATGTTCGTTCTCATGTTAATCTGTGCCAAACAATAATATCAATCACTATATTAGATAGATCGTGAGTATTGCATCCACCTCCTATGGCCCCTACGGTACTGTCATTTCACGTATATTGTTCATCAGAATCTTGAACTCTCTTTATTCACATTTTATTTATTCGCACATTACAAAAAATTCAAAATTATTAAAAATAATATGTTTTATTTGTATTATCGCACAACAATCTATCAGCAAGTATGTAACCACTTCTCTAAATATTCATAGTTTTGAAACAAATTAAGTATAGGCTACTGTACATATATAATTAAAAGGAATGTATTTCTGCTTATTGGAAGAATTAGAAAGTGAGTAATATCCTTATGAAAATTATTTTTCATCCTCGCATCAGGTTTGTTTGTGTAAACAAATTATCTTATTAGACACATTACTTATCAAAACGTTTTTTTGCATACATTAATCGCATTTTGAGATAAGTATGTGAGTCGATTGCATTTATTTATTTTAATTAAAATACAAGCAATTAAAATTAACAAAACATTTTAAAAAATCTACGATTCAAATTCAGTGTGCAAGCTACATGATATTATTTCTATTTTGCCTAATTATGGGTTTAAACGAGATTATTTTTACACTATTCCATTACCTGGCACTGGAACAAGGTTTTCTTTAATTAATACAACCAATTTATTTTTGAGAACCACGCAACTGCCACAAACCGTCTGGCAACAGAGTTTGTGCTAATAATACTTCCATTACAATGTATTCCTTGTATGTATCATTATAAGAGGTAATGCAAGATAAACATTCATTATAGTCTTGCGCAAAAGTGTTCTTTGTCATCTACATTTAAATAACTATAATGTTTCATGACTCATTTTAAATCAGGACGATGACGATTATGGGTAGACAGTAGACACTACAAAGTTTACTCGAGAGTGCATTAAGTTTAACGCGTTTATCAGCAAAACTTCAATCACATGAGACCCGTTATTAGCTTGGAATTTTAGAAGATATTTAATTGTTTGCTTTATTTTTAACTTCTGAAATTGACTGTTATCAAAGTGATATTAGCATTGTGATCTAGTATCTTTGAAGCCATCAATGCAACGAGGATCATTGGGGGACCGTGTTCAATAAGGCTTTATATAGAATAAATTAAAATAAAATTAGACTTAGATCGAAACCAAAGATTTCGAATTTTAGATATGTATTGATTGTCAACCTACCATATAACGAGAGCTTATTGTAATCGGTGATATGAATGTGCCTTGTTACTGTCACTACTCCCATGTCACCGCTTACACGTATGCCACATTATATTGAAAATAAGAAAGTATAGAAATCCCCAGCCCGACCAGGTATCAAACCCAGAACCTTCAAATTAGGAAGAAAGAATAAACCCACAGTACACGTAATCCATGGTCAATAAATGCGTATTTGTTTTAGATATGAACACATTTCAGTTAATCTTTTTTATTATGAGTAAAGTCAATGTCAAGTATAACCTTCCACTACGCGTTTCAGGTTTGAATCATGGCTTGAGCATGGATGCAGTGTTTCGGTTTTTCATCTTAATAATCACCCACTCAACGTCTCAATAAGCATCCCTGTCATAATCATCTGACACAGGTGGAGTTATAGTCTCAATGCGGAGAGCAACATGTTCTTATGGTGGGGGTGCCGAGTTACTTTACATTTGCATGTTGACAAACTATTTAACTTACCATTCACGTTTTAGATAACCTAAACTGACAATTGACTGGTTGAAGGATATAGGTATTATACTAGCTGTAGAAACCTGTTGTTGTCATGGTGGTGAAATGAAACTGAGGGTCGATCATACCTATATGAACTAACTTACTATAGGTATAAAAGACGAAGGTAGATATGGAAATGTTATGATGTATTAGACAAAACCATGTTATTGACTTGTGTTTACTGCGCCAAGTTATTCTTGGTTAAAACAGTTGTCAACACAGTTCCTGCAAATTGTAAGTCCAAAAATGCGAAACATCGACATTTATAAAAGGGCAACAACAATTTGTCTGAATAAAAATTCTGAGGAGTACAACTATAACTCAATAAAAATAACGTTAGGTAATATCTCATGCAGTTTTCATTTTTCATGTACAAGTTTGAAGTTACTTTGAATATATAATAATTATAATCATTTTCCGTAGGAATACGCGTTAAAGGGTGCACACCAGCTTTATTTTTTTACCAGCTTGATTTGCCCCTCTTCAGGGGATTAAATAGGTTATTAGGGTGTTTGAGTAGTTGGAAAGGAATGTTTGAGGGCTATATATTATTAGTAAGACTCAATCCCAGCAATCGCCTTTACGACTGAGGAAAACCTCGGAAAAACCATAATTCAGGACTGCCGGTGGCCGGAATCGAACCGGCGACCTCCCAAATTAGAGTCTCGCGTCTTATCGCTGAGCCACCAATATCATCCACAGGACGGTCATTTTTAGCATTTGGTGATGTGAGCTAATTTTCTTATCTACCATAGCGTTAGTATTAAAAAAGTACCTATAAATTGACTTCATTATTGGTCTCAGAATGCGGTCACGAATGTTAACTATGGCTAGGATGTTTGAAAATGTATAACCAACCTCACACTATATCCTTTTACTTTTGTATTGCTAACATGCGCTATCTCAACTGAACACACACCATGCCTGTACGTTTGCGTATCTGGAACTGAACCAAAATACACTTACACTTTAATTTGTGTCTTCTATTAGCATTCAGCAAGCGTCTTTTAAAACTGGTATTTCGTAAAATCTAATTTTAGGTTTCCCGTTAAAGGGTTTGTGAACTGATGTAACGACCTTGAAACAATCTCAATAACCAGAACTTTGAAAAATCACCTCTTATCATTATCAGAATAATATATGCAGCTGTTTAATTTTTTACTTTTATTTTTGTAATTGGCTTCAATTAGCGAGAAAGGATCTATCGATAAGAAATTGTTGATATTTTAATGATTCAAGCGACTCCTGTTGTAATGTATTCACGATCTGTCGGTGATAGCCGTTCCTGTAATAGCCAATACGTGTAAGTAGATAGTGCACGGCTGCACGTCCCAGGTAGCACAGGCAGAATTTCTTCATCGCTGTCGACCAGTTGGAAGGCCTTACAATAAATAAACTACCATCCGAATATGGACTTAGGAATTGGCTTTGTTTATTTGTATAAATAGTGGAGCAGCTTTACTCTCTTGTTCGCTGTACGACTGATGCATCATCCTCTTATAACAATAGGACGCTTTAAAGACTCGTGCCAGCAACGATAATGAAAGGTGTGTAATAGGTATTTAGTGCTTTACTACAAAGTACAGAGATAACTTTATAGTTGAAGAATTAATTTGCTGACTCACGATCATTTGCTCGATAATGTTCTAGAAGAGATGTGTCAAAAGTAAAGTTCATTGCTGTTTGAAGTACATTTCATTTATATGGGTGGGGGGGGGGGATTGATAATGGATCGCTGCCCATTTTAAACACCCAAATCAATAGTGTTATATTAATGGTTCTATAATGTGTAGGTGGCAGGCAGTGTTATAGATTTGGTGCTATTTGGGATTGAATTCTGCATGCACGTTTCCGTCTTATAACATTTTTAAAGAAATATATTTGAGTGTGAAGGGGGCCAAGAAGATGTATAATAATTATGCTCGTCGCCTCATTATGGCAGAAGGGCAGAAGTATAGAAAGGCGGTCTCACTAGAGACTACTTTGCAAATATCTTTCACGCTCCATCTCAGCGGATACCCTATACCTTGTGATGATATTTGGGGTTTTACGTCCCATATTTTTGCAACAAGGCTAATCGAGACGATAAAACTACCTTGAGTGCAGTGGATATTTGAAGAGTGCGTTATAAGTGTCATTCATTACCTTGATGAAGAGTTATGAGATATCTTTCCGCCGCAGCCAACAATGATTCAGCGCACAGAAGATAAGCATAACATTGCAATATTACGGTATTTTAATGACGTCTTGATAACGCGTCGAGATATTCAAAAAGTGATAAGTGCCGGTGATTTGGTTTTCTGTCTGCTAAACGATGAATTTAAAAACTTTAAAATGTAAATTTTACGAATGTTTAATTAACTAATTACAGAAATTACAATCGTAACGAGTATAATGTTTGAAAGCTTTTCAATTCATCGTTTAGCTAATGCAATAACAAATTGCCGGTAAGAATCACTTTTTCAACATCTATAAACATTCTCAAGATATCAGTGAAACGTTAATTTAAGCAAGGTTATGTCCTATTTACCAATAAAATATTACACTTTTTTTCAGAAAACCCTCGAACTGATACAATATAATATAGCACCCCAGCAAAGTGCGCCACATTTACGAAGCGCTACTCAATTCGTTGTAATTGACATTTTACAAAACGTTTCTCTGTACCATAATAACACAAGGTCAACTGATCAGTATAAAATACTAACGAGAAGCATTATGAATACCAAGTATTATGATCGAATGACGTAGCCATGTACTGTTATATACTGTATTGAGAAACTCGCCTCAAGTCGTTGGTCATAAATGGAAATCAATTACTCGTACAAGAAACTACTTACCTACGAATGTGCTTGTTATATGACAACATGTAATCAAATCATTTATCACAAGTAATGGCAATGTATGTACACATGGATAACGATAATAAATTCACCAAATACACGCGAAGAAAATACACACACTAAAGATATATACGGTTCATTATGAGATGGGACATCTTTCCTCTGTCTGTAATCATATAGTCCGTCCCAAATAATGTCAATAAAGAATTTCAAATAATTTGTGTTCGGTTATATTGTCAGATATAGTCAACATACGTAACGTCTCACCATTGAGACAAATTCAGGGAGTGTTCCTCGTAATATACAAATGTACCAACATGACTACAATACGGAACCCTGAAATATGTTAAGTGAGACAGGCCGGCAGGAAGAAGACGGTTTGAAGAAGATTATACATAAAGATCTTTATTTACGTTATGAAATCATTTCATTAGTCATAGCGGCAAAAAAAAAACTCAGAGTTCACAGCTTATATAATTCTCAAAGAGAGCTGGGTGGGTGGCGTCATGTCTTTAATTCCCAACCATGAGAGAGAAATAACATGACAAAAAACACAAACTACTTGCTTGGTTGTTGTTGATGTAGATTATATCTAATAGAATATAATAGAATATAACTTTTTTTTCTCCTTATCATACACTACACTTATTATATTAATAAAATAGTAAATAAAGGTGCTGCCATGTGTTCTTGTATGAGCCCGCTACAAGGGCCCTGCATTGAGGGTTGCTAAATAAAATTAAAATAAAATCTGACATCTCATCGTTCAGATACAATTTTTCTGAAATGTGGCCATTGTTGCAGGATTAAAAATTTCATAAAAATGCTAATATAACTAATTTTATTTTAATTTTTCCCCCATATGTAAGCTAAGTACTGTAAAAACATGACAATAATTTAATAGAAATCTACTAATAAAATAAAGAAACAGGTTTAACGTATATAAACACCTTAACGCTGCGTTACCAAGACACAAAATACAGTAATTGCTTGACGTATTTTTTTGGCTGCCTATACAATGTATTGGCAAAGTACTTTAATAAATATCTTAATGAAAACGGTAGCTAATACACAAAACTATATAATTTCATACGTGGTTGAAGACAGTGACAATTGCGCTAAGTCGCCTGGGCTGGAACCCTATAGTCTGAATAACCCTATTACTTGGTTGTTCAATCTAAGTTCACACGCAATGATCGACAACACCAAGGTAATAAAATAAACTCCGCAAAGAGAAATCTAGCCAACCAACAACGGCCACTATTTTAATAATGACAGATTGATAATCTAATAATTATCCCCAACTAGTTTCTCACACGTCAAGTGTTATATAAGACCTAGTAATTGGACTGTACACTGTTCCTTGTCAAAATAAAAACAGTAAAAAACCGCAATATTTCGAACCCTGATCAGAGCTCTTCAACGGGCGAAAGGAACAGTGTTCAGTCCAATTACTAGGTCTTATATATAACGTTTTAACTGTTCTACTATGTTTCCGTTTTAAATAACGTCAAGTGTGTTTAACAGCTTGTAATTATTAATACGCGAAACATAATCTACACTGTTGTGCTCTAGAGGAATAGAATATACAGAGTATCCGAGGCGTGATTGACAGTCGGCTACTGGTCTCACGCGTGCCTACAACTGGTCCACTGGTCACGTGCTGTGCATGCGTGGATGACAGACGAAGCGGCGCTCGTCTCCTCTCGTGACGTCACGATACACCCATTACATAAGCAAACGTGTCTGGCATTTCTATTGGTTTACAGCTGATTCGCGGTGAGGTTCTAAATTTCATAAAATAATGAACAAATGCGAAATTTTCTTCTTTGGCGCGAGTACAAAAGTCTAAATAAATCGCTTGCCTGTGTGACCTAATTGTAAAGTCTCCAAAAGAGATAACCGGTGGCAAAAACTATCATAAATCGTCCATGAGTTGGCTGGGAACCGTTTTCTTGGCAGTGCAACTCACAGGTAAACTAACACGCATGTAGATACGTCCGTGGCCCCGTGGGTATACCCACATGCAATACCACGTGAGCATGTGAACTATGTGCGCATGTAGATACGTCCGTGGCCCCGCATGGGTATACCCACATGCAATACCACGTGAGCATGTGAACTATGTACGCATGTAGATACGTCCGTGGCCCCGTGGGTATACCCACATGCAATACCACGTGGGCATGTGAACTATGTGCGCATGTAGATACGTCCGTGGCCACGTGGGTATACCCACATGCAATACCACGTGGGCATGTGAACTATGTGCGCATGTAGATACGTCCGTGGCCCCGTGGGTATACCCACATGCAATACCACGTGGGCATGTGAACTATGTTTGCATGTAGATACGTCCGTGGCCCCGTGGGTATACCCACATGCAATACCACGTGGGCATGTGAACTATGTGCGCATGTAGATACGTCCGTGGCCCCGTGGGTATACCCACATGCAATACCACGTGGGCATGTGAACTATGTACGCATGTAGATACGTCCGTGGCCGCGTGGGTATACCCACATGCAATACCACGTGGACATGTGAACTATGTGCGCATGTAGATACGTCCGTGGCCCCGTGGGTATACCCACATACAATACCATGTGGACATGTGAACTATGTGCGCATGTAGATACGTCCGTGTCCCCGTGGGTATACCCACATGCAATACCACGTGAGCATGTGAACTATGTGCGCATGTAGATACGTCCGTGGTCCCGTGGGTATACCCACATGCAATACCACGTGAGCATGTGAACTATATGCGCATGTAGATACGTCCGTGGCCCCGTGAGTATACTCACATGCAACACCACGTGGACATGTGAACTATGTGTGCATGTAGATACGTCCGTGGTCCCGTGGGTATACCCACATGCAACACCACGTGGACATGTGAACTATGTGCGCATGTAGATACGTCCGTGGCCCCGTGGGTATACTCACATGCAACACCACGTGAGCATGTGAACTATGCGCGCATGTAGATACGTCCGTGGCCCCGTGGGTATACTCACATGCAACACCACGTGAGCATGTGAACTATGCGCGCATGTAGATACGTCCGTGGCCCCGTGAGTATACCCACATGCAACACCACGTGGACATGTGAACTATGTGCGCATGTAGATACGTCCGTGGCCCCGTGGGTATACCCACATGCAATACCACGTGGACATGTGAACTATGTACGCATTTAGATACATCCGCGGCCGTGTGGGTATACCCACATGCTATACCACAGGGGCATGTGAACTATGTGCACATGTAGATACATCCGCGGCCCCGTGGGTATACCCACATGCAATACCACGTAGACATGTGAACTATGTGCGCATGTAGATACGTCCGTGGCCCTGTGGGTATACCCACATGCAATACCACGTGGGCATGTGAACTATGTGCGCATGTAGATACGTCCGTGGCTCCGTGGGTATACCCACATGCAATACCACGTGGGCATGTGAACATTGTGCGCATGTAGATACGTCCGTGGCCCCGTGGGTATACCCACATGCAATACTACGTGGACATGTGACTATGTACGCATGTAGATACGTCCGTGGCCCCGTGGGTATACCCACATGCAATACCATGTGGACATGTGAACTATGTGCGCATGTAGATACGTCCGTGGCCCCGTGGGTATACCCACATGCAATACCATGTGGGCATGTGAACTATGTGCGCATGTAGATACGTCCGTGGTCCCGTGGGTATACCCACATGCAATACCACGTGGACATGTGAACTATGTGCGCATGTAGATACGTCCGTGGTCCCGTGGGTATACCCACATGCAATATCACGTGGACATGTGAACATTGTGCGCATGTAGATACGTCCGTGGCTCCGTGGGTATACCCACATGCAATACCACGTGGGCATGTGAACATTGTGCGCATGTAGATACGTCCGTGGCCCCGTGGGTATACCCACATGCAATACTACGTGGACATGTGAACTATGTGTGCATGTAGATACGTCCGTGGCTCCGTGGGTATACCCACATGCAATATCACGTGGACATGTGAACATTGTGCGCATGTAGATACGTCCGTGGCCCCGTGGGTATACCCACATGCAATACTACGTGGACATGTGAACTATGTGTGCATGTAGATACGTCCGTGGTCCCGTAGGTATACCCACATGCAATATCACGTGGGCATGTTAACTATGTGCGCATGTAGATACGTCCGTGGTCCCGTAGGTATACCCACATGCAATATCACGTGGGCATGTTAACTATGTGCGCATGTAGATACGTCCGTGGTCCCGTAGGTATACCCACATGCAATATCACGTGGACATGTGAACTATGTGCGCATGTAGATACGTCCGTTGTCCCGTGGGTATACCCACATGCAATACCACGAGGACATGTGAACATTGTGCGCATGTAGATACGTCCGTGGTCCCGTAGGTATACCCACATGCAATATCACGTGGACATGTGAACTATGTGCGCATGTAGATACGTCCGTGGTCCCGTAGGTATACCCACATGCAATATCACGTGGGCATGTTAACTATGTGCGCATGTAGATACGTCCGTTGTCCCGTGGGTATACCCACATGCAATACCACGAGGACATGTTAACTATGTGCGCATGTAGATACGTCCGTTGTCCCGTGGGTATACCCACATGCAATATCACGTGGACATGTGAACTATGTGCGCATGTAGATACGTCCGTTGTCCCGTGGGTATACCCACATGCAATACCACGAGGACATGTTAACTATGTGCGCATGTAGATACGTCCGTTGTCCCGTGGGTATACCCACATGCAATATCACGTGGGCATGTTAACTATGTGCGTATGTAGATACGTCCGTTGTCCCGTGGGTATACCCACATGCAATATCACGTGGACATGTGAACTATGTGTGCATCTAGATACGTCCGTGGTCCCGTAGGTATACCCACATGCAATATCACGTGGGCATGTTAACTATGTGCGCATGTAGATACGTCCGTTGTCCCGTGGGTATACCCACATGCAATACCACGAGGGCATGTGAACTATGTGTGCATGTAGATACATCCGCGGCGCTGTGGGTACACCCACATGCAATATCACGTGGACATGTGAACTAGTGCACATGTAGATCCGTGGCCCTGTGGGTATACCCACATGCAAAATCCCGTGGACATGTGAACTATGTGCGCATGTAGATACGTCCGTGGCCCCGTGGGTATACCCACATGCAATACCATGTGGACATGTGTAAGCTATATACGTCTCCAAAACGTGCTAGTTTCTGTTGAACGAGATAGTGACACTAACAACTTCATTGTGGAGTTAATACATATGTAACGATTGCAGTGGAGTTGTGCTTCTTTTATTGTAGCGTATATGCCATGGTGTAATGTGCCTCTACTGTAGCTGCACAGTTTTGGGAGAATGTCAGTCGTTATCCCTGCATTTGCCTAAAGCCCGAGGAAAATCTTTCCACTAGTGATTGCTTGTTGGGTATTAGTCTCGTCGTTAGATCCTTTCAACGTACGACCCCGTAGATAGTTACCCCACTCAATCCTCATCCTCACCTAACCAGTTCCATGCACGTTGTTTAAAGAAAAATTGACATATTCCCGACGTTCTTTCAAACATTCGGAAAGACGCTGTTCGCGCACAGTGTGTTTCGGATTTTCAGAATTCCAATCAACAGTCGAAAATGAACTGTACCCGTTTTAACTACATCATAGGAACCAAAGTAAAAAGTTAAGTTGGTATTAAATGCGTCAGCGTAAGGTTGTTAGTGTAGGACCACTATAGATGCAAACAAACAAATAAGTTACTCATTTCTTTCAGTTCTCTTCGAATCTACTTTATCAGTGAAGTCCTCCTTGTTCATTTCATTCACATCCGAGTAAATTAAAATCCTTTTGTCTGAAATACAATCAATGATGTGCTTTCCCTTTGATGCAAATAGAAAGTATATTCATGTTTTAAAACATTTGATCTAACATCCATTGTATTTTTAAACGTAAACTCAACTTATTTTAATCTCTTGATAACGACTGATGTAAATAGAGAAATCTGAACCAAATCTTTCCTCTTCAGAAACACTCTTCATTCAAAGTCCCTATACATCATAACATTCGGCTGATGTATGAACACAAATTAAAGCGAATGTCGTTGTTGCGTTAGATGCTGTACTAAGCTGCATACGAAAGTAGGTGAGCGTGCAATTGTAGGCTGATGTTTTCGTAATTTGTATCGTGGTATGTTCCGTTTTCCCTTCACAACGCGTAGATAATTCCTAGCTTTAATCCTATGCAGAACTAGTTCACAATCTTAGTAACTTTCGAAATCACAAAGAGGTGTATTTGCACATTTTGGAATCTACTTTTCTTATTGTCTGTCAATTCATCTTTGGGGAAAGGTGTATATCTTGTATAGATATGTACTTGAATGTCGACGAACACTCGTAAGGACCTTTAATGACTGTCAACATAAATCAGGATCACCGGTTGTCAAAATAGTCCTGACAACGTCCTGAATGTAGCATGATCTTCATCGCGACATTATCTCGGTACAACGCAATGTGTCAGTACTCAGTACCGTCGTGGTTGAATACTGTCCGTTGGATTTACTGCCACATTTCTACGGGGAAAACTTGCAACGTTTATCTTTCATCCGAAATTCCGACGAAGTACACGTACGGTACACGCTTAAACTTACAAAAATACAGTGATGTTAAAGCTACTTTTTAAAAGTAGCACTGTTACAGCTACAGCTACTTGATCTTTGAAAGTAACTTAGCTACTTTTCGGCTACTGTATTTTGTCAAGTAGCTCGCTACTTGTACAGCTACTCAAAAAAAGTAGTGACGCTACTTTACAGCTACTTTCATTTTTTATAAAGGACCATGAGTACGTACTATTTATTGAAAATGGCGGTAAGGTCCAAAAGTGAGTCATACTCATCTCACAGCTCACGGGGTGAAACAGCAAACTCAGCGCTGGGGAGGCGGTTTTGGGACTATAGAGCAAGAAAAGCCAATTTCAGTCGTCATTCCGATCCTGTGACGGTGGGAATTGTGGCGGGCGAAACAAACGTGTGTTTGTTTATTGCAAAAATAGAGTAGCGGCGACTTTTCGCTACAAATACTCGTATATAGTAGCTTGCTACTCGCTACTTTACTGCATTTTCAAATGTAGCGCGCTACCAGTCTCGCTACCAAAAAAAGTAACATGCTACAAGTAGCGCGCTACTTGTAGCGCGTTACTTAACAACACTGCAAAAATAGAACGTGCTGGAAGGTCGAATCATAGGATCATTCAAGTGCATCGATCTGATCCAAAATTAATGCAACATACTGATAGTTCCAGTGAAGCTTGTTCCAGAAAACTGATAGCAAATCCCAGAATCCACGTCAGTTACAATACAAACACAGCCATTCGTGATGGGCATTAGTCATTAGTGTGCCGCATGGATGATGATTTCAGGGTGATGTTATTCGTATAAATATCTAGATTCTAGATGTGTACACTCGTTACTGACTCATTACCAGCTCGTAAGCCGGTACTCTTGCAAACACCAATGTTATGCTTGAAACAATTTGGATGGGTGACCACTCTTTCTTCGCATATTATATATAGAGTGAACGTATATTCCAGTGTAGTATTTTTTGTGTCACTTTGGATTAAAATGGTGTATTGCAGCGTTTGTTTGTAAGCAGTAAATATTGTTATTTAAATAAATAAATGCACACTTTAGATGCTGTACTAAGCTGCATACGAAAGTAGGTGAGCGTGCAATTGTAGGCTGATGTTTTCGTAATTTGTTTGTAAGCAGAGTCTACCCACTCAACTAAACTGATTTGCAGTGGGGGACTTTAATTTAAAGTGACTAAACCAACCCTGTAGGCTTCGAACACCATCGACGAGTGAGCGATAACCAATCAAAGATCAATATTTCAAATACGGAACATATGAATCAGTGATTGGATGGTGCAATATGTGTTATTACACTACACTGTGCATGTTACAGACACATTGCTGGTGAAATACTCATTTTGTTTGTGGACTCAATCCTAGTATTGTCCTAGTCCTAGTGATTGAGCAGTCGAATTCTCTCAGCCTTCTAAATCAGAATCACGAATGCTGTGGTTTATTGTTCACTGGACCTACGGTTCGACTAAATAGTGAATGGCTTCGTTGTCTTGTGTGATGGAGCGAGCATATTCATGCAGACAATCTTCGCGAGTAGACCACAGATAGTCTCCGATACCCTCGTTGCACGGTGAGAAGTGAAGTGTAGCTGATCTGATAGCTAAGCTAGGTGAGCTGTGCTTGTTTATATACTTCTCCTCGTCCTATCCCACAGACGGTATGGGTATGCAAATGTGGCTCACCTCCCCTCCCCTCTCGAAGGTGCAGCGTCATCAGAAGCGTGACTCGATCCTATTTATAGATCTCATCTCAGTGGGATGGAATCGTCAAGACACACGGTTGCCAACTCTCGCATCTCACCTCGCGTTCACTCAGCGAACTATCTATCCATGACTGGGTATAGCAGATCTATATATAAACATAAACAACAGTGTTTGTTCCAAGATAGAAAGCGCTCCTGTGTTGGCGGTCGGAAGCTTCGTCCTGGTATAGGTGAGCGAAATATTTTTAGACGCACACTAATCGCGCGCGACGTCACCCCCCCCCCCCCCCCCCCCCCTCCTTACACTTTCGGGGGGGGGGGGGGGGGGGAGAGACCTTACACGTAGCTGATAATCATGACCCTATGAGGTCTAAACCCAGTGATCTTTTCGCGCGCCCGATACAATTGGCACGTGTTCGTTGTTTGTTTGCAAACGGAACGCAGCCATCTTTAAAACAAATGACAGTCAGTGTCGTGACTCAGACCGGAAAGTCTAATCTACATTGCCACTGAAATGTCAACCTTCTGCTGTGCACATGTTTTACTGGCTCTCTAAACTCTTTGGGTAATCGTCAGACCTAACGTTGAGAGCACATGCAATAATTTGGCTGGATAGGTAGATGACCCCGTTAGGCGACCTTTCTAGAACGCTACCAGTAAAACGCAGTGTTTTCTTCTGGATTATTATGAATGGTGTTATTATTTCTCTATAATTTAAAAAAATCATGTCATGGGAATTTTATAATCTGGTACAATATTAATTGGGGGGGGGGGGGGGGGGTGTTAGACTCAAGCCTAAAAAAAAGTACGTGGTATATCTACATTAAAATATAAATCGATAGTAGGCGCCCAATATCAAAATAAAACATAACACAATACAATAAAATATAAATCGCATAATTAACAAAATAAAAAGCTACAAGAAAATAATAATTCGTAATGAAAAAAAAAAACTGAAAAAGGTAACAAGCAAATTGCAAGATTATTATTATTATCTTAATAACAATAATGCATACTATAGATTGACATACATTACATTTTTATTTTGTATTAATGAATGTATTATTACTGTTTTCTTTGTTGCTGTCGTTGCTGTCATTTTGAATTTTGATGATGATTCTTATTGCTTGCTTTACGTCCCTAGCGATATTATCCTATTCGAGACGGCGAAGAGTGGTAGACGAAGATACAGGATAACTACAAAAACTGATGCCTTATGCGGAATTCGAGCCCACATCCCTAGGTGGGAAGATTACCGCCAATTTTAAAAACACTCGAAATAACAGATTTGTCATCAATCTTAATAATCCTGTACATCACACCGAAAAAGTGAAAACCGGGCTCAATATGGGTTTGAAGGAACTGAATACTGTTCAAAAACCATATTTTATTATAATTTATATGGTTGACATGTTAAATAAATTTAAAGTATACGGACCGTGATAATTACAACGTTACAAATAGTTGTCAGTTGTCACAATTTGTAATTAGGCCTATGAACCCAATTTCAGTCCGGTTATCACTTTTTCGATGTGATTTCGTTTGAATGCCATTAAAAAAATGTAATTTCGCGTGGTTGTTGTTGTTTTTGTTGTTGTTGTTGTTGTTGTTGTTGTTGTTGTTGTTGTTGTTGTTGTTGTTGTTGTTGTTGTTGTTGTTGTTGTTGTTGTTTTGTTGTTGTTGTTGTTGTTGTTTTTGTTGTTGTTGTTGTTGTTGTTGTTGTTGTTGTTGTTGTTGTTGTTGTTGTTGTTGTTGTTATCCTCAGGGGATCCGCCCATCGTTCTATCGCCCACACAAGTCACAACACACACATTACACTTTCCTAATGTGGTTTGAAGTGAGGTTATAGGCGTAACATATTTCCTCCTGTTCTAAGATTTAATCACGCGATCGAGTTTTAATTGGTATTGAAGACGTTTATAAGCACTTTGGCACTGTCTACAAATATGGATATTAGTTTATTGTTAAAATTATAAATATTACGGGTTGTCATGTCACGTTTACTGCACTTACTTGTCATGACAACATGACAAGTAAGTGCAGTAAACGTGTCTTAACAACCCGTAATATTTATAATTAGTTTATTATACATATTTAAGAAAACATGCGTTAGATTTTATTTATACACTCTCAGGAGGCAATTTAAATTGATCTCAAATCTTCAAAGTCGCATAAATAGTGTAATTTATTTTAGTACTTATATAATGTTTTTCCAATCAATTATCAAACATTTAGAATTGAGGACTATTTTATGAATAATATAATAACAATAATAATTTATTAAAAATATTTATATTATTTATGTCCGTAAAACGTGTTTACGCCGGTTTTGACCGAGTTTGTATGTATGTGTTGTCCTATTTCCATGCTAGCACTAATATTTAACGACAGCGTATAATATGTTGGGCTCTGGCATATGAACAGGCAGGTTAGGGTGCGCAGTTCCCAGGACCTTTCGGGGCCGTTATAGGAAGCAGGGCCCAGATTCACAAAGGTGCCTAAGTGCTAAGACGTCCTAGTTTAGGCAAATCTTAGTGATATAAATCACCAATATGTCATTCTGCAATGTAATAAAGATAAATATAGTAAAATATGAACAATTTAACTAATAATATTTGATTTGTGAATGTGTATTAATACCTAGACATGATTTATCTTGATTTATCTAGCTAGGATTTGCCTAACTTAGGACAACTTAGAGTTACGCATCTTTGTGAATCCAGGCCCAGGAATTTACATCGTGAATTTATGGAGAAACTAAAATTAACCTACAAAATTGTAGACAAAACACATTGCGATATGTAATAAATTTGTATTTCGACATATACCCACAGGTCATTGTTAATTTATTACTAGGAAAACGCTCTGTTTGATGCGTTGATAAGCGAGTGCGTCCATATCAACGAACGTTCTGGCGAAAAGATTTCAAAGCTAATAAAAACAACAATTCAAGAATGCGCATTGCAAAAATTGTTCTAATTTCCATAGCTATTATACTTCATAATATTGTTGAATGCAGTGCAATGTGCGTTGCTAAGAATTTTCGTTGTCATTCTGTCTGGTGTTTTCGCCGCGGTCCGCCACCATTACTAACAGTTATTGACAGCAATATAAATGTAATTTCTGCCTCTTATACGTATCAGATCGCGTTTAAATTAATATATCCGTGACCGGACAAAAATTTACTATAATGTAGCCACATCACATTTTCCCGTTACTGTCTTTCAGAAAAATATTTTCGAGTAACTTTTGTGTAACTTTGCCAATATTTATCAGATCGCCATGAAATGACCATATTCGGGACCTGAAAAATTTGTAGAAAAATATGGCTATCTCATATTTTGCCGCCATGTTGTTTCAGAAAAATATTTTGCAATAACTATGATGTAACTTTTTAACTTTTCGAACGATTTTGCCTCAAAACTATACACCTTCAATCCACATCGAGGCTTGTGGATGATACAAATTTTAAGTTGATCGGATTTTCCGTTCGACCGCTATCGACAGACATAAAAAAAAAAAAAAAAATAACGAAATGCCATAAGAGTCTAGTGGAGACGCTCGCTTCGCTCGCTTAATTAATGATTGCTACTGGGACCCTTAAATGATTTTATTAAGCGAGCGAAGCGAGCGTTTCCACTTGACTCTTATGGCACTTCGTTCTGTTTTTTTTTTTTTTTTTTTTTTTTTTTTTTTTTTTTTTTATGTCCGTCGATAGCGGTCGAACGGAAAGTCCGATCAACTTGAAATTTGGACCATCCACAAGCCTCGATGTGGATTGAAGGTGTATAGTTTTGAGGCAAAATCGTTTGAAAAGTTACAAAGTTACACCATAGTTACTGCAAAATATTTTTCTGAAACAAAATGGCGGCAAAATGTGAGATAGCCAGATTTTTCTACAGATTTTTCCGATCACGAATATGTTAATGTAATGGCGATCTGATAAATATTGGCAAAGTAACACGAAAGTTACTCGAAAATATTTTTCTAAAACGCAGTAACGGCAAAATGTGAGGTGGCTATCTTATAGTAAATTTTTGTCCGGTCACAAATATACTAATGTAAACTCGATCCAATACGTATTAGAGGCAGAAATTACATTTCTATTGCTGTCAATAAGTGTTAGTAACGGTGGCGGACCGTATTGAAAACATGACCACGAAAATTCTTAGCAACGCACATTGCACTGCATACAACCATGTCGGAAAGTATAATAGCCATGGAAATAAGAACAATTTTTGCAATGCGCATTCTTGAATTGTTGTTGTTGTTCGTATTAGCATTGAAAACTTTTCGCCAGAAAGTTCGTAGATATTGACGCGCTCGCTTATCAACGCGTCAAACAGAGCGTTTTCCTAGTTACTTGCAAAATGGTAGATGCTGGAGTTGTAGACTAGGACTAGGAAAACGCTCTGTTTGACGCGTTGATAAGCGAGCGCGTCAATAGCTACGAACTTTCTGGCGAAAAGTTTTCAATGCTAATACGAACAACAATTAACAACAATTCAAGAATGCGCATTGCAAAAATTGTTCTTATTTCCATGGCTATTATACTTTCCGACATTGTTGTATGCAGTGCAATGTGCGTTGCTAAGAATTTTCGTGGTCATGTTTTCAACACGGTCCGCCACCGTTTTTAACACTTATTGACAGCAATAGAAATGTAATTTCTGCCTCTAATACGTATCGGATCGCGTTAACATTAGTATATTCGTGACCAAACGAAAATTTACTATAAGATAGCCACCTCACATTTTGCTGTTACTGTGTTTCAGAAACATATTTTCGAGTAACTTTTGTGTAACTTTGCCAATACTTATCAGATCGCCATTACGTTAACATATTCGTGACCGAAAAATCTGTAGAAAAATCTGGCTATCTCACATTTTGCCGCCATTTTGTTTCAGAAAAATATTTTGCAGTAACTATGGTGTAACTTTGTAACTTGTCGAACGATTTTGCCTCAAAACTATACACCTTCAATCCACATCGAGGCTTGTGGATGGTCCAAATTTCAAGTTGATCGGACTTTCCGTTCAACCGCTATCGACGGACATAAAAAAAAAAAACAAAAAAAAAACAAAACAAAACAAAACAAAACAAAAAAAAAACAGAATGAAGTGCCATAAGAGTCAAGTGGAAACGCTCGCTTCGCTCGCTTAAAAACGCTCTGTTTGACGCGTTGATAAACGAGCGCGTCAATATCTACGAACTTTCTGGCGAAAAGATTTCAATGCTAATACTAGGAAAACGCTCTGTTTGACGCGTTGATAAGCGAGCGCGTCAATATCTACGAACTTTCTGGCGAAAAGTTTTCAATGCTAATACGAACAACAATTAACAACAATTCAAGAATGCGCTTTGCAAAAATTGTTCTTATTTCCATGGCTATTATACTTTCCGACATTGTTGTATGCAGTGCAATGTGCGTTGCTAAGAATTTTCGTGGTCATGTTTTCAACACGGTCCGCCACCGTTACTAACACTTATTGACAACAATAGAAATGTAATTTCTGCCTCTAATACGTATCGGATCGCATTTACATTACTATATTCGAAAACCGGACAAAAATTTACTATAAGATAGCCACCTCACATTTTGCCGTTACTGCGTTTTAGAAAAATATTTTCGAGTAACTTTCGTGTAACTTTGCCAATACTTATCAGACTCCATTACATTAACATATTCGTGACCGGAAAAATCTGTAGAAAAATCTGGCTATCTCACATTTTGCCGCCATTTTGTTTCAGAAAAATATTTTGCTGTAACTATGGTGTAACTTTGTAACTTTTCGAACGATTTTGCCTCAAAACTATACACCTTCAATCCACATCGAGGCTTGTGGATGGTCCAAATTTCAAGTTGATCGGACTTTTCGTTCGACCGCTATCGACGGACATAAAAAAAAAAAAAAAAACAGAACGAAGTGCCATAAGAGTCAAGTGGAAACGCTCGCTTCGCTCGCTTAGCAAACAACAATTAACAACAATTCAAGAATGCGCATTGCAAAATTTGTTCTAATTTCCATAGCTATTATACTTCCCGACATTGTTGGATGCAGTGCAATGTGCGTTGCTAAGAATTTTCGCTGTCATGTTTTCGCCGCGGTCCGCCACCGTTACTAACAGTTATTGACAGCAATAGAAATGTAATTTCTGCCTCTTATATGTATCAGATCGCGTTTACATTAGTATATTCGTGACCGGACAAAAATTTACTATAAGATAGCCACCTCACATTTTGCTGTTACTGTGTTTCAGAAATATATTTTCGAGTAACTTTTGTGTAACTTTGCCAATATTTATCAGATCGCCATTACATTAACATATTCGTTATAGGAAAAAGCTTTAAAAAAATATGGCCATCTCACATTTTGCCGCCATTTTGTTTCAGAAAAATATTTTGCAGTAACTATATGGTGCAACTTTGTAACTTTTCGAACGATTTCGCCTTAAAACTATACACCTTCAATCCACATCGAGGCTTGTAGATGGTCCAAATTTCAAGTTGATCGGACTTTCTGTTCGACCGCTATCGACGGACATAAAAAAAACAAAAAAAAACAAAAACAGAACGAAGTGCCATAAGAGTCTCGTGGAGACGCTCGCTTCGCTCGCTTAAAAATATTAGTCAAAGAGATCGTATGTTTTATATTTTACAGCTGTTATTACCTGTTGTTGCGGAATTATGTATTTAAAAAATATCACTGCTGATTTTATCAGCGAACGAGGTAGCGCGATGTTTTCCTTTGTAAATGTGTAAACATTTTTATATCCAAGTTAATTCGCGGTCGTAGCTTGCAACAAATACGGGCAGCGCAATGACACTGGTAATTACTTGATTACTTATAAGGATGGTAATGAAGACTGTAAGCAAAGTAATTGGAGGGTATAAACAAGCATCCACTTAGGGAACTCGATCTCTTGTAACGCGTGTAGTTGATCCTCATGCGATGGTATGAGAGGGTAGAGTGCGAACCATACGGCGACTGGACGTGGATCCGAATCCCACGTAAAAGTGTATTCGTATTTCATTATTCGACAATAGAATACGTTTTTCTCGAGTCGATTACATCAATGTCTCCAGTAAAGAGAGACAAGCAACAATTAAACATCGGTCGTTTATAATTACTACTGATAGTTTTCAAATGAAAATAACGATATAGAACGAAAAATATTAGACAAGCATCAATGACTATAAGATTTGTATATAACATTTGTCTACTTTGTTTGGAATATTGAATTATTTAGATACGTAATAAAGCGATGGAGTTTGATTTTATTACTTAGATATTTCTACTAAACTTCATAATAGTCAAGCAATGTATAATGTGCGAAGATCGAACCTGTTTGAGAAAACTTGACGTTCTCAATAATAAATGGAGGAGTAACGTAGGCGAGTTTGAGAAGCCAGATATCTATACTAGGAAAACGCTCTGTTTGACGCGTTGATAAGCGAGCGCGTCAATATCTACGAACTTTCTGGCGAAAAGATTTTGATGCTAATACAAACAACAATTAACAACAATTCAAGAATGCGCATTGCAAAAATGTATCTAATTTCCATAGCTATTATACTTCCCGACATTGTTGGATGCAGTGCAATGTGCGTTGCTAAGAATTTTCGCTGTCATGTTTTCAATACGGTCCGCCACCGTTACTAACACTTATTGACAGCAATAGAAATGTAATTTCTGCCTCTTATACGTATCGGATCGCGTTTACATTAGTATATTCGTAACCGGACAAAAATTTACTATCAGATAGCCACCTCACATTTTGCCGTAAATGTGTTTCAAAAATATATTTTCGAGTAACGTTTGTGTAACTTTGCCAATATTTATCAGATCGCCATTACATTAACATATTCGTGATCGGAAAAATCTGTAGAAAAATCTGGCTATCTCACATTTTGCCGCCATTTTGTTTCAGAAAAATATTTTGCAGTAACTAACTATGGTGTAACTTTGTAACTTTTCGAACGATTTTGCCTCAAAACTATACACCTTCAATCCACATCGAGGCTTGTGGATGGTTCAAATTTCAAGTTGATCGGACTTTCCGTTCGACCGCTATCGACGGACATAAAAAAAAAAAAAAAAAAAAAAAAAAAAACAGAACGAAGTGCCATAAGAGTCAAGTGGAAACGCTCGCTTCGCTCGCTTAATAACGTGATATGTTGACAAAGTTTCAAATGGTGATGCGAATTACTAGGAAAACGCTCTGTTTGACGCGTTGATAAGCGAGCGCGTCAATATCTACGAACTTTCCGGTGAAAAGTTTTCAATGCTAATACGAACAACAATTAACAACAATTCAAGAATGCGCATTGCAAAAATTGTTCTTATTTCCATGGCTATTATACTTTCCGACATTGTTGTATGCAGTGCAATGTGCGTTGCTAAGAATTTTCGTGGTCATGTTTTCAATACGGTCCGCCACCGTTACTAACACTTATTGACAGCAATAGAAATGTAATTTCTGCCTCTAATACGTATTGGATCGCGTTTACATTAGTATATTTGTGACCGGACAAAAATTTACTATAAGATAGCCACCTCACATTTTGCCGTTACTGCGTTTTAGAAAAATATTTTCGAGTAGCTTTCGTGTAACTTTGCCAATATTTATCAGATCGCCATTACATTAACATATTCGTGATCGGAAAAATCTGTAGAAAAATCTGGCTATCTCACATTTTGCCGCCATTTTGTTTCAGAAAAATATTTTGTAGTAACTATGGTGTAACTTTGTAACTTTTCAAACGATTTTGCCTCAAAACTAGACACCTTCAATCCACATCGAGGCTTGTGGATGGTCCAAATTTCAAGTTGATCGGACTTTCCGTTCGACCGCTATCGACGGACATAAAAACAAACAAAAAACAAACAAAAAAACAAACAAACAAAAAAAAAACAGAACGAAGTGCCATAAGAGTCAAGTGGAAACGCTCGCTTCGCTCGCTTAATTATTCCACCTATCCAAACCTCGTTGGTGAGTGGGTGGAGCTGGTGATACTATCGAGGGTGCCAGTGCTGTGGAGGAACCGAATGGTGGTGCAACAATTATTTTAATGGGGCAGTGTATTAAGATAGTGTGGTTATAAAGTGGAGAGAGTGGTGACAATTGAGATCGAAGAAACCTGCAACCCATTAGTTGTATGCTCAACCCGATGTCATTTCTGTTTCCGGGCCTTTTGGTGGTCTATTATAGAACTTGAAGCAATGGTTTATGTTTCACAGTAGAATTATTTCCCATTTTAAACATCCTCTACCTTATTTTGTACACAAACTGAAATGTTGACACATGTCGAGTCGTAGAGAACACAAACTATAATACCTGAGTTATAACAGACGAGTCATATTCTGGTTACATTTTAGAATATGAAAGAAAACTAAGCAAATATAATTATGTTGGAAATAACATCGTGATTGTCTTATGCGCCAGTTCTATCCTCTGAAGAAATTTAAAATTGTCAGGCAATCTCAAGCATTTAACGTGCTTGTTGATTGTTGGTTGACTGATTGCTGGTAAAGCAGAAACATGAAACACGAGCAAAAGTAACCTATTCAGCGGGCGCAGTTGACGACTGGGGAATTGTGCCCCCCCTCCCCCTCCCCCTCCCCCTTCCCCCCACCCATTCACCATCAACAACGCAACTGTTTGGCAGCCTCTTAATATGCCCATTTGTGTGCAATACTGTCGGCGTTATAAATAGTTGCATGCTGTGGTCCACCGGCTCATCTGGCAACAGTGTGAACTATAAAAACCTGCCCAGAATACATTAAGTGACGTCACAATGTGTGACGTTTCGAGTGCGTGGTGAGTGCTGGCACCAGCACAATGCAAGGAGTGGTTCACCTGTTTATCAAGTCCGACTGTGTTTAGAACCTGGGCCTTAGAACGTTCATCATGACAGTGTTTGATCGACGCTCGTCATTTACCTCACTATTGTCTATACCTGCTCGCGTGCTCGAGCCCAGGTTAGGTCGATTTCTTTCTTTCCCTAAACTAAAGCTTTTTTGATTCAGTTAAGTCAGTCATTTAAAATAACTTTTAAAAATTACAGATAATGGACTGTACTGTAATAAATGGTACCTGAGAGAGCAGCTTTTAGCTGGGTTTCAGTTCCATAAGCGGGCTCTGATATTTTTCTTTTTCTAAACAAGGAAGCTTTGAATCAAGAAACACGCGTATACCTAATAGTTAGATATGTCTGTGTTTATTTTACGTTATGTTGATTTACAATGTCTGTTTATAGTCCAGTATTGTATGGTGATGATGAGAGCGTATTGTTGTGTTTTTGCTGGTTTTATACCAAACTAAATTAGCTACACACTTATTGGATACTATTCTAAATACTAAATATCCATCACCGTAATCAAGTGACTGACACAAAATTCCTATCACATCCACACACCCACTGAACTAGGACAGGGTTACGTGCTTCAAGCATTGTTTGTATTAGTTAGTACGGGCACAGATAAGGGATTGTAGGTACGGGTATACAGTACACCACAATTAATATAGTAATATGTGTGATACGAGATTGATCAACATAACATTACTGGAATAGCCTAGAATGTTTGCTCATATTTTACAAATACGGTAACTCTAAAAAAGTGTATATATTAATAATTGTATAGAAGAGCTTAATTGGTTGAGATCAAATAATTGCAAAATGAGAAAATAAAATTCTTTTGACCATAGGAAGTAAATGAGCGGCCTTGCTCATAATATTTTTGTACATATATACAAAATAAATAATATTCTAAAAGTATTTGTTTATGCGTTAAGAATAATATTAATGTCCAAATGTTGAGCTTAATTGAATATATTTGCTGAGCTCCGACTACGATAAGAAAAATGAACCAAATTACCTGATTCAATTCAAATTCAACAAAGTATACATCGTAATATTGAGATAATAATGTGATCGTACGGATTTATGCTTGACAGGAACGAAATTAGATTGATTTAAACGAGATTAGATGGACAAGACTCGATGAGCCGTGTCCAAGAGATTGACATGCTAAGATACGGGAGGGGGGTGGGTGGGGGGGGGGGGGGATAAAACAAACACATACGGGCAATTTGTCCAGATTTTACGTATAGCTCTTTTTACTGTTATCTCACTGTAATTGAGTTGCATGTTCGCATGGATAATTAGTTGTAATTAATAGCACCAATAAATCGGCGTGGTAGATTGGACGGAAGAAAAATAATTTATCATTTTGATGTGTCTTTGAATATCGAGACCACACCAGGTTTGTGTTTTCAATTGCGAAACTATTAATTTTAAATAAGTTAGTAGACATAAGTTAAATGTAAATTTGTGTGCCAAACAAAACAAAAAGCAATACGAATCTGGTGGATAAAACCTATCAGTGTTTTACTCGAGTACTGAGTGTGCTGATTCATAGTGAGCTCCTGCAGCACCAACATATAGCGTTTTGGTTTTTTAGAATCTCGCCATAATTGCTTCAAGATCCACCACAACATCATAAAAATTAATTTCAAATGAATTTCAACAGTTAAAATTAATTTCAATGAAACTAAATGCCTATAGTTTAATATTATCTGCTGTTTATTACTATCTGCTAAAACGTACATCTTGTCAGTTCTACGAGTCGGTTTCGGATGAACTAACTTATTAATTTTAAGTTCGCGCAGACATAACCCACGAATAGTCAAAAGTTCAAAACTTTGTTTAGCTTTTCACCATTGAGAACGTTTTGAGCATGATGTTTTGGATTCATGAACTTTCATATTATATTGGAGTAAATTACTCAGTATCTGATGTGATAAGAACGTGATCTTTTATAAGCTTACTGTGTGCTAGCATTTATATAAATGTGTAGCTTAGTCATAAAATGACTATTTATTACAGCTATGACGTAAAGAACTTTTACGATTGGTATGGCGACAAATACACAATAAAATCACTTCACCCGTCGTAATATTTCTAACCAAGTCACAAAGCTAATACATTTACGTGATAGTGGCCAGCGAGATCTCCAAGCAACGCCTGGAAAACCACTTTCCTTTCTTGCATCCAGTTGGATCTACAGGAATGTATGACATTTTAGAGAATCACTGAGCAACTGATCGAAGACCAGCTAGATTTCAAATTTAGTATTTCAAATAATCAAAATACTGTTGTGTACAATTTTCTTTGATATTAAACTGATTAAAATACTTATAAGTTTATTTTCTGTATGAGAATTTAAAACAATTTTTTAGGTCACCAATGAAATAAAACCACTGGTTCTAAATGCTTATATAGGTGTCACGTTACACACAAAGGTGTTACATATATTGATACTTTGGCGATACTGAACAAGATACAATCTTCACGCTACATTGAAATATTGATTCCTCAAGAGAAGTAGTATCCTCACAACAAGAAATACTCGACAGTACTCCTGAAATCCACTTCAGGACCAGGCCATAACACGCTCTGTATGATTTGTGCTTCAATTGTTAGTTTGTCACTAATTGTGTATAACTCTATCATCTAAATTAATATAACAAATACATTTCTACTTGTATTCAACAATTCTATAATTTATATACCAACATGCATTTTGCATCAAAATATTAAAACAAAACTGCTCTGCTTGTTTGAAGATAACGAATGTTTACTAAACGACAGTCGGCGAATCATTCATAAGTTAAGCTCTCTTATAATATGTGCGATGTCATGAAAAAACTCCAATGTTTGTAACCGTAGGAGTGGTAGTCGAACCCACGTCCATATTGACCTAAAGAAGTTGCTAAAGAGCTTATGTCGCCCGAGAATAGCGATACCTGTTTATCACGTGAATCGTACATTAACCACCAGATCAGCATCGCTACAAGAACTTGCAGATTCTGCTAGAAGTAGGACACACTCAAGTCATTCACTGAATGAATTACGAAATTTTAATTATGTGGTTACCACAACCACAAATAATAACTCTGACTTAAGAAAAGGCAAAAACCATACTTATGTGTGTATAATTAAAATAATATTTCACGTTGCAAAATTAACCTATTACCGTTCAGAGCATAAATCAGGCTTCAAGCTGAGGTCCCTGACATATTATATTATCGATGTGTTTAGCGCCATCCGTATTTAACCATGATGTTTATTCATACACAATAGCATAAAATAAAGCAAATAATTACAATTTCTTCTGTTTGTTGTTTTTCTGATATGTTCTTATGACTACCCTTGTAGTCTGAATTTTATAAACGTGTATTTTGGAATAATGTTCCCCAAACACCATTGTTCTGGAACGAATTGCCTACAAAATTAATTTTTTTAATTGAATAATGAAAATGGAACAAGGTGTAACGTTTTTCCGATCCAAGGAATGGAAATTTCTTCATGTTCTTAGGTTAGTTTTTTTTTAATTCAATTCAGAATGCGCTATTTTAGGCAGTGTTTTGTAAATCTATTCAACTTTGGCCCGTTCTTTCGTTCATGCAAAAACGTTGGGTATCTGCGTTTTTGCAACGAATGCGATAACCAAGACAATGAGTCGTAAATTCATGAATAATGATTATGCTGATGAATAACTGAAGATGGGAAAACCCATCCTTGCTGAAGAAACTGATTTACGAATAGAAGATTTCATTGCAGGCTTGTTTTCACTTGACAGATGCGCAAACATGACTCAATGTTTTCTAGTTGTTGTTATTGACATCACCTGAGACCGCCGTCGCTGTAAGATGGAAAATTATAAAAACGAATACGTAACTCAGGTATGACAACCTAGAGATTGTAAGGCATGGCCAGTTTGATTTTGAAAAATGTTTAGTTTTTATTATTTACTGTTTTGGTGTCGGGTATATCGGTATATAAAAGTAAGATTATGTTATATCTACCCTTACCATTTCGTCCGGCAATCTCTTTTCTGGAACTTCTGACATCATGATAGTTTAAACAGTGAAGTTGACAGTGTGTGCGGGGAGTCAAAAGCAATGGGAAAGTACATTTTACCTAAGTGAATGAAAAAAATGTATGTGCCTATGATGTTTTATATAAATAAAGGCGCTTTAAAGAAAATCAAACCATATTCACTTAAACTTGAAAAATCTGATTTTCATAAACGTAACACGGTGCTGGCAGCAGCGGTAGTAAAAGTAGTTTCAGCTAGCTGTTATTGTAGGTATAGTGGTAGTAAAATTCAATCATGAATTTCCCAACATGAAGGTAAACAATAACATGAAAATGTATATAGTTTTACAATTAAAAAGTATACTATCACAACCTCAGTATTTAAATTGAAAACGCACTCGGCCCGAGTTGCATTCAGAAATCAGAACTAGGCCCGAGGTTGTAAAATGTTGCCCATACCTAACCTAACTTAGGCATGAGTAGCCCAAGACATGACGTGTTACTGCATCGTGTCGGTGCCGAGTTCACTTTCTGATCCCTTTACTAGTTTTCTTGAGACGGGATGATAGTCATACGGCTGTCCAATTTATATACACTCTTTGCTAATGTCATTGGCCTCTGCTATAACTTGTTTAAAGGCCTAATACTAGTTCAAGAGTAAAGCTAATAGACCTAATACTAGTTTAAGAGTAAAGACAATATGCATAATACTAGTTTAATGTTAAAGATGATATGCCTAATACTAGTTCAAGAGTAAAGATACTATGCCTAATACTTGTGTAAGAGTAAAGATAATAGGCCTAATACTAGTTTAAGAGTAAAGACAATATGCCTAGTACTAGTTTAATGTTAAAGATAATATGCCTAATACTAGTTCAAGAGTAAAGATACTATGCCTAATACTAGTGTAAGAGTAAAGATAATAGGCCTAATACACTTATTAAGTTATTTAACATTATTATTGTTATCATCGTCAGGCTTGACAATGCTGACGTCACAGGCAGCGAAAGTACACGTCACAACAGCCCACACCTAATGCAGACCTTGCAAGCTTATCACATTGAAAATAAAGTATTAAATTGAAACGTACAAAAACGTCGTGATTCAAAAGATAAACGAGAAATGTACGAAGACATCTCGTGTATACACATCTTTGCGAGGCAATAATTTAAATGACATATCTTGAAGATGTTACATTATGCAAGGCCTAACCTTTAACCATAATTTTATTTGTATGCAGTATACGATTATAACGAGTTGTGTATAAACAAACAATTTCATGGGTTTGTGTAACAATGCAACTCTTGGTCAATCCATGCAAGGTATTACCATATAAAAACAAGCAATAGTTATCTTCGCCCACCTACCATGAATCTATCAAAGAACATTATTAATTTTCTTCTTATTCTTGCGTTGATATCGCGTGGAGTGGCCATGGTTGCCATGCATCTCGCCTCTCGCCAGCTGTGCTCTCGCTGGCTGGCTTGCTCTCGTTCCAGGCCCGGGGCGACTTGGCGTCTCCCATATTAGATGTGATTGGTTTAACTACGAGGGTTAACAAATAACAATAGGTGGGGCACACTTCTCGGTGTGACGTCACAAGTTGGTGCGTGGGGAGAAGAAGATGAGCTCCAAATAAGGTCGAATCTTGTGTCTACCTGGGCTGGCGCGAGTGAGTGGGCATCAGAAGGCTGGACTAAAGAGATGACCACTACGAGGTGAACGACTCAACACAATATCGGTAACAAGAGACACGAATGCATGGAATCAGCGCTGTAATAATTTCATAGTCATCTTGACTTTTATAATTATATACTTTCTAGGAGGTGAACGTATATACAAAAGGTTATTTCCTTAATAACTGTTGATACAATCAGTCCGTTTAAGAAAAGGTTCGTGAAATTTTAAAAGCTCTAAAACACCTCTGAAATTTAACATTTTATTCTTTGGAAATAAGTTGGCTTAAATTCACACACTTTAGCAAATATCATGTCGTTCATGATATTTTTTTTAGTTGATGTTGTTGTGTTGTTTGTTCAATGTTGTTAAAATTTAAGATGAATTGTTAAAGAAAGTTGATAGGGACTTAATTTTACGACTTATTGGGAATTATATTGTTTATAATACATACGTAGTAAAATTTGTTGTGGTGAGATTAAATAACAAGATAGGGGTCCTTCCTTATTGTGCGATACCTCGGGATTGATGTTATTGGTAACAAATAGTATGAATGCTTATAGTCAAAGCGTGGGTTGTGGTGGTGGGGGGGGGGGGGATCCCGTACCATCGATACGCCACTGAGTGGTATAGTAGAAGTGGCGGTATGCTAGTAGGCTAGTAGTTAAGTACTCAAAGTCCAAGTCCTGTTTTTTTAAATAAATTAAAAAATTTAAAAAAAATTCTTCTACATCTATTCCGAACCATTCATAGAAAGTTCCTTCATGAGTTCGGCGGAGTTACTATACTGCCCAGGACTCAAACACCCGCTTCCCCCAAACCACAGATAATTACTAAACCACAATGCTACAACCAACTACAACTTCACTGAAGAACCACTGGCTCGGTATGAAAACAAAATACGCATGCGCAAACGACAACAAGCATAATACAACAGTCGGAAGATTCCTATTATCGCCGCCCATGGCTGCAACTGAATTGTTCGTGAGCAGCGTGTCTGAAAGATCATCTTGCAGCTGTTAGCGTGTCTGTCTGCGTGAATCCAGAGGCGTGATTAATCTTGTATCAGTCAATCAGTGGATGAGGATGAATAAAGGCTAATTGATGTGTGTTCAATTAATTTACGACACGTCTTGAACAGCATTCGATCGAGCCGCCCACTTTATACTGCCTGTCCTGCCTGAGCTAAACCGTTCTTTGGGGCGGTAACCTAGAATGTAGACTTTGGCAGTGTGCGTGGGTTTACCACTTTGCGTTTATGCAGTAAGGTTTATCGAAACGTAAGACCAACAGGGAGTTATCGTGTAACTTAGATGTTGGAACGCTTGGTCCATTTCACATTGATTCTTTTGCAGTTGGTGAAGAATCGTGAAAATGTTAAACTAGTTGTTATTATTATCTATTGTAGTTTGAAGGGGATAAAAGGCACACACAACAGCAAGGTCATTAGTACCTTTGTCTATGTATCGATCTTTAGATATTAAAATGTAAAAATTGGGTAAAACTCTATCTATGTTTTATTGTTTGCACATAAATGTTCATTTTTGATCGACACGCCAACACAAGATCATAAATGCTGATGTTTTATTGTCGTACATGTTATTATAAAATATTTGTGATTAAGGACGCGGGGAACTACCAAGAAATGTATAGGTAGCATGATTAGAGAAGGTCGTGCTTGGCCAGCTTAAGATGGTTGGCAACATGACTTCAGATGTTATCAATTTTAAGGATTTTTGTTACGTTTACACGTTTAATAAAAACGCCTATCTGAAGAAGAGAAGGTTGCATCAATTGAAATTTGAAAGCAAACCGCTCAAAAAATGTAGTTCAACTATTAAAATATATATATAGCAAAACCCCATGAAAATCTGAACGTGTATGTCAACTCTACCTACCCATTCACTACTGTATTCACGTATAGTTGTTATCGTTGTTTTTAACGAAACGTGAAGTTGTTGGGGTGGCTCAGCCGTAAGAGCAAGACTAATTCGGGAGGTCGCCGTTTCGATACCGGCCACCAGCAGTCTGACTGAAGGTTTTTGCGAGGTTATCCTCAGTCACAAGGCGAATGCTGTGATTGGGTCATTTTATTAGCCCTCGGAGATTCCTTCTCAATAATTCCTAATACCTCAATACCAAGTTAGTTAATAGTCAATAACCTGAAGACAATAAGTATACAACAAATAGAACTATGTATACAAAATGATAATTGACAAATCATAAATAACAAGAATATTAGTAAAAAAAAACGCTTTTGCCTACTATGGAAAAAAAACAAGAACAATACAAATGCACTGTGATAAAAAAAAAATGCCTTATTAATTTAAATCAATCAACATCCGTCCCTGTACCAACTATAGATAACTATGTATTTAAATATGAGAACCAATAGATAGATGTAACAAATAACAGAAGTGTGTAACGAAAGTAAGATTTCTACACACAAAAAAGGAAAAATAGGAACGATAGCGGCGAGAAAAGCAGAAATAGAAAATGTTAACGAAAAAAATTATTAATGAAGAGACAAACAAGAAGGAAATTGGAAAGGGAGAAGAGAAAATGGTAAAAAAACAAAAGCTAAAAGAAAAAAGAATACATAATTTGTTGTTGGAGAGAACATATAAAACTCGACTCGATCAGATTGATCAGATATAGTTTAGAATCGATTTGATTGTGCAGGAATACTTATATGCAATACTTTTTGTATTCTAATGCTAGTATGTCCTTTATTTATTAACTAATTCCTATTTGCTGAACCTCCATGCATCACTCACTATTTCAACGTAGGCACAATGAGTAAGGCTATCTAACAACTTCTCTAACACTATCTCGTTCTTCGTGGCCATGCAACTCAATCATTAGGCATTACTTTATCCACATGTCTACCCCCGCTCAACATTTGCACTAGTTACTTTGCAATAAAATAATAGAAGTAACACCAAATAAAACAAAACTTGTGAGTTCACGCATGTGACCTGCAATTCCCCTTACCTCAGTGTCGAACTCGAAAGAAACGTGTATGCATTGTCGAATTGGAAATTCTGAGTTTAGTTCAGTTTTCTTTTGAGGACCGTCGAAAGCAGAACTCCCAACCACCATTGGCACACTCGTCGGTAGGGTAGGTCTACATTGAATCCACTTGTGCTGGCTTCGCATGTGCGTTCCTTGTTGAGATAAGATATAAGAAGATCCTATATTTAATTTAAAAGCAGATAATATAGTTGGTACCATCTCAGATGATCAGTGCGTTTGTTCAACAGGTTATAACTCATACTATGGCTTTATGTGCAAAGACATATTGGAACATTAATGTCTAATAAAATGACTATTGACATATGCATCATTGCATTATGGTTATTACGTTTTATTGCGGTTATGTTCGCTGTTTCGCTATCCATGTCGGCAGCTTTCTCAAGACTCATCAAGTGAATGTGAATATGACAATGATGCAACAAATTTCCCAAAACTTATGTATGGATCATGAAACTGCAAATATATATTAATATTAAAACCACACACACAATTGTAAAACGATACCAAGGTCACTTACTATTAAAAGTAAGTGACCTTGGTATCGTTTTGTCGTTTTACAATTGTGTGGTTTTAACATTATTCCGGGTCAATAAGTTTCTGCGTGTGACACATATATTAATATATATATATAAATTAATTTCAAACGATTTGACTGATGCCCCTCAGGATGAAAACGAGTAACAGTTGTTACTACTGTGTATTCGTTTAATATTTACAGTACCGGCTCTAAAAGCAAGTGTATGTAGGTTTATGAAATGTGAAGGGATTCAGCAAAAAGGGAAATAATAATCTACGATACAACCCTTTTTAGTTTAGCATTTTATATTTTCTCTCTTCATTTTCTTCATCTTAGTATGATAATAGATTACAGCCATTTATTGAACATCGACTTGGAAACAGCTTATGTTTGAGAGAAAAATATACAAATAAATATATATTTAGTGAGTTGATTATGTATGGTTACATAATTTTACAATTTTGTCATAATATGCAAATATCACATTTATAAAACAGCCTCTCGGGTCGTATATTGAGGAGTGTTAAGGAACTGGGAAGTTGATCGTGAAGGGGGCGCACAGTGTTTGATGTGGGGGGGGGGGGGGGGTCAGTGCAAGTTAGGTGAACGACAGGGAGAGCTTATTTTGCCTTACACGAATTCTGAAACATTAAAACACTCAATAATACACAGCTCGTATACCAAGCGGTGGCGTGTGCATCCAACGTTTGCTCTAGAAGTCGACAAAAAAAACAGTAAGAGATGGTTTAGTTTATCTGTAAACGAATGACGGCAATTTATTTACTAATTTGAACAATATTTGAAATAAAAAATAAATTTAGCTAGAATGCTATTTTTTTTAGACTTTCCATTTGATTTATGTATGACAAATACAGATAGAAAAGTGTTGAAAAATATTAAATATTCACACATTTGAAGACACAGACAAGTTAAGGATTTCAGTTTGCCTATCTCACAGGCAATAACATCAAACAATTATATAATATTTACTATGTACACAATAGTTAACGTTAGGTCTATTTTCATTTCTTACAACTGTTATTTGGCTCTGTAATGTTTATTCTTACAATTTGTACACTTTTCTGGGGCAAGTCCCCGCAATTAAACAATACTGGTTATAGTAACAAAACATCGCTTTTTTAGAAAAAGGCCCTGAAACCCATATCGAAAGTTGAGTTTTTTACTGGTTAACCCACTTTTTCTCACTACTAAGGACTACTTGTTCGTGCCGCGAAAAATAATCTTGATTATTTTGAAATAACAAATTTGTCTGGATGTGTGACTGACATTTTTTAAGTTGTTGTTTTTCGATTGGGTTACCGAGTAATGAGTGAATTAAAAACTTATTCAATATGGAGTTGGTTGAGTAAAGTTGGTTTTCGTATGCAACCAGTAAGTCTACGTTTGACACCAGTCATTAGAAAGTGGACACGCAAAGGGGTGACCGTATGGTCTTAGGCTGGAAATGGCGGTAGAATTGACTTTTTAACAAGTGTAATGAGTGTCGATCGACGTCTGAAATGCTGGGTTAGCGGACACTGTGAGGTGATGGGTTCTTCTCTTAAGGCATGTTCCCGACTGCAAATGGTACAGATCAACGAGTGTGTGTGCGTCTGTGTTGCTATATACTTGTGGTAAGTATTACATATCAGTTATCATAATTTTGATTTTTAAAGAAAACGAAACTTAACACTAATAATTATTTTGTAAGCCCAATACTCGTAAAAAATCAAATTTCACTGCGCTCTATATTCTAAAATACGGAATGTTTATGTAATTAAAATTTGTTATTTGGCAACAACGCGTCACGTACAATGTAACAACTACAATTAGATAAATTACATAGCTTAGTTTTCTTAATTAATTAATTAAAGCTATTGTTATCTTAACTATGTTAAAGCCATGTTACCGGCTAGCCGTTAAAACTTAAAAGCAATTGTCGATTTCACACGTTAGTATTTTTTTTTCATGTGTGAAACCAAAATGTCAAAACGAATTTTGTACAAAAATAGGACTTTTGTGTTCGCGCAAGAATAATAGAATGATTCTTCGCGATACACGGTTGTCACGCTGGTTGCGTCGGCATAACAGAGAGCTACATAACACACCTATACTTGTGACAACGTGGCATAAACAAGTGCCTTTAAGCCAATACTCTTGTATATGATTTGAAAGCTTTATAGGTATAAGACAATACTTAATGTCATGTTCGTAACTTAGGCCTATGTAACATCAACAATATTATTAACACACTCAACATGAATGTATATATTCTCTTCAATTGACAACAATTAAACTTGAAAGTGAACAAACAATCTCAGAAAAGAGTGTCACCACACTATCTTGAGAATCTAGGTGACGACGAGGGATCACAGCGAACGCGGGGTGGGTTACGAGGGAGGACAAGGGGTTCACAGTGACGTTGTGACCACGGGCATCGACAAGTTATCGTCAGACGTAACGGTGTGCTGTTGTAGGCCACTTGTCGACGCCCCTTGCTGGTGGTGATGGTGGTGATGGTGGTGATGGTGCAACAGGTGTGACTGCGCCGGAGCCTGTTGGCTCGAGCTAGATGCCGCCATTTTGCTCTCCTTCTTCATTCGCTGTTTGAGGTGGACTTTGGCATGTCGCTTCTTCTCGTCACTGCGCGCGAACTTTCTGCCGCACACGTCACACGAGAAAGGCTTCTCCCCCGTGTGTGTCCGGATGTGTGTGGTGAGATGGTCGGAGCGCGAGAACGAGCGCATGCAGATGCGGCACTGGAACGGCTTTTGGCCGGTGTGGATGCGGATGTGTCGCGTCAGTTCATCGGATCTCGAGAACCTCCTGTCGCAGTTTTCCACGGGACACGCGTACGGCCGCTCGTGAACTGGGGTCTTACTGGGCCGGTTCGGGTACTTTCTAGGTTTCACGGGGACTAACTTCAACGGTAACGGAGATTGTTGGTAAACCTGAGACAAGATTTCGTGACCCTTACTTGTCGACGGGTTATACTCTGCTAATTGCACGGGAAAACTTTGTCCGGACGAAGTCTGTTGAAGCTGTTCGCTTCCGGGTCCACTACCACCACTACCACCACTACACCCACTGAACGGTTCCTGTTTGGGGATCAGTCCAGAGGTTCCAGGAACAGAAGCTCCATAGTCCGTGCTCACAACCGGAGTGTCCAACCACTGGTATTTCGCAGGGAAGGAAACTAACGGCTGCCCCACTCGCGTGTAAACCAAGTCCTGATGCTGATGCGCATCACTCATAGATAAACTAGATGACGTTACACTGCAACTCGAATAGGTGGGGGGTTGTTTGAGGGCGAGGTTGCCGCCACATTCGATACTAAGTCCAAGCATGTCCGCCTGCTGTTGCTGCGAGCGGTCGTCGTAGTGCGTCGAGGGGCTGGGAGTGGCCGAGTACGAGTGCTGTTGCTGCGGGGAACCTTGCTGCTGTTGCTGCTGCTGGGACTGCTGTTGCTGCTGTCCCAGGAGCCCGAAGATCGGCTGGAAGAGGGTCTTGTCGGGACTCGGGAGCAGCCAGTGGTTGATACCGGTAGCCGAAGGGGAGGGCGGAAGTCCAGAGAGACCCGCCCCGTTGGTGCCCATGCCGCCCTGCACGGGACTCGAACCCGACGTGCTCGTGAAGATGCCGCGGTAGCTGATCTTGCTTTGGGAGGGGACCGACGTCGCGGGGTTGTTGCCCGGCGTGGGGTACATACTGATGCTGCTCGCCGTCGAGTCGTCCTCTCCGACCCCGGGGCTGCTACATGCGCTCACCTCGTGCTTCAGCTCTGTGGTGAGCGGGGACTTCTGGTGGGCGGGACTGTTCGTGGGCTCCAAAGACAGCTCCTCGGGGTCCAACGAGCCTGCGGACAAACGTTCACATTACACGGCTGCTGTATGTCATTCTGCCCTGCGTTACATTTGCATTGACATTATGGCGGAAACCTTCGTAACACCAATATGTAATCTACATATACACTCGAACATTTTAAAACAATACAACTGTTACCAGCGTCAACAAATTCAATCATTCATTCCTCGATTGTAGCCGAATAAACGCGCGAGTGTTACACAACGCGGCCAGTGTCCACCTCAACAGCTGAAGGCGAGAGCTGTATTCGTTCTTGACGTGTTCTTCCCAACCTTACTTTAAATACATTTCAAAGCAAGTTTTCCCGAAAAATATATACATATACTGCGGCATGTTCAATATAGATAGGTACACACTACACATTTGGCCATGTATTGTTGTATAGTATGTATAGATCGAGATTTCTAGCTGCATTCATAATGCACGAACTAAGAACGTATAGATATGCATAAGAGATTCATTTCTGCAATGGCAATCCTATAATATGTAAGGTAAGACAAAATGTCATATTTGAAAACATTTAAAAGTATTTACATGAGTGATAGCGAATCTCTCCATACAACTCGATCGGCGCTTTGTCCGTGTGTGCGCCAAATTTTGTTCGTCGCGCACAGGTCAAACAGCTTGACGGATTTGGCTGAAATTTTAAGTCAACACTCGTGACCACTAAACTAAATGCTTGTAACATAATCAGCCAAATCTGTCAAGATGCCAGCCTACAAAAAATTAATTAGTGAAACAAATCGAGTTTAATTTATTTTTTTATTAAAACTTATGGACAGATTTAATTTTTTTATATTTATGTCCACACTAACAAGGTAGACACCGGATACAAGTATTGGAATTGTAACTTTAACCGCCATTTTGTACAATAAATATTTAGTTTTCTAATTACGGAAATTCATATTGTTTGATGTATTGAAAAAAATCGCTCATCTAGCAACGCGGAGCGTTTTCCTAGTGTATTCATATTACTGCTACGACTCAGGAAAACCTCAACTATTATAAACTAAGTGGAAGAAAGGCCATATTCATCCCGGGTCGTGAGAACTGGGTAGAATAATGACAAGAATAAATTTTGAAACGATAGTCTTATCATATAACCCCCCTCCCCCAAACCCTCCCAAATCCGCTAAACGCTGACATTTTGAGCATGTTCGAATGCATCGATGTCCGAGAGACCGGTTCTTCTTATCTTCACTGCTATATTGCATTGATAAACAACATTATGAATGGTTCATGCATTTATATAACGCGTAACCATATTCAGACATCGTTTGGACCAAACATGAAACAATTAAGTGACGTTTCTTTTTCATGTTTTCGATGTATGTTCTAAGAGCAACGACCGGCTATGTTTCGTACGACGAAACTAACAGTGGGCCGCGCACGCACGTGTAACTGATAATTTACTAATTGCGCGCATAGTTTCCAGAAAACGATGTGGATGCTGTGTCGCCGCGTCGCTCTCTGATAACATCCTCCTGATACTGTCACGTGGTCTTGTAACAAGGACGCGGCCAGCGACTAAAAAACGTGGATATCCTGTATGTTTCCTGGTCACTGCGAGCGTTTATCGCGCGCTACTTCCGCCCCCTATCAAGACCAACACACACTCGCTGTGTAAATTAAATTACTACTATAGACAACACAGACTCACGCAGTTCTTTGTAAAATAAAATAAATAAAGCAGAAAGCTTCATTGATTGTATGCTTGATATAAGATTATGTGTGTGCGGCATTCTTTAGTGCGTCGCCTTTACTTCATTTCGATCGAACACAGAACGTAACAGAAGCTCAAGAGGACGCGTGTTGATGATTGCAATTGGAGGCTGATGGATGAAGATCGAAGACAGTTACATAAAAACATGCTTTATACGGGATTCGAACCCACTGTGGCGTACGCAACCGCATGAGTCACAGAGCGCTACAGACAACGACATAATGTAGTAATAAGCCACAGATTTATAGTTGCTGATAGTGGTCGTTATTTATCATAAATGTATTTTGACTATTGATTAATAGACTAGGAAAACGCTCTGTTTGACGCGTTGATAAGCGAGCGCGTCAATATCTACGAACTTTCTGGCGAAAAGATTTCAATGCTTATACAAACAACAATTAACAACAATTTAAGAATGCGCATTGCAAAATTTTTTCTAATTTCCATAGCTATTATACTTCCCGACATTGTTGGATGCAGTGCAATGTGCGTTGCTAAGAATTTTCGCTGACATGTTTTCGCCGCGGTCCGCCACCGTTACTAACAGTTATTGACAGCAATAGAAATGTAATTTCTGCCTCTAATATGTATCAAATCGCGTTTTCATTAGTATATTCGTGACCGGACGAAAATTTACTATAAGATAGCCACCTCACATTTTGCTGTTACTGTGTTTCAGAAATATATTTTCGAGTAACTTTTGTGTAACTTTGCCAATACTTATCAGATCGCCATTACATTAACATATTCGTGACCGGAAAAATCTGTAAAAAAATCTGGCTATCTCACATTTTGCCGCCATTTTGTTTCAAAAAAATATTTTGCAGTAACTATGGTGTAACTTTGTAACTTTTCGAACGATTTTGCCTCAAAACTATACACCTTCAATCCACATCGAGGCTTGTGGATGGTCCAAATTTCAAGTTGATCGGACTTTCCGTTCGACCGCTATCGACGGACATAAAAACAAAAAAAAAAAAAAAAAAAACAAACAAAAAAACAGAATGAAGTGCCATAAGAGTCAAGTGGAAACGCTCGCTTCGCTCGCTTAATTAAATAAGTGAAATTTAAAAGGGTGAGTGCGGGAGAGGGGTCAGAGTAAAGACGTATACTCAGTCCAAGCCTTGCTTGATTTACATATGTCGGCCAGTGTACATACAAAATATTGTCATAATAGCCTACTAGGTGTAGCACAATTTAGAATTACAATTTTGTATCGTTTTTTTTTTTTTTTTACTTTTTAACTTATAGAATGTTGATGACTTAGTGTTGCCTAGGAGTTATCAATGATGTTTTAAATTATCGTAGTTCTCTTATAATTCAACAAGTAGTGTTAGTACTAAAAATTATTATTTTCATAACATAGTTGATAACTACCTCACGGTTTACACGTGCATCAAGTTTTACGTGTACACATTCATTCATGCAACAGAGTAAAAATATGTAACTGCTGGATGCGCCTATAAAAGTGTGTTTTCACTGTTTCACGTGATGAGTAATGACTAATGAAATTTCATTGCTGTACCCAAAGTTAGTGTGCATTTTTTGCCACTATTAAAATGGAAAGAATTGTTTGAGGTCATAATGTTGTAAGTTTTCCTTTCACGTCGCTTGGAGTTTGAGCATGATTAATGCATTTTACGTATTATTTGTGTACGGTAAATTTGTGAAGTTGGTTCAGCTCGAAACATTATAACTCAAGGAGCATCTTTACTTTAAAAGTATTTTTAATATTAATAAACATACTCTTCAATAGTTTCTACCGTCAAAAATCTTAGATTTTGTATTGTGTTTTATAAATACACAAACAAACTGACATCTTTCGAAAGCTCATCGTCACAATTCAATACAAGAGAAATCTCAATTGTAAAAGTGAATATAAAAGACAAATCTAAAAAAACGTATGTCGTAATGCTTGACTATACACACAGCCAGCCATAATAAAACTGAGACAATAAACTTAACCTCCTTTTAGCGCTTACATATTGATGACACATGTTTTAAGTAACTCAACACATGATGTAAATATTGCTTAACATAAAGCTGCTACAGCCAAAACGTAGGCTATGCTTCTATCAGATGCACTGTAATAATTATAGATAATACATATTCTATGATGTTTTATTTTGCAACATTGATCATACAGTCACTGCAAGTAGATTTTCTCGTATAGAAAGTCTAAATACCAGCGGAAAGGTTTTATTTCGTAAATTTCCTTCCACAAATCATATTACTTTTATTTTTTATATTTGTGTTTTTTTGCTGTATGTTTTCATGTATTGTAGGACAAAAATAAAATAAAATTTTAGTTTTATCAAGAAGAACTTACAATAGAACTTACAATTACTGTTATCATTGTTTTATTGTAAACCCATCTTCACTGTGCAAAACATAAATCAACCCCATATACCTATTTGGATTACATCGATATTTGTGAACTGTGAATTACATGGATCCTCTCACGATATCATGAATTCATATAGGCACCGAGATTGGCCACTGATGGCGCTAGTGAAAACGAATGAAGCGCTCCAAGTCGCAAAGTCGCGCAACAACCTGCTGAAGCAGCGTCGTTCTTCCTACGTCAATAAAGGGAAATTGTGAAAATTGTTTAATTAAATACGGGTTTTAAAATTTTCGTGCAGATTATGAATCCCATCAGTAAATCTTAAAAAGGCAAGCCACCATTTTAATCAGGACACGTTTTAGACGTAAAAACAACGTAACTTGATTGTCTGCATTTGAATAACAAAATGTTATTTGAAGAAACAATACACATATGCACATAGGCCTATGCATACTTCAGAATCAGTAGGAAATCGTTATGAAAAACGTAAAATTTGACATTTTGGTTAAAAACTACCTTTGTGTTTAGTGATAACATTTGTATTTGCTTATTTTAAATATAGAAAATACCAAAATTTTACATTTTGAGTTTCCGGTTTAATTATAATTAACTGAACAATGGACAAATTTATACAGACATGCAGTTTAATTTGTACAAATTCTAGAGCGAACGTAATTAAAGTGTACAACAAACTTGAATTGAATATTGGATACGCTGCATCAGTAATTAGCCATGTCAAGTCAAGGGAGTGGGTTGTGAACATATAACACGCCTGAAAAGCGTAAACAAATCAGTATACATACATAGATTAGCCTACCCATCTTCAATTAAATGGAACAATCTTGATTAACATATACTGGCACTGTACACATATACACAATGTTATAATGCAATGTTAGCGTAAGGTTTAACGTTATACTGACTTACAATTGTGTCATATACATTCCAATGTAGTTTCTATGCTGGCTTTGATTGAGGCTTTGGTCAATTGCACGGTGGAATTATTAGGCTTTGAATCACATGATATGTACAGTAGTGAACGTATTGTGTTTACTGTTTCCATATTGGGTTTTAAATGACATTATAGATTGACGATACTATTTGATTTTATTTATTTACAGGAACAATTATTCTAGAGACTATAATATATTAATTATATACACGTTAGCATACATAATTTTTGCTGTATATTTTAAACTCAAAACAATAATTATCAATTCCGCAATGAAGTTCAAGTGATCCGCGACATCATTATTGTGCCACACACTGCAAGTTTTATGTAAATGGTAAAAAGTCAAAGCAACAATTTAAATTTGGAAGCTAGGATTAGTTACAGACGCATATGTGAAAATACTAGACTAACCGCGTTCTACCAAAGAATAATTAGTGAAACTTATACGTTATTGTTATAGTTTATAGTAATGGACACACTCATTGTTGTTTACGGAGTGAACGTCACGGTTGCCTTTCAAATGTGTGAAGTACAAGTGTGACTGACATATGTAATATAATCTACGGTACATACAGATTTAATGCTGTCCAAAACAACAATGGAAGGAAATCAGTTGCATTACTGTGTGTTTTGACTTTTGAGCCATGCCGAATTTGGTTCTACGGGCGACAGGGTCTTGTTTTATAATTGATATAAAGAAACTCACTTTGATAAAATGAAAGTTGAACACGTGTAAGCAGTTAGTATTTTTCTTGGTGGCAATTGTAAAAAGAAGAAAAAATACGTGATATGACGTCTTAAATACAGTATAATACATTATATTTTGTGTTTTCCCCTTATGTAAAATACCATTTTCAAAATTGATCTGGTACCCTTAGATAGAGTTAATCACGGTTTTCTAAAATTCTAAATCATCAATAGCAACAATGCACAACAATAAAACTAGTTTTTAAATGTTATCTAAAAATTCGTTTTTCATTGTTGTGCATTGTTGTCATGTAAGATTTGGAGGACTGTGGTTAATTTTATCAAGAGTTCTAGATCATTTTTTAAAATGGGCTGTTAAAGTCAAATAGTCCATTTAAACAACATTTTTGTAGATATACTGATCGTGACCACGATAAAACTAAACATTGCTGGTGTTTTGTGTGCGTCGATTGGTAAGGAGACTCAATATTACCAGTATGAAAAAATGGGGATAACCTACAAGAACGGGTCAAGTCGACAATTTGAAGTGAATTGTTACTTTAGAAAATTGATCTACACATGGTGTATTACGCCAGAACTAATCATAAAAATAATTTATTGTTGAGCTAAAACGTGAGGAAAATGTGTATGCGACCACGTGGTAGCAGAAAGAGCGTCGTCGCAAAACAAGCTGCATATTGAATCACATACAGAATCGGTTTAAAATTACCCAATACTTTTTGCAAGACAGTCATTACAAGAAAGGGAATGTAATAGATAGAGCATAATGGTGTGAACAAACGAAACGTTAACAACGATCCAACCCATCCGGCATTTTACGCCATTGCCGAATGTTTTGCACTATTGATCGAATCGCCCTCGTGCCTTCACCCCGCAGTCGAGTCCATGGTCGAGGATGTTGGGGTGGATTGAACACTTGTTGCCTCACTCACTCACCCAACGGGGGGAAGTGAAACCAAGGTCGCGCACGCTATTTCGCGGGAGTTTCAAATCGCATCACTTTTCACATGTAAATAAAATTGTGCAAGTTTGCACAAACAATTATTTTTTATACACATCTGTGGACAACAGGGATGTGATTATATTATTTCTATTGTAATTTTTAAGTCACGTATTAATGGCCCAAAGATCGCTATACCGAAACAATCCCTATAGGCTATTTGATGATGTATTTCCCGTAATCCGCAGTTTCTTAGCAGCATTTAGTAGAAAAGTGCTGTATTGTTTTTGGTTTATGAAATTACACAATGAAGTTTTTCATTGGTCAACTTCGTAACTTTTTCTGTTTACTTTTATTGCACACGAGGGGACTTTTGTTTGAGACATTTTGTTATTTATTAAACATACGTGCCATATTGTGCTGTTGGCTTTTTATTGTATTTGTATTGCAGGAATTGATGCGAAAGCCGAAAATCACCGGTTGTTCGCTATGTTTTGCCAAAAATTGCTTATATTTCTATCACACATTAACAATGGAAAAATGGAATTTATCGATCATGAATATTTCAATAGCGGTAACATATCGTGTATATCAATAAATTATTTAAAATTTGTTTTTGTGTCTTCTAGACCAGAATGAATAAACTTGTTTACATTTGGATTCTGAGGTACGTATTATTTGCAATCGGCTTCGTTTAGCTTGGGGTAGCAGTCCAGTAATGCAAAGGATTTTTACAATGCAAAAAAAGATTATGAGAGCACTTTTTAATATTAACTTACAAACAACGAAAGCTGCAGAAAGTATTTTATCGAACATGATATTTTAACGGTCCCTTGCATTTATATTTATGACTGTTTGGTTACATAAAGAAGCACCAGGAGTATTTCACTAGTGTTAGTGACGTTCATGAATACAATACTAGACAGTGTGGAAACAATTTTTATCAAGCAAAACATTCACTATCATTGGTCAAGAAAGGAGCAAACTATAATTGTATAAAATTTGATAATGTTTTGCCAGTAGAAATTAAACAAATAAATAGTTTGGGACGTTTTAGAAAAGTTATCAGAACTGTGCTTTCGGAAAATGGGTTTTATTCCAATGACGAGTACTTCATATTTTACAAGGGTACAGAAGGTAGTTAAATTGACAGTGTAGTGATGTATGAACGAACGTGTACTTATGGTAAAGTTTATGCACTTTTGTAAATATAGTAATAATTTGACGTGTTCTACACAATTTGTACAAATTTGTAATGGAAACTAAATAAATGAATATGAATATGAATATGAATATGAATATGAATTTACAACGTACACACTAGCTTGAGACCTAGGTGACTAATAAGCAGCATTAATTTGCTATAAAAACAATATTGTATATTTTTGGCTAATATTTATAGACAAACTCAGGACGAACTAAAACACAGACACGCTTTTCATTATTTTATGTAACCCACGCGATCCAAACCTAAAATCCATGATTAATTATGAAACACAGGACTTGATTACAATTTGACCTTAAGTCAGAGCATACTTAAAGGTGTGGCTATTTTATGTTTCGAGCAGAGACACCTCCTGTCAACTTGAAATACGTCCAGTCCCATTAATAAATAAAACCAGACTACTTCTAAAGCGGTCGTTACAGTCACGTTTAATTTGTGAGTAATATTATATTTATAGCAACTTCTCAACTGGTCCGACGGGGAGTTTTACATTTACACACAGCGGTTACGTAAATATAACTAAGATGTCAAAAGAGAGTCTCTGTCTACATTTTGATTACACCAAATTAGGAAATGAAGAATTAGAATGTTGTTATGGTTGTCACATTAATTTTGTTCGTTATTTATGAACGAATGTACGAGCCGTCGAGCAGTAGTGACAACCGTCACACTTGTCCCGTTGGAACAATGGTAATTTCAATATTACCCAATTTATTATTATTACAAGTTGTTTATTTATCACTTTAAATATTTATGAAGCAAAGGATTGATAACAACCGTATATTTAAATCGTGTTGGCCAAAACAAATAACTAACGGTTGTATGTTTTGATATTTTAATTGGGAGATATTGTTTACAAGAATTCGAATTAACATTTATTTTAAGTTTTTGTGTAATAATATTAGAATGAATTATAGTACAGTAGTGTCGTTATCTAAAGTGTGTTACGGTAAAGTAAGGAACAACTAGCGAATGCATTCATCTTAAAGATAAGACTATCGTTGTTCTTGTTTACAATATTAAGTTATTGTGTTCGCTAATATTTCGTATGAGCGTTTAGGTAAATAGCTTCCACTATTCGTTATTTTTGTTACTGCTTTGTCTGTATGTTATTGCAATTATGGACATTTGACATTATAATAATTGTGTTACTGCTTTTGTTTCAGACGCAGCAGGCCCTAGTGCAGGATTGGCGTGGTCGGACCCGTGGCTGCGTTCATAAGAGCATATCAGTGGGGTCTGGGTAAGTGTGTGTGTAAGTAATGTAATTCATTGCTAACGATGTAGACACAACATTGAAAACATGACCGAGTATGCAGGATAGCGTTCACGTCCGGCTTCAGTCAAAACACATCAACATCGAGTTTCCAAGGACAACCACGAGGAAACTACGCTGACGGCGCACTGGTTGCATTATTATCCGCATTTCGATTAAAACTATATTCGAATCAACATCCTAGTATTCAATGAATGGAATGGAAGGGAGGCCATGCATGCAGCTGATCAGTTTTGGCGGTAACGGGCATGCGCAGTGAACCCGCTGAGTCGGCGTGCGTTATCACTTAGCACTGGGACAGTGATGTAACCGCGTGCCTTGCACTGATGTCACCGGCAATAATAAACATGTGGATATGTCTCTTACCTGTGATTGGAGGGGGTTCGACCACCGTCGAGGGGCCGAAGAAGGAAGGGATGTCCCCCGAAGTGGTAACGGGGGTGTTTAGGTCGCCGGGTTGAGCTTCCGGCGCAGCGGCCTCGCCCGTGACGTCGCCCTCGGGTCGGGGCGCAGCAGGCGTGGGGCTGCCCCCTGGGTCTGCGCTTGTAGAACGTTCCTTGTAGAGACACGTGTCGAAGCTGAGTACGTTGAAGTGGTGCGCCGCCGCTGCTGCCGCGGCCGCCGACTCAGTCAGAAGGTACGGGTGGTGTTGCTGTGGGGTCAGCGTGTCCAAACCGTCCATGATCATGGTAGTCGCCGGGGGCAAGCTGACTGCTGCTGGTGGCGCGCCTGCTGGCACAGAACAATCAGACGCTGAGCACGATAGGGGTAGCTCACTACTGTCGTCGCAGTCTTCAATCGTTATGGCCGTTAGTATAGTGCGAGGTTCGGCCTCTTCTCCCGCACTCGCGTCTGTACTTCCCGAGGGAGGGACGGAGGTGGCTGTTGTGAACAGGTGACAGGTCCAGGATGCGGGGGTTGGGGTTGGGAGGAGAGGGAACCAAAATACACACCCGGTAGCCGTCAGCTTTGACAGATTCAAAACAAAACACGAAGCTAAACGACTTGGCTGAAGTCAGCCAGGTCAAGGTCTCGAGATGAGACTTACGACGCGACCTTCCGCCTCCGTGGTTGCTCGCTGACTGTGCGCGCCGCGCACTCTACATCACTTTTATGAATGGAGCATCTGTCCCATATTTGGAGTCGCAATCAAAGGGTTGAGCCAATCGGAGCTTGCGTCGAGCCGAGCTCCCCACTCCGCGAGCTTTCCCCTCCAACGGCGCAACGTAATTATGACGTCAAAATGACGTAACCGACTGCATATATCCCATACGCGGCGGATAGGGAGTTGCTTGCTTCGGTGGAACACGCGATTTTTAGCTCTATGGACTCTCCAGTCGAAACCTCACGCCGGGCCGAGCTGCACGTCAACTAGTAGACGTGTTACGGATTGTCATTTCAATTGCCGACAGCATTTCGACAGCCTTACACTTTCTTTGTCCCTCAAAACAATAATAAAACATAATGTCGCAATGGGTACGCTTTTGCCTTTTAAGGGAATCGATGTGGGCCGAAGTTTGCCCAACTGGTAAACACCTCTGTGACGTCACAGAGATCGAAATGTTTACGCTTCCAGGATCGGAGGACTTCGGCGTCGTTCGGGCGACGCTCCGGCGTCGGACATCGCTACCAACTCTGAGAAACAGAAATCCACTATCTCCTAGCGTTTACTTCCGTCACCGAGATATTTCAATATCATGTTGTATTCACACTCTTCCGCATGGGTATGTTTACCACCCCAGAACCTGCAAAAATGTTACCAAAGAATGTAAAATGACTTTATTCTGAAAACATAACGCCTGGTATTCGGTACAGTATTAGTTGTAGTTTGCTTACAGTGACCGTCATACGATTCAGACCCCAACTAAAACTCTTCATACAACTCCACCCCTGTTGCTTCACTAACGCAGTGGTAAGAACATAGATGCAGGTACAGGCCTCCCTCGCACCATAACCATAAAGCAAAGCCACTCATCAATATGCAATTATGCGCATCAAATAATTGAGAACACAACACATCACATCTAAATGTTGACATTTTCCCAACCAGTTGTCTACCGTCTGGGTGACGGTCTGTCTAGTGTTCCATTACATTCAGGGAAGACTGGATGAGAGTGCATTATACACATACAATTCGTACCCTTGATTTCAACGTCATACTAGACATTATAGACTTTAGAAGATGTACGAAACCGGATCAACTACAAAAAAGAATATCCAGCACGTTAATATCTGGTGTGCAAATAGTTAGTGTGGTAGCACTGTAACTCGGCGGCATCGGCAGCCAAGCATTACTCTGAGTCAGGACTCAAATAACACCAGCTAATCAGTGACGTAATGTTATGTAACCAACCACTGGTTCTAAATTCTACACAAAACGTTTGAAAAGAAGAACGGAACGACCGAGAGCTAGATATGTTCAGCTGATCTCATCGCCAAGAAATTTGGTTTGGGAATCTATGCCTTCAGCCAAGTTTAAGATGCGGGTCTAAATTTAGAAGTCGTGGCTAAAAATTGCCACTGAATAATCGTGGGTGGGTAGCCAAACTAACTGACATAAAAACTCAGATTAGATTTAGCCTTTATATAGCGGGGCCGATGTCTTGACCCCCCGAGCACGGGTTGAAACATACCGAGGTGTCACGCCGCTCTAAAAGACTATTTGTTGGTGATGAGAAGGAACAAGTATAAACATTTCGAGACTAGGAAGTGACGATGCGATGACTAACATAGGCTACGGTGCTTGTTACCATTGTATGGGCAGTGAAATGCAAAATCTACTAAATAGAAATTCGTATATTTTTTGTTAGAAAGAAAAATTATATTTTTTTATTACTAAATATTGTATATAGATAATTGTCAACTGTGAAATATCATCAAGGTATCGAAAGTATCATTCCAACTACATTAAGCGTGCATATGGGTTAACATTTTCTTACCATCTAAAACCCATTTCATGCCCCATTTGCAATAATATATAAGTAAAAATATAAATAAATAAACACATACATAAGGACTTAATCAGTATTACCCACGCAATATCGATAAATGATTTTACAACCACTGTTGGTAAACAAAGTGGTTAATTTAATGAATAAAAGTCGTTTAGTTGAGCTAGGGAAAAGGTCTGAGGTTGAAATGGACTTAAAACAGTAAAGTAAGGCAACCACGCTTCCCATTGGCTGTTGCCATGGTAAAACAAGTTTGCAGCCGACTAAATATTTTTTCATAATAATAACACCTCAGAAACCACACAGCATACAATCATACATAATAAATAGGACGTACCACGCGTGTGTTAACCGTCATCAGGCGACGAAAAAGTGGATAGCAAGAATGATTTACTTAAGAAATAATTTGCATTTTTTTTTAATGAAGTAATTTAGAAAATAACAATACTTTCACATGAAGAGGGAACACTAAATTTTTTGTTTGACTAAAATTAGCTTCGCTATATCTTCTAAATCCTTTATCTGTACTGGTAGGCATAGTGTTAACATTGATGTCCTCCCCCTCCAGCACCAAGGTCACTGTTGTTGTGACTTTCGCGGAGGGGAGGGGGGGGGGGATTAAGTTACACTGCTCCTCACGAATCCAAAAGCTCAAACATAAGAGGGAAAACCTAACTATAGCTTAGGCAAAAAAAGGACAAATCAGTGTGTGGTGTGGTCAAGATTAGACGAGGCAGCTTGAACGAACGCACCCTATATTATCTTGTGGTACGACGGATACCAAAGTATGCCAGGTTACATCTCAATGGGCGAGAAGTTAGTACTTCTTCCGCCGCCGAATGAAAGCGCTTCGCTACAGACATTTCCACCCCTCCCTATTGATTGTCCCCACTCTTGCGGTGTGTTACGTCAGTAGTTTCATTCATGGTTTCGAGTCGTGTCCTCTGTGCACCCCCCTCCCTCACCCCGGGCGCCACGCGCCACTTCCCCGACCGGGCCAAGGGGCAGGGGGCAGGGGCCCCAACGAGCCGCACCCACTAGACCCAACGCGCAGGTGAGCCAACGCTTCGGGGAAATATCAACATTCCGGATCAAGAGTAAATTAATGGAGAAAAGAAAACAAACTCGGATCAAGTACAATCGAATCAAACATTTACGCTGGAGTGGCCCTAATACGTGCATCGTCTTATCAACAATGTGATTTGAAATTTATTTGATCAATGTCTTTCTTAATTTGAATTCATTGTTCCATAATACATCTTAAATCAAAAGAGCAATTTCAAATTTATAGCTTGTTAAAAAAAAAAAAAAAAAATGAATACATATATGCACATAGCTCAATACCCTTGCACGTCTAACCGGTAGAATGCGAATAAATAAGCGAAATACCCAAATTACTTGTAGATTGCACAGACAAGAAACAACAACTCTCAAAATATCAAATTTCAGTGCTTCTTGTGCTCCCCAAACACAAAACAATGACAGCTGTATTTAATTTTATCACGATACTATTACATAATATGTCTTTAATCTTTATCTCCAATGTGAATTATTTGATTATTTGTTGTAAGAATAAAATTCGCAAGATATTTTATTCTGAAGAAAATTCAATCAACGCGACATTTTTTCCAATTCATATGCACATTAGCCAGCCCACGTGTCCATCCTTTAGAAATATATTTAGTCAAGAGTTCGAGATCAAGGAATTTTATTTATACCGTTTTATTGCCGTGCTGAGATTGAGATGGAATTGGTTACAAGCAAGCATGTTATGTTTATGCCCAATAGTGTAATATAATATAGTTGCTAAGCAGTTTGTAATAGGAGATCAACATAATTGAAAAACGGAAGAAAGCAAATTATCAATTGTCAATATGACATCTTAGCTTAGAATATCATACACACGTATTAGCAATCGATTGTCCTATATAAATAAGTGTGAATGCTTTGTTTATGGGCTTCACCGAGTCTCTTATGTCCAATGTGCATTTTACCGTACTGCCCATGCAGCAAACATTGACAACATTGCAATCGTCCAACAAAGCCGTCGTATGAGGCACCCACGTCTGCAACATTCAACACTCGTTATCTCTCTGTCTCTCTCTCGTGGAAACGTCACGCTGTGCGTGGGTTTTGGAGGTGTGTGTACTACACTTGAACATTTTAAGGGTGTAAGAAAAGCAAGCGTCTTAGATGGCTAAACCGGTTCTATGGGAGTAGTCACGTTATGACGTCGAGAAAGCGTTGGTAGATGTATAGAACTTGTATATAGACGAGTGGTGTAAAACGGAGTGTCTGTATTATGTAAGGCTATATATGGAGGTATTCAGAAGGACTAATAATTATTACGTACTCCACCCAAACCTCACTGGGCTAACGCTTAAGCCCTAACTCTTGGAAATAATATATTATGTGGGCGTTGGTAAAATACAGGTTAATTTATGTTAATTTAACGGAAAGATTCAAAGGTATGTAATTTACCATAAACCAAATGTGAGCTTAATAAAGCGTCTCTCTGTCTATTACATGTTTGTTGCCCATTAGGAACTTTTTCATGCCATGTTTCGCTTAAGTCATCATAAAAATGAAAACAATATCACTATAAAATTAGCACACATTATTAAGAACGACCGTCGAGATTTAAATCACCGTAACATTGAGAATGGCTGACGTTCTAATTCGTAAATAATTGCAAGCACGGTCTGAGCGGAGCGATGGATGCACTGCTATGGTTGTTTTATGTGGGTGCGGGTTAGCCCGGGGGGCGGGGGGCCCTCGCGTTCACTTGCAATGGTTTGCGACATTACTTTTTGAACTAAAAACGGACGTTTGATATTTGTTGACGGAGGTAAACGGTAAACATTGGAAAACACAAATTATAAATGACAAAAATTCATTACATTGCTTCGTGATTATAAGTATACGAAATAAATATGTATATTGCATGTAGGTCACTTGGAATCTTCGGTGCGATGTTACATTTTAACACCCTTCCAATGCGATAGAGCTTGCAATGCATTGTGCCCGGTGTTACAATTCACTATACTTTATTTCTATTTCATGCAATGCTTGGCTCAACGTCTGGTCCGTCATAACGCATAATGAGCTGGCAGGAAGGATACGGTCCGGTAGTATACCTCATATATCATCAACGATCACTGTCCATCGTCTAGAATATCCTCGTTGTATGAACTCAAACCATGCACACGGACCCATCATAATATGTTTCTACAGATATCAAACTTATAAACACTAGCCCCTAATAGGTTGTAAACAACACTAAAATGTGGGCACCTCCATAATTTAATTTCCTACACAATCCGTTTGTATAGCCTATAGGGAAAACATACCACCAAAAATGTGTACACATTTATTGAGATGTTGATGTTGTTAAATACAATACATTTCAATCACAAAACACTTTCGAGAATAAAAAAAATGTTTACACACACATATACATTATACACAGACCACTGCCATGGCAAGTTATGGGCATTAACCTGTTAAATCATTATCCCTACGTTCCAGATTCTAATCCCGGTTGGGGCATTGATGTCACTTAGCGTGTTTTAGCTTCGTGTGTCACCGCTCATTATTACCGTTGTTACCAAAATATGAGACATAAAACCCAAATTGGCAAATACGGTACCAAAAGATTCTTTGCAATTGACCACTTAAAATAGCAATAAAATATACCATTCTGATGAGTTTAGCTGTCAAGCATCAATTGGCCATTGTTGTGTTAGAGCTATCTATGTGTGAGTCTCCTCATACTAAGGACGCCATCTTAATGATATTTGAATTGATAAGGACATAAAGCCATTGATTGCCTAGACTCTCAATGTTCTGATACAAAATCACTACCTACTTAAAACCCTATTTAAACAAAAATATATGTTCAACAAACCACTTGATGCCCAGTTGAATTTGAGACGGAGTTTAGATAATTCTGGCCCTTCTCTGCTTTTTTCTGCTTGTTTCAGCTCTCTCTTCACATACTTTTGTGACACACAGAAAAATATATTTACTTATTAAACCTTCAAAGCAATATTTCCGAGCCATTTCCAAATTAAGTAATATATAGAGCTTGTAGACAATTCATTCCCGGGGGGGCGAATGACAATTCCCGAGGGGGCTTCGCCCCCCCGGGATCATAGCTGAATTCAACACTGGTTGTAATTGATATTCTCTGCTTCTGATATATGCCCTTTTTATTTATTTGTTCACTTTGCTCGAAGGGTTTATAGTTAATAAAGAAAATGCTTGATCTGCAAAAATAACGTCAAAGGTTTCCTAGGAAGACAACAAAAATGTTATGAAATAAAAAATATAGTAAATATGTTTATATATATATATATTAGTTTTCAAGTTTTCGCGGACATATGTGTACTTGTTGCAACTTTCTGGGGATTGTTGCCGCGAATTATGTACTAAAGAAGGAGGCACTGACTTACCCTTCCCTTCCTGACGTTTCGGGAAAGTCACATCTCCCATCTTCAGAGGCCCTCACTCGACGATGTGCATCTCGAGCTTCGAAGCCGCGAACTCGAACTCGCGGCTTCGAAGCTCGAGATGCACATCGTCGAGTGAGGGCCTCTGAAGATGGGAGATGTGACTTTCCCGAAACGTCAGGAAGGGAAGGGTAAGTCAGTGCCTCCTTCTTTAGTACATAATTCGCGGCAACAATCCCCAGAAAGTTGCAACAAGTACATATATATATATATATATCTCACGGCTATATGTCAAATAATTTTGTTTTGGGGTATTATCACGTGAGTTGTAGAATGAGGGTTCTGACTTACCCCCTCCATCCCGACGTTTCGATGTAATATCATACATTCTCTTCAGGGGTTCCACCGAGTCTACTTCCTCCCGCTCGGCCGGTCGAATCTCTCTCGAATCTCCGTGGAGATTCGACCGGCCGAGCGGGAGGAAGTAGACTCGGTGGAACCCCTGAAGAGGATGTATGATATTACATCGAAACGTCGGGATGGAGGGGGTAAGTCAGAACCCTCTTTCTACAACTCACGTGATAATACCCCAAAACAAAATTATTTGATATATATATATATATAATAATATAATAAATTTAATATTAGTTTAGTATAATAAATTATTTAAAAAAAAGATTTTCCCATTTAAATAATTTAATAATTTGTCACAAAACGACTAATCCAATGAAGAGCTGTATTTCAAAAACATTTTGTAACAAACCTTTTTACAGTTAACATGAACTTATATTTCCACTTTTTTGTCAACGGCTGTGTCAACGGGGTTGAGGGGTCAAGGATTGCGAATGGAGGCAAAAAAAAAATTACTGCTTAACCGAGACATAAAAAGATGTATCAGAAATATTAATAAAACGTATCTTTTTGTTTGTTTAAACGTACTTTGTCGTAGGATGCTCATTGATTGTGTTGATTTAAACCAATTTCAACATAGATCCTCGGATTAAGGAAAAGGTATGGAGATATTGTTATTTTGGAGAATACCTCGAATTCCTCTATCTATTTTTGTTTAAATTAATCGCAACACAAATACTATTCCCAGTATATTGTATAATATGTATGTAGGCCTATATTATGATCCCGTCCATGCAAACAATAGTATCAAGCCTCACGCATTCAAGCCAAACTATCAACAGTTGGTTTTGAAACCGGTGTTCTCTTTTTTCTTCCTATGAAGACTTGCAAACGTAAGCCACTAAACCTGTGTCGATTATCGTCAATCGATGCAATGATTTTACTCGGCTACTTTAAGTATGAAGTTGAAGCACGAAGTACTGAATGAACGTTGAACTGAGACGTTAACAGCAAACTAAACCATACTTAATTCATTTTGTGAATCCACGAAAGAACATCGTATATATTATATATACACTTCAAATAAGTCAGTGTACTCAATTTTAATGACATTATCTTCTGCTTGCTCTCCCTTGCCAAAATGTTAAGCACATCGCTGCACTCAAGAATGTTTTCAATACCGTATTGTTAAGCGAGCGAAGCGAGCGTTTCCACTTGACTCTTATGGCACTTCGTTCTGTTTTTTTTTTTGTTTGTTTGTTTGTTTTTTTTTTTGTTTTTTTTTTTGTTTTTATGTCCGTCGATAGCGGTCGAACGGAATGTCCGATCAACTTGAAATTTAGACCATCCACAAGCCTCGATGTGGATTGAAGGTGTATAGTTTTGAGGCAAAATCGTTCGAAAAGTTACAAAGTTACACCATAGTTACTGCAAAATATTTTTCTGAAACAAAATGGCGGCAAAATGTGAGATAGCCAGATTTTTCTACAAAGTTTTCCGATCACGAAAATGTTAATGTAATGGCGATTTGATAAGTATTGGCAAAGTTACACAAAAGTTACTCGAAAATATATTTCTGAAAAACAGTAACAGCAAAATGTGAGGTGGCTATCTGATAGTAAATTTTTGTCCGGTCACGAATATACTAATGTTAACGCGATCCGATACGTATTTTAGGCAGAAATTACATTTCTATTGCTGTCAATAACTGTTAGTAACGGTGGCGGACCGCGGCGAAAACATGACCACGAAAATTCTTAGCAACGCACATTGCACTGCATACAACAATGCCGGAAAGTATAATAGTCATGGAAATAAGAACAATTTTTGCAATGCGCATTTTTGAATTGTTGTTAATTGTTGTTTGTATTAGCATTGAAAACTTTTCGCCAGAAAGTTCGTAGATATTGACGCGCTCGCTTATCAACGCGTCAAACAGAGCGTTTTCCTAGTTTAACCACTATAGGAAAACGCTCTGTTTGGCGCGTTGATAAGCGAGCGCGTCCATATCTACAAACGTTCTGGCGAAAAGATCTCAAAGCTAATAAAAACAACAATTAACAACAATTCAAGAATGCACATTACAAAATTTTTTCTTATTTCCATAGCTATATACTTCCCGATATTGTTGAATGCAGTGCAATGTGCGATGCTAAGAATTTTCGTTGCCATTTTGTCTAGTGTTTTCGCCGTGGTCCGCCACCGTTACTAACAGTTATTGACAGCATTTGAAATGTAATTTCTGCCTCTAGTACGTATCAGATCACGTTTACATTAATATATTCGTGAAGGGACAAACATTTACTATCAGATAGCCACCTCACATTTTGCCGTTACTGTGTTTTAGAAAAATATTTTCGAGTAACTTTCGTGTAACTTTGCCAATATTTATCAGATCACCATTAAATGAACATACTCGTGACCGGAAAAATCTGAAGAAAAATATGGCTATCTCACATTTTGCCGCCATGTTGTTTCAGAAAAATATTTTGCAGTAACTATGGTGTAACTTTGTAACTTTTCGAACGATTTTGCCTCAAAACTATACACCTTCAATCCACATCGAGGCTTGAGGATGGTTCAAATTTCAAGTTGATCGGACTTTCCGTTCGACCGCTATCGACAGACATAAAAAAAAAAAAAAAACAGAACGAAGTGCCATAAGAGTCTAGTGGAAACGCTCGCTTAGTAATTGACTAGGAAAACGCTCTGTTTGACGCGTTGATAAGCGAGCGCGTCCATATCTACGAACTTTGTGGCGAAAAGTTCTCAAAGCTAATAAAAACAACAATTAACAACAATTCAAGAATGCGCATTGCAAACATTTTCTAAATGCCATAGCTATTATACTTCCCGACATTGTTGAATGCAGTGCAATGTGCGTTGCTAAGAATTTTCGTTGTCATGTTTTCGCCGCGGTCCGCCACCGTTACTAACAGTTATTGACAACATTTGAAATGTAATTTCTGCCTCTAATACGTATCCGATCGCGTTTAAACTAGTATATTCGTGACCGGACAAAAATTTACTACAAGATAGCCACCTCACATTTTGCTGTTACTGTGTTTCAGAAAAATATTTTCGAGTAACTTTTGTGTTACTTTGTCAATATTTATCAGATCGCCATAAAAAGAACATATTCGTGACCTTAAAAAGCTTTAAAAATAATGGCTATCTCACATTTTGCCACCATTTTGTTTCATAACAATATTTTGCAGTAACTATGCAATAACTTTGTAACTTTTCGAACGATTTTGCCTCAAACCTATACACCTTCAATCCACATCGAGGCTTGTGGATGGTCCAAATTTCAAGTTGATCGGACTTTCCGTTCGACCGCTATCGACAGACATAAAAAATAATAATAAAAAAAAAAAAAAAAAACAGAACGAAGTGCCATAAGAGTCTCGTGGAGACGCTCGCTTCGCTCGCTTAACTAATGTTTTAGTACATTCTCTAAGAATGCATTTACGGTCTTGAGTTTCATTTTGATGGGTGCAGCTGGATTAGGGATAATTCATATGCGTTGTTGTTTGTATCTGAATTCTGAACACCTTTTGGAAAGAAACGAAATTATAAAATCAATAGTCAACGTTTTCAAATTTACATGCGGCAGCGAGGGGAGGGAACACGCTCTGTGTTTTTCATTGAATGGAGAATATTTACCTTTTTGGTTCGGCACAATTAATCACATATTACGTTATGTTTACCGTCAAACGATGGCTATCAAGATTTAACATGAAAATAATTATTCCAGTTTCTCCTCCCGGGCCGGATATTAGTGTGGCCCTACGTGAGCCGCATGACGTCCCATGGCCGTCCCTGTACTACACGACTCAGACGTGACGAACCTTTCAACAGGAGTATACTATGTGCTGGTATAGGCATCACATATGTGCGCAGGGTTTGATATGTACGACCCTGCCTCATCACTCAAACAAATTAAAATGTCCGGATGTACAACAGTAGTACCCCAACAGCGCATACAATATAGATTTGGAAGGATTGTTTCATATAGGGAGTATTCACGTGACGTCACATCGGCCATATGTGAGGCCACCTATAGTACTATTTCAAGTTTCATTTAGCTGTCAATAGAAAGCGAATAATATTGTTTACGGGGAAATATGACTAGTTTGAACACGTATATCCCTCGATAAAGTGTACGAAAATGATTTTTGTATGCTTTTGTAAACGATTGAAAGAGTAATCGAGACAATACAGTTTGTTTATGTTGATTTAAATAAGTGATAATAGCAAACCAAAGTTAGAGAACAGTTGAATTTGCATCAAACGCCAGCTGAAACATAGTAACAATGAACTACCAATCACAGGCCATTGTGGCCTCCAATGTGGCCACCATGCGCAATACGTGAATACACCCTATTGGAGGTCGATTCAAAATGATTGAAGAGTTATTTGGCCAGATATTTAGCTCGAATTCTTAATAAATAATAATGTCTCATTTAATTATGGCCAAGTAATAAATATATAATGCAGAAAATCAAAACACATTCCAAAATGTATTTTCCACGCTCTCCTATCTATCTATTGGTATTTCCAAGCAGTTTATATTTCAATACACCTGAAGGATGCAGCAATTTAATTAGTGAAATTCCAACCTCAATAATTAAAATCTTAGTTTCTCCAGGAAGAGTTTTTACTTTTTTGTGTGGTGAATTGAACAATGATTCCCATGAGATCAATAATAAGTTCAAGAATATTCCTAATCTGTTGTATTCTCAATGGATTGAATTGCGTTATATTGTGAAGATGTGATGCTCGATTTCTCGGCTAAGTCGGTCGTATTTCACCTCATAATATCTCAATGGATTGAAATGCGGTATTTTGTGAAGATGTGATGCTCGATTTCTCGGCTAAGACGGTCGTATTTCACTTCATAATTTAAACGTACATAAAAGCAAAACAATATTTGTCTGTTTGTGGTTTCGGGTAAATTAGCAACGCAAAGCTGTTGCTGTATCGTTACTGTAGCAACCCTCTGCTCTGTGGGCGCGCGAGTCTGCACCACTTCACGCCGTGTCTATGGCAACACAAGATTACAGCGTTTTGCACATCATCTTTTAAAGGTCATGACATCCCCCCCGCCCACCGGTAAATCCAGACATCTAGCGTACAAGGAAAGAAAATTGTACTTAAGTAGGAAAACGCTCTGTGTGACGCGTTGATAAGCGAGGGTGTCCATGCCCACGAATTTTCTGGGGAAAAGTTCTCAAAGCTATCGTCATTGTTCTATGTAAGAGATAAAGATAAAAGTGTGAAAACCACAAATAACAACATACAAGAATGCGCATTGCAAACATTTTTCTAATTTCCATAGCTATACTTCCCGACATTGTTGATGTCGTGCAATGTGTGTTGCTAAGAATACAGCAACCTTGTGTGCTGACATCATAGACGAGTGAGATGTTGATAACGAGCAGATGAATCCAATCTACCCTAAACCCAGCCTGACGTTTCAGGGGTGTTTCACCCACCATTATCCGTAGTATCGCTGAAGACGAGCGTTCGTTCTTAGACACGACGAAGCCTAGCCATGTCTTGACAATATCGTTGTGTAGTAACTAGTTAATACTTTTTGAAAATCTATTATAAACCACACTAGAAACATATGTTATAAAACGTACGTTGTATGAATGATGTGTTATTTTGTTTTTATGGGGTAACTATCAAGTAGCGTAGTTTGGAGATAAGGAGTATTAAAGTTAAAAATATGTATTCTTTCATCAAGGAGAGATAAAGTGCATCAATCATCATGCGTATCCCATATTTTGAGGAGCCATTAAACATACTAACATACTATACAGGTTCCTAAACTAACCTTGTCTTCACGTCATGTTGATTTCTTCTAAATCTATAGACTATACGTTGCATTGTGATGAACGTCGCACCTCAGCTTACTACTTATTAACTAAACGGTTATTTTTTAAACTGCATCCAGTTACGCTCTTCTCCTTTTCTTTTACGACGTCCATCAATTGGACTACGATAGGTAGCGTAGTCCCGTTTCTCTCACCATAATGATGCATAAAACGTCTATAGTTAACTTACATGATTGAAAATAATTTCTAACACATAACAATAAGTTGTATTTATATTGTGAATGCGTTATTTATATTTTATGCGGACCTATACATAATTATTTTGTAATCCTTCAATCCTTTCTCGTAAGAAGTGGTAATAATTAATAAACGTGATATTAAATGGTTTCTATTAAAAGTATTTTGTGACTTCATATTATAGCTCTACGCCGTACGTATATAAATTTATTTTTCAATAACTAAAGGGGTTCAAATATTCAAAAAATCTTGCACAAATTTGATTGCATACACAAAGTATATACATTTTATAGAATTTGTTACTTGAGTTCACGCTGGTTTTATTTCATAAACCAAACGCCAGTGAATTTTCAACCCCATTCAATTACTAATGAACCACTTTTCAGTAACTTCGTTAAGCTACGACCGACTCCAGTTTAAGCTGTGTTTGGTATGGTTCAACAAAAACTACATTCAAAATGCACGGCAGTCACCATGTTTGTTCGTAGTGAATCTTCTATTACTGGCTTATCGGAGTTTAAAAAGTTGGTGAAACCGTCCCTGGATCGCAGTAATCAGCTAGGTATAGATTTAATAATAATAATAATATTCCTTTTGAGATTTCAAACGTTGTTGAATTAACAATTCATTGCATGTTGAAAAAGCGGATTTTATTTATAAATATTTAATCAACGAAGTTAGAGGAATGAAATTACATACTCGCCTGTTGGAGTGATTCGGATGCTTCGCTGAAAATCGTTATAAACACATACTGTTTTCAGTGTGACGTAGGATTAAATACCCCAAAGAATTGGGCAACTGATATGCCTCAGTGTTACTAAACAGTCGACGCTTCAAATATATGCAACATTGTTCTAAACCTTCTCTAGCTAAGGTTGTAAATGTATGTCAGTGTACAGAATTAAAAAAAAATCGAATGATTAATCGTTAAAATTATCAATCTGGCAATCCCTATATACAAATATAACTTTAATCTTTATTTGCTAAAGTTTAGCAATTTGTAATTTTCGTTTTAGTTTGGTGTGTCAAGTGTGATATAGCTAATCCTAAATAAAAATTATTTTCAATTTACTGAAAACACTTACATTATCATCAAAGACATACGGAACAATGGTAATTAATAATTTTTCGTAGGAATACCCGTTATAGGGTGCACACCAGCTTTACCTGATGTGGCCCTTTTCAAATATAGGTATGTTAGGATTATTGGATAGTCGGGAAGGAATGTCCGAGAGCATTAGTACGACAGGACCCAATCCCAGCATTCCAGCATTCGCTTTTACGACTGAGGAAAACTTCGGAAAAACCTTCTGTCAGGATTGCCGGTGGCCGGAATCGAACCGGCTACCTCTCAAAAGAGGCCCGCGTCTTACCGCTGAGCGGCTGAGCCACATAGTGTTTACGCAGTTACAGTTCTCTATTACGAAATCGTAATTTTATTGTACACATTACTAACTCTTGTTGTGGTGTTGTTTATTACCAATGTTTTAGTAGTCAAGACTGACAGGAACACTCGGCTAAACCATGTTGCTAAAAGGTGATTGTTTTCGGGACACTATTTTTTTCGCCAGACGGTAAAATATCCCCGAACAATGTTATCGACAATCTTGACGTCCGTTGCCGCGAAACTCAGCGTAACTAGCAAAACCCCACCAGCTAAAAAATGTATATTCAGAACCCATTCGTTTCGGAATAGATAGATAGGCCTATATATAAAAAAGGAATTCTCCTGATATATTTTTTGTATTTTTACTGGCGTTAGGGCATCTTTCTGGATGTAAAAATGTGTATTCTTTATTTCCAAGAGCATATTTGTATTGATACCAATCCATGTCGAAAATTTGCACTTCAATATGGCGGGAAAAACAGGGTAAGACGTCAGGGTAAGACGTCATCAGTGTTCAGCTGGCTGGCCCACCAATCATAATACAGATTTATAATTTAAGATGTTATATTCGTTATCTCACTCCAAGGAGTTGGCTAGAGATGTACATTATGGTTTAAATGTTCAGTAATTACTTTTAAACAGTATAACTGTAGTAACAAGCGTCAATATATTTTGGAATGGAAAATGTTAAAATTTGTGACTACAGAAATTTAACTGTGCTTCCTAAAATTAAAATATATGTTTATGGTAATTAAACAACGTTAATATAATAATAAAAACAAACATTTTAAGTAACCATCCATGAGGTATCTTTGAGCTCTTTGGGAGCTTATAAACAAAGAGTTTTCGTATTTGGTAGTATTGCATCTTGTGAGTTGTCAAACGGTAAAAAACCGCGAGACTGCCGAAACGTTTCAAAATTTTCAAATAGTGTTCTTCATTATTGTGTTGATTGTTGACGTAAACTACGTTCCGGGTTATTCTCGATATTACCTAATGACTCCTGGATGACTCCTACTCTGGGTTTCTCTCTCTCTCTCTCTCTCTTGTTAAAAGCGGGCGTTTTCATTCTACTTTTATTGCACTTGTTTTGTTATTTTTGGTTTTATATCTCGTGATAGCAATGAAACGAGAGTCGGTCAAGTCATATTATACTTTTATCATTCTGCTTTTTTAATAGAGTTTGCTAACGATGATGAGAAAATTAATAATGGGAAAAATTAAAAATAAAATTGTATGTTAGTCGATTAGCTTCATGTGTTGTGTCTGTCATGACTGTGTGCCAGTGTGCTTATCGTTATAATTTCGATTAGATTATTTGTTGTACTCGACAACTAAGATCATAATATTGTTGTAGATCTAAACATATAAATACTTTGGTAAGAATTAATGTTCATGTACATTCACATGTGGGCCACAAAAGAGGAGAATTGCCCCACCCCTTCACTTCTTGGCTGAAATTACTGATGAAAGGCCTCGTTGTTCCTCATTCGAATGTCAAAAATAAAATGTGTGTTTTTTTTTAATAGGGCCTATGATTACGCCCACGATTAAGTTGGTAATTGAATTATTGACATTCTACAAGCTTCATTGTGGATTGAACGTCATTAATGTTGCGGCAACATCGCTCGAAGAAGTTACTTAGTTACAACCAGTTACTCATCGAGATTGTTTTTCAAAACGAAATGGTGGCAAAATGTGAGATAGACATTTTACTCCCGTTCGGAATATTATGTGTAACGCTAATTCTTATATGACATATTATAGTGACTTTTCTGTGCGCAAATTGTTGAATGGAACTCGTGCCCGATATTAGAAATAAAATTATAGTTGTCTAAAGCGGAAGAATAATCCCATTTACTCATTTCACAGCATAAACATTGACATTGGCGTTAGATACGAACAAAACACATTAAATTATCACACTTTCCAAGCTATTTGTGTTGGATGGTATAAGTCAAAGTAAACCTCGATAAACATTTGGCTCCACAAATAAGTACTATTACAAATCGTTTAAATTCTTATTGATAACCGATGTAATCTTACATCAATAATGCAGAGTTAGTGCATGACGTACATTTAGATAAGGGGCACACGTAAGGCATGTTGGTGATTAGTGACTGATAACACTGATAACACAACCATAGGAAGAAAACACGTCTGGTCCGAGGACGCGCGGCAACAATCTTGTAGTAATCCAACACATCTGAAAGTTATTTTGCTTCTAACTAGGAAAAAGTTTAGCGTTCCAAGTACTATCGGTAAACAGAGTTATTTACATTTGATTATAAACACAGTTCACAGTGTTCTTTATCAGAATAAAAATTCAGGTTTACACGTGGAATATTATGCTCTACCTCTATACATTTTGTTCATTTTGATGATGTTTTATAAGTAATTACGAACATAGCGAGTTCCTTAAAATATTGATTTTTGAAGTGTATCTATTTATATTTTACGTACATCTCTGTGTAAATCCGCTTCATAGCTGTAAAGGGATTTACAATTAAAAACGCATATACAAATAAATATATTTCTTATGTGGAATAAATAAAAGCTATACTGTGAATGTGAGACCCAATAATACTACATTATAAGAATATTAATTATGTATAGTGACAATATGGTCGAGGTTATTTTTTGTTCAGATTTTTATGGTGACACTAATAGGGTTATCCGTTATATACTACATTTTGTAAACACCCCTTTTACTTTTGATAATGGATATTGTAATTTGGGTTTTACGTAATTCAGGACTTGAATATTTATAAATGTTACTATGTTTTGTGAATTAATAAGTTGTAATTTTTACTAATAACTAGGTATATACAAGAGATTACATCGAGTAGTAGACAGTTCGGAGTCGACTCTGAGGCCTATACGAATTGAGTTATAGAGTCGATTACTCAAGAATTAGACAATTCAGCAGTGGAAGCTGTTCTAGCAGGCTTTTGACGTAAGCTTAGGCAGTGCGTGTACTTAATTTTGATGATGACACAGAAATGCGATTTCGTACAACATATTCATGTTTCCGGTCTTATATATATATATATATATATGTTGAGACGTAAGTTTTCGTAGACATTTCGTAGACAATACCCCAAAACCCTTTGTAACATACATATATATATATATCGCTTTCTTCGTGTTTCGTACGAATAAATGTTTGCTGTCTTCTTCGAACAGAAATTTTCCCATTATCAAGGCTCGATTCTCCTAACACAGTTGAGGTAAAGAAAAACCTTTTCATTTTCCACTGAAACAGCCTGTGACGAAAACATTCTGTAAACAACGTAGTTTATGAATGAATCTGTTACACACAGGTGCATGCATTGTTGTCTATTTCGCCATTTCTCTGAAATTCCTTTAATGCGATTTTGGCATTTCGGTATTAATTAATGAGTAAAATACATGTTTGTGTATATACTAATAAAACATGATTTTGGCTATACTCATACATATATATAAGTAAAATAATCATCAAACAAGTGTAAAGTTGGTAATTTTTACGTGATTGACTGATTGGACATCATATATTCAAGACTTATGCCCTGCCCTGTTTTTCCTGCCACAACAATGCATGGTATATTCAGCTAAATGAAAATCTTTTCCAGAAAAAAATATGTATTCTTGCATTCACAATATTGTCCCGTCTTTAGTAGAATGAAAAATGAAAACAATGTGAATTATTTATTTCAATACTACGAGTCGAAGGACGCCATTAAAATATAGCAAAACAAGTTGCAGTGTTCCATACCGTGCCCACTAATTGCCAACACTGGGGAGCAAAAGTACTACTGATTTCTTTGTAGAGCATAGAGGAGAGAAGTGTTTCTTCCAATTGATAAAAAGAATATTCATGAGATCGTCATTTAATAAAAACACGAACAAACGCATTGTAAATTTTAGTCTCTCGCATTCATTAATGAGTTAAGTATTCAGTTCGTTTGTTGAGGCTGTTCATTACGGTCTGACTCTAGATTTCTTTCGTTATTGCTGTTTAAAGTTATTTTTTATTTCTATCAGGACAAATACAAATTAATTCAATTGATAAACACATTTTTAAACATCGTCCTCATTAGCAGCAACTTGATACTTGAAAACCTTGCATACATTAATTTAAAACGCTTGTTTGTATTTCTCCTAGTGATATTATTGTTCTTTTAGGGAAATAACTGCCTACCGTTCCGTATGTTGTATTTCAAGAATATGTCTAAATGGTTTCCAAGATGTGCACACTGTACCGTGTACACACCTGTGATGTTTGCCGTTCGCAGACATCTCTTTGAACTACCATGTTATCTCTATAGATCGGTAGAGTTCCAGAGTTGCTCACAAGACACATTTTATGCCACAGTAAATATGTAGCTTTGAGAACATATTGGCACTAAACGAACAGACGCACAAGGAAACTTGAATTGAGGCAGCCACCCCCTTAAAATAAATAGTTGAAGGCAAAATACAAAATATCAATCCAACAAATCACCGAAGGTTTGTTTATGTTTTGTATCACTACTCTAATACGTCGAGTCGCATGGTTGTAGAAACTCATTTAAATATATACATCTTATTTTTGTCGTGTACACAACTGTAAAATAATTCATTTATATTTGAATGATCCAAACACACACGATCTAAATAAAATATGCATACACGAATATTCAGTTTTTAAGGCTCAATTTGTTCCACAAAAATACAGCAAATAAGTTCTTAGCAACGGTGAATGCAATCGCGTTGTCGCGTTATAGAAAACAATATAGTTTAGCCGTGTTAACTTGCTAGGTGGTGTTGTCATGGATTATGTAATAATAAGTGACGTATGTGACAACTACCAACTTAAATCTAGTTGCATCTCGTTCTCATGACACCGGTATTGTAGTGATACTAACACTGTATCCGCTCGTCTTTTGGCGGGCGTTGTCTAAGTTAATTCCAAGCAAGGCTGGTGCAGTCCATCTAGTGGCTAATAACAAGCAAGTACCGGCTAATCCCGCAGCGAATTCCGTTTAAATAGACCGCGTGGAGCGACCGTTTCTTCTGAGAGTTTTGTAGCTCACATCGCGACGGAATAATATGTGTTAGTCTGAACCTACATAAACGACAGCAGTATCTGATGCTGGTTTCATGAAGGGAGAACGGAAGGCGTAAGGCGGAAGGCCCGAGATAACAAGCCAAACAGTTCAATTCACCAGCACAACTCGAGCTAAAATCGTAGCTACTGAAACGTTCTGTTATACGGTTAGACCTATATTGTTTAAACTCTGCATCCAAAGTAAACGAGAATGGACTGTCCTTGCTACAATGCATTTTTGTATTGTTTCTTTATGTACAGCACATGCTTTATATTTTTTTGTTTTTGTTTTACATAAGGAGTTATTTAGTTTAAGGTGGGGATAAGTCAATGACATAACGGTTATCTATTATTTAGCTTGTCCTGCATTGCATGTCTTCTTGTCTCCACTTTATTCGCCGCTAAATGTGACAGAGCGGATTCGAGGAATAACGCACGTTGCAAACAGCCGTACATACAATGCAATATATTTCCTACATAATCGATCTGCATAACTTCATTGTGTGTATCTCTGTGTGTGTGTGTTTATGGAGAAAACTGGACACATATGAGAGCGGAATATTATGCTTTGGTTTAGACTACACGAATTATTCAAATGCTAAGTTTTCGCTATAGGCTGTGTTGTGTAGTATATATATATAAAAGCATTCAAATACTCAATCTTGCATTTTTAGCATAAAATATGCTAGCAAAATCTTGTACTAGTAATTCATAAAAGAAGATTGAAGTTTGAAATAATGGCTCAAACTGGTTTTATTTTTTTTATGCTAAACGTCTATGTGCTGTAGTCTCGGAGGGTACTAGAAACCTTTTACAGTGTGGAACATTGCAGCGATATTGGTCAGCTTGTACAATTGTCATAGAATAATTCATTGAATAATTATTATACTATGTACACACTTAATTTGCACTAAAACAAAATGATCAATTACGATTACTCGTCACGATAAACTTTACATTTGTGTGTAAATACATAATTCTCTGCCTGGTTTATAGCTTGAATACAGTTCAGTAGTCTTTGAAACGTCCTACACAATTAGAGGCATGTTCTTCATTTGAACAGAATACATTCTATCTCGTAATTTTCTTCCGTGTTAGGTGCATGAATTCGTTCACTGCATTGTTGGAGTTTCTTTAAAGCTCAATTGAACCAAAAACAATCTGGGACTTGCCCACACTCCTCTTCGTTCACCGGTATTTACTAAAACTCAATATCGTTGATGCATCTCGCAAATATCACCTGCTCGTAAAGGCATTAATCAAGTACGATTTAATGTACAACTTATAACATGATTCTCAAGTGTTTCTCCATGGCAACGGCGTAATCGCTAATACAAATATACGTAAATATTAAACCTGAATCACATTTTCACTTACACGTTATTTGTGTTTCAATATGTGGCAACCGACATGGTAAACCGAGAAGCATTAAACATAAAAAGTAGAAGAACTAGTGAAATGTAAAACATTTAGGCAATTCTGTTTCTTATGCGCCAGGTCAGTAGTTGGTGGTGTTACGATTCCGTGTGGGTTGTGTGCCTACACGGAGAATATTTAAATTATGCAAGGCAAATAGTGGCCACGCCTATATCACTACGTCACATTCGTGGCGTTCTGAGGGGTTCCTTGAAGCTTACGAGAAGTGCAATTCCTTTACATAATTATAATAACGTTATTTAATATTATTTATATGCCTGATGGCTTAAAACGATTCGTATACTATAGTGACAAACATTATATTCTTAGTTCTTACCAAATAAGGTACAATAGCCATACAAAGTTTGGTTATGAACAGCGAGAAGTGATGATCAACTAGGTTTTAAGTAGTCACTTTCAAAATTGCGTTGGCTACCGATTGAAGAAGATAAACTAGAATTGAGGCAAAAGCGTAGATATGGGTGACTCCACACAATAAAATCTCCTGGTCATTAAACCTTTTAATTCAATTCTAAATATAATATAAATTAATCTTTTTTTTATCGAGCTATTTGAATTTTGCAAAAGTGTCGATCATTAAATATGAGCTGTTTTGCCTTAAAGAAGTTTATAGAATTTTACAAAAATTATGTCTAACTCTAGAGTAATTGAAGGTCTAACATAAAGTTCTTCCGCAATATTGAAAAAGAATGTAGCTTCTTACCAAAGTTGTATTTTTGGCAGGTGAACAGGGATTATTTTAAAAAGTGTTCACAATTAAATGAGTGATGTTCGCTTTGCAAACTGAAAAAATCATTATGTCCTCAGCTTATACAGTAGTATCTGTATATATACAGTATATGCCATGCAACGCCTGTATCTACATATATATGTACGGTCGTTGACCATATTTTTAACTGTATATCACGTTATCAATAACCAATGAAATAACAAATGAAAACACTGACAATCCAGCGCTAGTTTTGCAAATCATATACTATGATGTGCTACGCGTCCTTCCCACGGCACTCAGTCAAAACGTAGCCAAAAATGGCGTTTTCCTAGCGTCCTAAAGCTCAACTTGTTTCAATCTAGTGAAATAAATAACAACATGTATTTAACATAATTGTCACGTTTGCAATAGTTTTGCTCTGTAGCGACGTAACAAGTGTTGTCATCGGTAATAATTGATGTATATAACACATGTGTGCACGACACAATATTACAAATATTCGTACTTCAACGGAAGAACACTCTAAATAAATATTAGTGTTACATCGAGGATGACAGATCGAGTTTGTGTGTGATTGTGTGCAAGTGTTCCTACCCTAACCTGAAAAGATAGAGAGCATAATTATGCAAATAAATATCGTTTCGAGGTTAACCGGCAACTTGAATGCATAAATTATATTCAAACAATTAATTATCTAAACAAATTGTAGATTCATTCGTGTACGGTTGATTTAGAGTTAGACTAGCACCTTATTACGCACCTGAAGGAGTGGGGCCAAACCAAAGAGCAAAGAGATCCTCAACTGCTGCACTGCCCGGCTGTGGTGGTTGATGAGGTGCATAATTACTATAATAATATGCCGGCGAGGGGTATCCCTCTAAAAACATGCGACCACGTGAGTCGGTTGCATAATCCGGCCGAAGGTTCACATTCACACTGGGCCTATTCCTGGGGTGGCCTCCCGATGCACTATCTAACAAGATCTGCTGCACTTGAAGAATATCCACAAACTCGTCACTCGGCCGGGAAGTCGACGGCGCGTCTTCGTCCTCTATAGCAGGCGGCTCGAGATGTGCTCTTCTCATAGTTAATGTCAGCATCGTGTCGTCGCGCCATGCCGCCCCCCATGTACACTACCGCAACACTGAACACCCATGCGACGGTCCGCGCGGCACCGATGTGGACGAGCATGTGTAGTAGTAAAGGCCGAAACCTTGGGTACTCACCGACGGGAACACCAACGCAGCCTCCTCTTCCTTCTGCGACCACGGACCAATCATACGTGACGTCACAGCGCAGTCGTCACAGGAGTTGCTTGGAAACCGGCCCAGAACGGCACTCGCCGCCAACATAATATTCTGATAGGAGTGCGCGCGCAATATCAACAGGTTTTGAGTAGGCTGGAGGCTTTTGCGGGGGTGACCTGCCGTTACCGGAGCAGCGCCTATGTTACCTGTGTTGTGTATGTGCGAGCGTGTTGACAGTGACTCGTCGACTGAGTGAGGGAATCCTTCCCCCCTTTCTCCTCCTCCCCCCCTCCTATACCGTCTTCGCTCGACAAACACTTGATGCAACTTCTTTTTTAAGACGTTCCCCTTCCCCTTCCCCGCTCCCATGTTTTGATTAGCCTTGTCTTATTGTACTCGTGACTCCCCTCCAACTTTACTACTGCCAAAGTCCACGCCGCTGTTTTTGGCTTGCTAAGAGCGACAGATCCGGCAGATTATGACGTCATCGTTTTGGCTCGTGAACCGCGATTCCTTCCCGGAATAGTGCGAATGTAACCGAAGTGGTATGTTATGAATATAATCATAACACGGCAAAAGCAAATCAGCTGTCTGCGAAGGTCGATGTATCAAACACTCGCGTGACATTTGCCGCAGTTCGATCGGATGGCGTATAAGCTGGAAGCTGGGGAGGATGTCACCATGGTGACGTTCGCCTGTACGCTTTGTGATCGTAAATGTCAGTGTGTGGGGGTAGGACTGACTTTGTTCTCATTCAATTAGTCTCGATTCGGAGAAATTCCAGAAACAATCTAATAAAACAAGCTTGCAAAAAAAAAAAAAAAACGAGCCGAGCCGAAAACGTAAAATATCAACCCAAACAAACCAAAAAAGGGTACACTTACAAAATAAGCCCATTTCAAAAGAGATATATAAAATTGTGGCCAATCCCATTATTTTGCTTACAATATTGAATATATAAATTTACTAAATAATGGAATAAACAAATATATAAATGTGTATTACTTCATAAATGAAAAATAAATATATTATAATACAAATTACAAAATAAATAAATGTATTGAAACACTTCGAGGAGGGAAAAACAAAACGAACACACTTCATTTATGATAAAAACTAAACAGCTGTGCAAATGAATTTGCATTGTTTAGTTTGATTTTCCAAGCCTGAAATGTTTCTTGAATTACATCAATTTGATATATCAATATCCACAAAGCTATGAAAGTATCATCGTCTGTAAACAGTGGCGTAGCATAGCGGAGTGGGATGAGACCCGGCCCTTACAAGAGATCCATTACTTCCTTGACATAACCAACCACTGTGGATACAATCGGTATACATGGACAAAACATGTCAACTCTGTAAATAAAAACTCAATTTCTTACACCAGTCGAAGTTGACGCCGTCGTGCTAATGAATGGTTTACAGACCGAAAGCGGATCAACATGCTGAATCGAACATTGGCGCTCGTCAGTCGGTCTGGTAGGAGGTTTGATTCATATTCCACTAAGGCCATGAGACGGCGACGGCTGGAAGATCTTCTCACGTGACGTCATCATATGTCACGACTAGCGCAGGGTCAAGGTTGCGGTGATGACTTGAAGAGTCATTTTTACCACCCCTGGCTAAACACCAGGCACAAGCTGGAGTAACAACGCAGCTCCCTCAATTACCTCAATGCAAGTCCTTACACTGACACTACCAAAATAAACCCTTCGATAACTGAAGAATTAATTATAGTTATTGTTATGACGGCTCGCTAAATATTTTAGCCCGAGGCTAAATAGTTTTCTCCGTGGAAACAACTCTTCTGATTGGTGGTTACCATGGAAAAGACAAGTTAGTCCTGGGCTAAACATTTAGCGGGCCGTAATAATACCAGACCTTAGTTTTGCGTACATTAAAACGTATTAAATCATTATCCATTAAAACAACTAAGACCCCATATTACAATGTCCCATAATTAGTAAGTATTACATTCATTGAATAATTTGTTTTCATAATAAGGAACTAATCGTAAAAATATCAAAATTGTTGAGAAATCGTTTGATTAGCTTCCTCGCTTCAAATCATGGATGCATAAAATTGCCTTTTAGGCTTAGTGGATGCTAAAACGAGGGGAACTACGTAATAATAAGCGTGATATTTGTTCGTGTTACAGTATTTTTTAATTTTGATTATGGAGAGGATCTGAAGGCTGTCATCGCGTAGATATAATTATCAGGATGTGAGGAAACAACACAAGTTGATTGATTGTCCTCTGCTCTAAGGTCGGAGAAACGAAATTAAAATAATTATCCATAATATGGTAGTATTGTTTATATTGCTGTGATGCACACCCGCTGGGTGGTCAAATTAGACATACAGGATGGTAGGACAATAGTATAACACTTGATCGGGGTTATATAAGAGACGCATGGGTACACACAAGATCACATCATTCACTACCGGGCAGTAGAGCTGACCTCGCACGTAAAAAAACAAGGTGACGAGAAATTGTTGAAGTGGATCTTCAACAAAATGCTAAGATTTTATTTGGAAACACTTCTCCAACGCACTATTTAAGATGTACTACAATTAGAAGATTTAAAATTATTCGCTGAAACTATAAAACGTGGTACCAAAACACGATATGATATGTATATTATATAATGTCCGTTAATGTATTTTCATAGAAACAAATAAGAATATTAACTTATTAAGTTGAATTTATTGACATTTGCAGTTGTATTGATGTTATAGGCTAAGACAGAGATAACTGCTAATATTTTTGCTATGGGCTGTCCGTCTACTGTCGGCAGCATTTTGGGCCATATAATGTTCAGGGTCAATATACGACACACATAATACGACTGATTATTTATAGGTGGTGGTGGGGGGGGTTGCACAGGGACGTTTTATTTCAAATTGCCAGGTGCATGACCACTGAGCTACAGAGACGGCGATTATAATCTATCTCGTTTGTTGTGTGTAGATTCATTGTTTATAACAGGGGAAGATGTGCATAATCCTGAGTGCCTGATAGATTAACAAAGCTTGGTGGCTTGCTCCGTACATGCATGCAGTCACTCGTCACACCGTGCTCATAATCCTGAGAGCCTGATAGATTAACAAAGCTTGGTGGCTTGCTCCGTACATGCATGCAGTCACTCGTCACACCGTGCTCATAATCCTGAGAGCCTGATAGATTAACAAAGCTTGGTGGCTTGCTCCGTACATGCATGCAGTCACTCGTCACACCGTGCTCATAATCCTGAGAGCCTGATAGATTAACAAAGCTTGGTGGCTTGCTCCGTACATGCATGCAGTCACTCGTCACACCGTGCTCATAATCCTGAGAGCCTGATAGATTAACAAAGCTTGGTGGCTTGCTCCGTACATGCATGCAGTCACTCGTCAAGCCGTGCTCATAATCCTGAGAGCCTGATAGATTAACAAAGCTTGGTGGCTTGCTCCGTACATGCAGTCACTCGTCAAGCCGTGCTCATAATGCGACGGCGACGCCATGCGGCCATATCATCTGCTCACCAACAATCAGTACATTTACTTCCGGCGATCATGATTACCAACCAGTCCTATAAGTCAAAGGCCTAGCTGTTACTTGTACTACCTAATCGGGAGTCAGAGCAAGAATATCTATTATATAATGCATGTAGTCCGCCACGCACAGCATGGAGTTTAATACTGCTTGTAAGTGTCAAATGTGATTAATAATCTTCATTTCTCATTTTGAATAAAATTAGCTTTATAAACGTTTCCAAACAAACACAGGTAACGCGGTAGAAATCGAATAAAAACCACCACAATGGTATTAATTTTCTTGTGCAAGCTAAAAGCGAAAAAAAAAACATTAATAACAGCCGAATGAAAATACAGCAATCTTCAAAAACGGTTCTGGTTTGATTGCCGGTTATTTGTTGCGAGTTAAAATAACTATGATTATTAATTTAATGTTGCTTTAATGACTGAACAATGCCTGTACAATTTGTTTGGCCCTTGACATGTTGCGTGCTCTGATACTTAATCAAATCACGCTTCCCGGAACTGTGACCACTCCCCTTTCTGTTGCGAGCCGCAGACAACCTGAGAGCCGCGGGCCCTAGTCGGACCAAACTCCCTTCGTTCAATGCTGACCAACGACTTCAACTCTATTCCCATACGAACCACTATTATTTGAGAAGTGAAACGATTTCATGTCATGTTAATTAATTTTCATTGCGTAATAAATTTGCCTTGCAATATAAACACAGAACGAACAGAGGATCGAGAGATGTGTCCGACTCGACGTACCGAAATATATTTATACATTAATAATAATATCATTGTTTAAAGATTCCCTACTCTGACATTATTATCGAGGCATTAAGAGATTACAACTTCAATCTTTTTCTTAATCATTACCATTATATATTTATTGAAGACCATATATAAGGTCCATAAATATATAATAGGCCGACGTATTAAATTGTTACAAAACGCAAAAATAATAACTAATAAGACAACAAACAACAAAACAATAACAGAAATAAATACTAATTGAAGACAAGTTCAATTGACAAATTGAAGTAGTTTCACAAAGCACACAAATGTTACAATATTTTGAACTACTTTTTTTTATTCAATACTTCAGGCGGGGCAGGTCTTGGCTCTACTTTTTCAGTAACGAATGTCAGATTTGACATGGCGATGTCACCTTTGGGTTTTAGGCGTGAGTGTTGCTTTGGTGTATTTAGGTCCTGATAGTCTAGAAGGGTATTTACACTTGGATTGTGAATGTTCTTGCTTGTACTATGATACAAAATAACGTAAAGAAGATTGATTAAAACGTTCATGTGTCTATTTTGATACCACTCCTTTGAAAGAGAAGAGGCATATTTTACCGACACGTAAATGATTCGATTTGTGTAAAGGATTACCATAGCTGCCTAAAGTGCCGGGTAGTAAATATTTATGCCGGAGGGTGAAAATGGAAATTAGTGTGCATGGTTGCCATGGTGGCATTTGGTATGTAATTTGCGGCTATGTTAAATTAGCAATACCAAGTACCAAGGCTACTAGTGGATTTACGCCACGTATCGTGAAGTGTGTGGACTGTGGACTTGGATTATAGAGAAGCGTCTATCAACGAACACCAGACATGTGATACGTATTTAGCTGACACAATATTCAATTCAATAAAATTGACTGCCAAGGAATTTTTAAGTAGTTGGTGTTTTTAAAATGGCTCAAATGTTTAAAAAAATTTAAAATTGTTAAAAAATATAATAGTTTACAGGGTATAAAGTAATACTCATATTTCATGATTCAATACTTAAAATATTGAATTCGTACTTAAATTAAAAATGTGAATCGGCTGCTTTATTTCAACTGTCAGTATCGTTGTTGTTTTATGGTATACCCCGTGCTGTAAAATGTCTAGAGTAGCTCTGCCTATCGTACGATGTAACTTATTGTGCCATGCAATGCTGTATTTAATCGACACTTCGGCTGTGAAGTTGGTCGCGAAAGACTACGACAAGTATTAATTTGTTTTACGTTTGTGTGATAGGACTAGTTTCAAGAAGCACACAAACGTTAACAATATTTTGAGATTTTTTTTATTTTTTTATTTAATACTTCAGGCTGTTTGTGTTATGATGTAGGGGCCTGGGGCTTTCAATTGCTGAACTATCAAGAAACAATGCATACACAGTAATGATCACTACAATCGTATCGAGTTTAAAGAATAATGTAAAACGTATTCGGAAGCTAAACCAATAATAAGTCAAAATAAGAAAAGGTTCTCATAATAAGAAAAAGAAACAATGAAAAGAACACACTTAAAAATAACGAACCAATGGGATTTTCAGGCTGAATCAACTTGGATCCTTTGATATTAGGAATACTTCCAACATGATTCTAAAATCCAAATTATTGATTATAGATGTGTATAGATCTGGCCGTACAAAATATGAAATTCATTCAGAATTCTTCTACCGCTATTTTCATTGGACGCACTGGAGCGCATACCTAACTAAGCTCTTGGATAATATTTCTTGGACTGGACCAAGTGAGTAAGAATTTATATATTTTTTCTTTGCCATAAAATACTAGGTTGGTCCCAAACACTAAGAAAGATGATAGCACGATGTTTCGACACAAAAATGAGTTCAGTTTAGTTTAGTTTGGTTATGTTATGTTATTCATTTATGTTCTTCTATTGCAGCTTTAACCTCTACTGATCTTCGGTTAGAGATTAGGTTGGTGATAGTTTATTCGCAATTGAAAATTGTTAACACGATATTGCCCACTTTGCCGCAAAGTGGGCAACGCAAAGTCTTAGCGTTAGATTCACGCTAAACACTTCACAAAATACACTTCACAGGCACTTTACTACTATACACAACACATAAACCCGCTTACACTGCTTATATCGATACGTCTCAAGCACAACTGAAGCGAGGTATTCTCTACCCCTTCCCCTCCCCTTCCCGCAGTCCCTTGACCAACCAACTATGATGATGCTGTTCTAATGAATGGAATGGAGTGTGATAATTATTCCCACTATCTTATCTCGCCTTGTTATCATATCATTACTTTACTCGCTCATCTCACCTTCGTCTGCGCAGCGTTTATAGGTGGCTGTGAAGAAGCGAACATCCGGTCGCTGCTAATTGACTCTGCAAATAACCGCAGACCTGCAACTCAAGATAAATCATTGCGAACACGTTTGCATCCTATAACGCCTTGTGGTAATTTTATTCTTAGGGCGTAGACCAAATGCACTTTTTTCACGTTGATTTCTTTTTATTCTTCTTTGAATTATGGTGTACGCTGCTGTCAATCGGGTCGAGAATGTAAATTTGTTTGAATTTGACTTTCAAACTTGTAGCCTGTAGATTTTGTACCTCTCAGTTGTCTTATTGGATGTGGAATGGTGTGTTTTACGTCTATTTTAATTATTGCCTTCCTGTTTTTTTAGGGAAAACTTAGTTTTCTGCAAATTGTAACTTGTGGTCCTACCTGAGCAAAGTAAGAAACAGTCGTTACTTTTACTGTTGCTGATGTCGAATTTAATAATATCACCTTTTACACTCGCAAACATAATATATAAGTCAAGCGGCAGAATGGCTATATTTTCTAGTTAATTCGTGAGTTCCTGGATGTGAGAACCAAGCCTCGTATTTCTAAGTATAAAAAACACATTCCTTAAAGCTCTCCTGTGTAGATGAAAGCCAAACGTTTCTAACACTATTATGGAACCTTTCTACGCGTCTATGACTGTTCCGTACTCGTTCCGTCATTACGACTTGGTAGAGGTACTATTGCCTTTGTTTTTTTTCTATACCACTCGTACTGTGAGTAGTATTATTTATTTAACATAACTATATTTTTTAGGACATACATTAATAAATAAAAACATATATTGAGCTGTACTGTGCTTTGTTGCTAATTTATCAGATAATAGTTATAATTTTATGGTATATTGTATTTAATTGATGCAAATCAAAACACAATAAATAAATATTTACTTTCTACAAATTACTTTATATGTTTTGCTTTTTTTGAATAGAATTGTAACACTGTTTTTTACTAATAGTATTTGTTTCGTAGGAATACCCGTTACAGGGTGCACACTAAATTTACCTGGTGTGCCCCTCTTTAAGTGACTAAGTAGGTTATTAGGGTGTTTAGATAGTTGGGAAGGAATATCCGAGGGCTATTAGTAGAAGGTACTTAATCCCACCATTCGCCTTTACGACTGAGGAAAACCTCGGAAAAACCTTCAGTCAGGACTGCCGGTGGCCGGAATCGAACCGACGACCTCCCGAATTAGAGTCGCGTCTTACCGCTGAGCCACCTCTATCGGTGTATTATATCACAATTTAGAACAGTAATGTCAATAAGGAACTTATGGACAGAAAAGTTTTTCCTTGTACCATTTATTTGGTCACGTTGACGTTAATGTGACCGCATTGTTACAAACCACAATGAGACAACAGATATTCTCAGAAACTTGTTTTGCGTCGCCACATACCAAATTGTAACAAATTGTATGTAATCATCGGTAAACATGGTTTATTATGCGGGCAGCCACGAACATTGGAACTGTGAAGGAATAACGCGATGGACCCATGCACAGATGATTACAACACCAGCAGCAGTAAAAAGAGTTCCTGAAATACTTTTCTTTTTACAACTCTATATGGAGTGTAGCTTCAATGTGTTCGTGCTAATAACCACTTAAAGCTAAACTGTTCCTGTCATCGTTTCATGTCTAATGATAGAGTAATGCGGAGATATCACCTTAGCATCGCTCCCATCTTTTAATCCACATACCGCAGCTACAAAAACCGTGGTTATTTATTGGCTGTAGCCGATGAGTGGCCATTGGCTATAACCGTGGTCAATCCATGCAGACACTCGACACACATCGAGTGATGGAACTAAGCAAATAACTCGGTGTACACTTGATGTAATATGTATTCATTTGGTTACCGAATGCAATAGTATGCAATTAAGTTAATTAGTGTAGAAATTGTACATATCTGTGTAATTGTATTAAGTACGCCGATTTACCACATTCGATACTCAACTATATGTTTATCCTCCATTAATAACGCAAATGATTGGAACATGGAATGCGTTAAGCTTTATATCATTGAGTTCTAAACTCTAGGGTTATATTGTGGCATCGATAGAGGTAGTTCAGCATGGTTAGACACGATTTCTAATCCGGAAAGTCGCTAGTTCAATTTCGGCCATCTGAAATCCGGGACTGAAGTGTTTTCCGGTGTTTTCCTCAGCCGTAAAGGCAAATGCTGAGAGTCGTACTCGTACTAACAGCCCTTGGAGATTCATTCCTAATCATTACTATCCAAACCCCCGAACATACCTAGTTAGCCACCTGAAGAGGGGCACATCAGATAGCTGGTGTGGACCCTAACAGGTAATCCTATGAAAAATTATAGTGGTAATAAAACCCTTAGGGAGATTTTCGCTCAATAATGCAAAAAGGCACCACGAACACCTGCACGAAGGCCATGCATGCATAAGGACTTCCACCAACACTACTATACCCATGTTATTCCATAAACAACTTTCCTTGACTAATCATAATATTTTAGTTTACAATATCATAGAGAGAATAGGCGAACACATCTTCGGAGGGTTTACCTGATATTATTCTTTGACGTTTTTATTTAGTTTGAACAGATCAAACAATTATACGGAACGTCACAGAATCGAGATATGAATAAAAGTGGAAGCATAATTGTTATTTTACAGCTTTGACTTTTGACGCGACAGTCTTTTAATGGAGCTTAGCGACGTTATTGATTTTTTAACTTCATTGGCTCAATTCGTTAAACACATATTACATTTTACATTTTTATTACATTCCGTAACTATGTGTGCATCAATGATTCGTCGCTCGTTAGATGGAGTACATTTTATTGTAACACGAAAGAATATAGGCTTCTAGTTTTTTATACTACTGAGATCAACTGCGGAACGCATTTTAATTTTTAAATAAGAATTCACTCCTCCTTATTTCTTTAAACCTAGACTACACAATAAAGAGTTATTATTTATTTCAAGCCTCTACTTGATACAAACAAATAGCTGACAATACGGTACGAGAGATGTTTTGCTTCGAAGGGTGAGCCGGTCGAGGTGGGTTTCTCTTCGCAGGGCATTAATGTATTCTTATTATTATTACTTGTTATATAATATCAATTTATTAAATTGCCACTTATAAAATGCAATAATTATATTGAAAATAATGGCTTAATAATAACCATTATATTTTCATGTTTTTACCAGTTCTGTTCTTCCAGACCTGTTCTAGTGTAAAAGTTTTGCTAAGACTTTGGAGGTCGTCAATTAATGTTTTGATGTGATTTCCTCCAAAAGTATTCTTGTTGGTCAAGTACACATTAGTTTGGGAATGAAATATTCAGCCAAGTGGCGCCTCTTAAGATATTCACCACCATCATCACAGCCTACTATATTTGGAACTGTTTAGCGGCAGAGATCTTCGTATGAAGTATACTGGTAACCAAACTTGGGCAAATGGACGAACGCCAGGACGTACATCACTTATAAATTATTCAAATAGGATTGTATTAAAACAGGTAAAATACTTCTTAACATATTGAATCATCTTAACATATTGAATCATCTTAACATATTGATATATATAAACGATGTGTTCATATGTGCTAGGAATTGTTTTTTGAATTTATATGCAGACGATATGGTTTTATCAATAAGGGGTTTGAATGTCTATGAAATGATGAGTAAAATGAATAATATTTTGGACAACTTTGCAATTTGGCTAATGATAAACAAATTGAAATTGAATGTAAATAAATCCAAATGTATGTTTATAGGAAGTGGTAGAAATGCAAGATATAATACATGGAATGATGTCAACTGTATAAGAATAAATGGGGTTAAGTTAGAAATGGTAAACGAATATAAATATTTAGGTATTGTAATAGATAATAAATTAGATTTTAAAAACCACGTGAACTATGTTGTAAAAAAAATTGGAAAAAAGGTAGGTTACCTTAGAAGAATAAGTGGACATCTTTCCTTATGGACTAGGTTAATGGTTTACAATGCAATTATCAAGCCACATTATGAATTTAGTGCAACAATTTTATTTCAAGCTTACCAAGGAGATGTTAATAGGCTGCAAATTATCCAAAATAAAGCAATGCGTTGTATTATTAAATGTAGAAAAACAGTTCCAATACGAGTGATGTTATCAACACTAAATTGGCTCTCTGTTGTAGATAATAATATGTTACTGGCTATGGTGTTTATGTTTAAAATAATGAAGGGCTTGTCGCCTAGTTATCTAGCGGATAAGTTTGACTATGTTAATATGGTGCACAGTATAGGTACAAGAAGTGCAATCAACAGAAATGTGTATTTGACTAATTGTAATTCAAATAAACTGTATAAATCAATTTTTTATTTAGGATTAAGACAGTATAATCTGTTACCAATAGAAATTAAGGAAGTTAATAGTGTTGGTTTGTTTAAAATTAAATGTAAGGAGTGGATAGTGAAGAATAAATAAATGTATGTAGGATGCCAAAATAGCTGTTAAGCTAATAAATAAAGTACATTACATTACATTACAGTACATTACATTACATTGTCCATTCATTTTACTTCAGGAAAAAATATATAACGTGTAATACTAATCACGCTGGTAAGACACAATATTTGTTTGTACAATTCCAGTTTATTACATTTTAAAACGCTGTCGTCATTAACACGTCTTTTGGGTATCCTTTTCGAGGAAAATATCACTTTCTATTCAGTTGTGTTTTCTACTACGGTCTAAACGGATGTCTAGGTTTGAGTGATTGTTCTAAGAGTAGGCCTATATAAAGACTTTTTAAAACCAAACACTTCATTATAATTGCGGTAAAATTTTCTTTCACTTGTTTGTAACTTGATTACAATACTAGTTTAATGTGCAGAATAAACTGATAAGAGATAGCTCAGCGTTAACACACGAGATTCTAATTTGGGAGGTCGCTGGTTCGATTTCGTCTACCATTAATCCTTCGGAAATTGACTTAACTTAAATGATACTGGTGAAGTGTAAACGGTGCCGTTAGAAGTCACAAACCCACAGAACCATGAAAGAAACGGTACAATGTTTTATGCTCACCACTGAAAACCAAAAAGACACCAGGGCCCGGATTCACAAGAGGTTCTAAGTCTTTTTTGGTCTTATCTCTAAGACCGGCCTCACTTTGAACCTCTAATAAAACCAGGAAAATATTTGAGAACACATTTTAAAACATATTACTGGAAAGTTCATTGTATTCTTGTTCTCACCAGGAATTAATAACTTTTTCATGTGATCTCAGTCTGGTTTTACAAGAGGTGCAACGTTAGGCCGGTATTAGAGATAAGACCAACCTCTTGTGAATCAGAGCCCAGTAGTCCAAACGGAAGGTTTTCCCGCGCTTTTCTGAATTCATTAGACGAATTTTGGGACGGAGCCTTTAAACAAACCATGTGTTTATTCGTTCTAAAATATCCAAATATACTCATGTTGGGTGATGATAATGTCCTTCAGCAAAAAAAAACGTACAGATATAACTTATGTAACCTCTGAAACGGAAGAGTGAGAATTAATCTGAATGAAACGTCAACAAGCGTAACAGTGATGATTAACACACCAATGAGATTTCATGAGATACATTTAATTCGCAAACTTGCAAACATCTACAATATTCAAATTTGTCTTCTCCGCATTGTTAATCGGGTGATATGATGCGATATTTGATATGATGTTGGGGGGGGGGGGGGGGGTATGCACATTGGAGCGAGTTTTCCACATACCTAACAATTATACTAATGAGATCATTAACAATTAATTTTAAGACTAATGTCAACATTTCTAGTTGAGTTAGCAACCCAACGCACGGGTAACTTACGTCTTATTGGAGTTACTTTGAGTAAAGCTTGCTGAAGCATGAAAATACATTCGAACTATAATTAATAAAGCTTGTTGAAGCATGCAAGTACATTCGAACTGTAACTGACGCATTTACGCTGTGATTCCTAAAGAGCACATTTCACAAATCAGAGATGAATTCATCAGGCGAATGTTACTTGTGCTCTAAGTACGATCACGGAGTTAACACTTATGTGGTACCTACATATTTTTACATTTACGGCAGTTTTTATGCTTAGTCATACTTAATAGATATTATATAGAGACAAAGTAAAGAATAACTAATACAATATTGTATTATCTACCTCTCCATGACAGATTTTCACGCACAGGGGAATGGGGGAAGAGGGGGGGGGGAAGAAGAGCGGTTACCCTCTTTCCTTTTGCAGTTCATCTATCCATTTTCTAATGCTGTTGTTGAAATTACGTCGTCGTCCAAAATAATGTTAGTTTACAAATTGTTACATAACCACACTCCTTTTCTGATATATTTGTTTACAAGGTATACTTTTTTTTGTTTTCTATATATATTATTTCATTATGAGTTACGACGAGCGTTGTTATTGAGATAGAGTTATAAAATGGAAATGCTATAAGTGAAGCTCCAATAGAACTATTGGTGTGATTGGAATGCCCACACTGCGGACACCGACCGGCATCGAACCAGTATCATACAGCAAAAAATGAAATGTGTGCTAACTGATAATAGTGTTTTAAAACGGTGTCGGTGTCGGTGTCGTAAATTCGATTGAACACGATGATAAGATCGTATTTTCCTGCCAGGACAGACTCTATATTTTAATTTTCTTCCCCTGGACCAATTCTTCGGACATTGGAAGTCAACTACCGAAACGTGAAGAAAACGCATATATTAAAGCACCTTGGTCCCCCCCCCCTCACCCATCAGCCCCCTTAAAAAACATTCTGTGGACACCCATGCCCTTCATATAAGATAGAAGTGTCTGGTTATGCCACATTTTTAGTGCCGATGAGTACATTTTCATGACGTTTCGTAGAGATGTATATATTCTCGTTCTCTTATATTCTCGACATTACCAAACGTGGCAAGCAATATTTTAGTCTAAAGTTAGGGGATGTTGCATACTTTACTGTATAGTTATGCTTTTTGTTTTTTATCATAGTTTAGCTTTAGCAGCTATCCTACACAAGGGTGAGTTCTTAGTTCTTATACCTACCGTGGTGTAACTATTTGACAGGATCATTATATCTACATACACATTTATTTGACACAATTGCGGTATGCAAGTGTACATCTAATGAAGGAGAGGGATTTGTTTAGTGATGAGTAATCACATTTTATACAGAATATTAACTCTAGCTCCAAAAAGTAATTTAAACAATGATATTATGTTATTCTGTAACCTACATTCAATTAATTTTAAACTAAGTTTTTAGGTCTATATAATTATTACATAATTATGTTCTCTTAGACCAACGGAAATGATATCACAGGATCAAACAAAGTTTAGAAACGTGAACAAATGGTGAACAAAATTTGTAAAATGTCCTGCACATGAACACATGGCGTTACAGAGGCGTAGGCATACATACACACGAAGACACGCATTATCACCAAATCATGTGTACACATTCCTGCTTGGACTGCAGGGCATGAAAACAGTATAATAATTATTAAAACGTTGGTATTATTGTTGAAGAATCAAGTCACTATTATGTACTAGTTCCGCGACCCGACCTCTCACCTGCTTCTCTGGCTTGAGTTCACTGTTCAGAGGCCTAACGGGACCATGGGCGTAGGTCTTGTCTACATTAACAGACAGATGGAGCACGCTAACGAAGATAGTCCATCCCATGTTTTAGATTAATTGATACTTATACGGTGTTAGTGTCTGTGTGTTTTACTTTTAATCCATATCTTTAGATACGTAAGAATGTTGTTTTCCTTTTATTTTAAATAATAACCATAATATACCAGCAAACTTATATTGTAATAGACCTAACGGGTTGATAACTCGTGTTGTGGACTAGTCCATAGACTCGATAGCCCGTGGCAGGAGAAGTCGGATAGCATCGATTGTTTGTCCAGTGGTGCCACTCGTCAGGGGAAATAGGGAAAAGAAAACATATTGTCAACATTACACAACGTGTCACAACAAACAGTGTTACATGACCGGGCGATGTTTCCTTTTAGTAACCAAACACCCATCGATCTGTTAATATCACAATAGGGCAAGAACACATAATATATTATCAAAAAGTGAGTTTTATTTATGTAAGGTTAAGGTAACATGACACACAGGGCCCATAATAAAGCCTGTAATAAAGTTGGGAACCGCATGGAGTGTGGTTAATAATCTAAAACTTTTAATTCCAGTTGGCAGATATAAAATAAACCCGAGTATCAACGTATATTCCAACTGTAAACATTGTGATGAGCTCAAACGACAAATCCAAGAAGACCGCCATGGATAGTATAGCGTAAATTATTCCTAAAGATCGAGAAGCTTCCATTTTACCTCATTCTTGTTTGATAGTATGAGAAATAATTAACCTGAATCCTGGTAAAATTAAAATATAGACTTCTGGGTACCATAGAATCAGAACAAGGGCTGGTATAGAATTGCCATGACGTCACGTGAACATCAAGAATACTTATGGAAAAATACAAATATGAGTGAACCGTAAATCGGTATCATAATCTAATTTTTTTTTGCATTTTCTAAAAGGAAGACAGTCTAGGGCTCTAGGCTATACTATTAAAACAAGCGCTCTCAAAACGTTACCTATTTGAAACATAACGGGCTCAGGACTTTGCTTTTAGGTCAAACGTTTACGATTTCATGATACCAAAGTTCAGTCGTAACAACAACATCCGTCCACTAAAACAGTTTTACTACTTTAATTGTAAACACAACAATACAACAATCCCCTACCCAAGGTCTAGTGACCATGTACCATAAAATAGCGATAAATGAATTTAGTTTTATGGCATGCGTATAAACTCTAGTGGACCACCTATAATTTATTAGATCTGTATTATTTTCACTAGAATAACAATTATCCTTTATTTATACTACATAGTATGGACATTTTTAGTATCACAGCCTACTTTAGGAGTCACAAATAGCGACTTACGTAAGGCCGGACTAGAGCTTTTTGTAGCCTGCCCGTATTGGAGTCACTTTCACGTCGCTAATGTCAACGCTGAACGCACATAGCGCATAGGTACTGTGCACTCTCTGTTCAACTACTTTCCAACGGGACAATAAAAACCAAAACATAACATCTCATAAATAATAACTTGTCAGTAGTCATCAATTACCAATTACGTAACATCAACAATACAGGGGCAAAAAATTGAAACTGTAAACTTGTCCTTGTTTCTGCTGTCATGATGATAAAGTTGTTGGGTGTAAATTCGATGTAGTGATTGCAATAATAATAGATTTCAAAGACAAATCCACACATTGTACAGATTAATTCTTACAAATGTATGTGATTACAACGATGTTGTGTTAATGTGTGATAATTGACGAGTAGCCGAGAGCCGAATTGACAAGAAGCATAATTTCATAGGCCGAATTATGTAACAAGTGGAGCAGCAGTAAATACATTTAGCATAAATCAATAATTATTTGTTAGGATCGAATTACCTAAGGTGTCAAAAAGGTAACATTATATTATCGTAGTGGTTTCTGCCTTAAGGCTCACACAAGATACACAAGATGTAAAGTGCGACTATTCAGATGAATATAACTAATAATATTGGGGCACAGATAAGTTATGTCACTATTCGATTTATTGCTTTTGGATATAGTTGTGATGAAATGTTCAGAAGCAGGACGTGTCAGCACCTTTGTCCAGTGGCGTAACTACACTATACAAATTCCCCCCCCCCCCCGCGAAAATTTGTATAAGCTCCCCTTTCCTATCACCACTGATTTTGGTCATATTTTGTAAAGTTTTAATGCAGAGCCTTCTTGCGAGATTTGAAATTTGCAAACCGGTCAATTACTGCAGCATCCAATGTTTCGCCCGCTCTGCTTCTGTATCCGCTTTAGTTACTTTATTCACTACAAAGTAGTTTCGCCGTCGATGCCGATTCCGAATTTTCGCATCTGTTCACCCAAAGTTCGGAAGTATTTGGAAGTACTCGGAATTACTCGGGATCCACAGTAAAGAATGGAAGATGGCGACCATTACGGAGAGTTCCATACATGATTGTCAAATGCGATTGTTCGAAAATGAAATAGTTTGTAAACGAAAGCAATTTGCGCATGCACGAATAGGCTTACCACGTGACATAGTTGGCGGTATATTTGAAATGTACAGTTATCGCTCTTCGAGTACATAACAAGTTATTAGAGTGAAATACAACCTCATGTATAATCTATATACTAATTAACTGATGTGAAATCTGTGAAACGAACAGATCATCTATTGGAAATAATTCGTATCTCGAACAGAGCGTCTGAGCCAGACAGATAAAATACTTCAGGCATGATGACGTGGATACATTTACAATAGGTCCACCGAGATTTTCAGGCCATGTTTGCACATAGAGAATAATCCGACGCGTATCTTGGTTTTACATGCACATGAATTACAGTAGGCCCTTCGGACGTCATTATTGAACAAACCTGATTAGATTATTGCAGTTAAGTTGAGTTGGCATGTTATGTTTTCCTAGAGTGTGACTCGAGAAGTAAAAGTCAAAATTCAATTATTGTATTCGCTTCCTTTCAAATCGTTACCGCACGGAAATTAGATCATTATTTCTTATTTTCAGTCGTTATTAATAAAAATAAAAATTAAGTTTTTGAATACGCTTCCTTTCAAAGCGTAACCGCACGGAAATTAGTTTATTTTTTCTTATTTTTAGTCGTTACGAGTACCGAACGTTATTTTTTCATCTTCCGTAAAATGTGTGAGGTAGTAAATTGAAAACACGATAATGTAATTAGTCAATAAAAGGGAGGAAGCCAGGAGAAAATCACAGATTTCGAATTTCCGCTTGTTTTTACTTATTAAATGTTTTCCAATACAACCCCAGAGTTGGCACTCTAACGCACATCCACGGCGAATCGGATGTAGCTACCTGCTTCCGGTGAATTTTAATGATGTTGCGTCAGGGTCTCTGTGAGCGCTGGTCTAATTTTAGTGCCTGTTGGTGGCGGTGCCGAGTACAGTAAATGTACGACAGCCTCTGTTGGCTCCATGTTTCACACATGTAAAGCGCGTACTTCACACCGGTATATATCATGCTAATAAAGACTTCTACGCTGCTGGTTCACGCTCACTACTCAATTGGAAAGAAACCGGACTGGGACAAATAGGAAATGAATGTCACAAATTACCGGTAACGGATTTGAACCAAGCACCTTCGGCCACAACGCGTCAAGCATTAGGCCTACGTGTTAAATGAAAAACTGTCCCGGCGTCTCCAGAACTGTTCATGGAGACGCTTAACATTTCTTTTTATTAATATACTTGAGACGGTAGGCCTACAGACTTGTCCCACACGACTTGGGTGTTCTAAAAAGCCATATGAGCACAAAGTCGAGGGAAACCACTCAGAAGAGTATCACTTTTCTAAATTATTTGACATTTTAAACGACGGTCTGTGTTGGTCTTGGAGGGGAGGTCAGAGGTTGTTACCACGCCGAGGGTGACAACTTCCACTTCAAGGCTAAATACCAGGCTAGTCTATTTTTAGGCCGATTTACCCCTAGTTAGGGTAAACCAAATTCAAAATCTTCCATGACGTACCTATATTTGAGCTTTCTGATTGGTCGGCCTAAGAACACAGGGACAAGTTTGTATAGCCGGAGTCCTGAGAGACTGGACAGATTCAAATCAGCTTCAAGCCGGGGAGGTTGTGCAGAGAAAAAGAGTGCGAGTGTTGAGGTGTGAGTGTGTAATAATCGTCATCATCATCATCGTAGTAAATAAGTAATAAATAAACATAAACTAATAAGTAACCACGAACGAGACAACGAACGAGACACCACGCAATAATAGAACGATCAGTAACAAGAGACAACCACAACGACAACACCATAGACAGTATTTAACACACACGCTCGCTGGCTGCATCTACCAACACATTGCCAACATCGATCATCGTCATCAATCAAGCCATCTACAGCCCCAGCCACAGAAGCTGGTATCATTATTACTTTTTTACTCATACCATAGGTAGGTAGATTAGTAATTAACGATATTTCTTCCAGTTTTTTGTTCTTCGTTCATTCATTCTTGTTTATGTATTTCATTTTCATTTTGTGTGTATCTTTTTGTGTCATTTAAATTAATTAAACATAAAGATTTATATTTTTTACTATTCTATTTTTTTAATTTCCATTATCCTACAACCATAGATTCATCTTTTTAATTAAGCAACAACGACATTTCTATATATTTATTTGGTGCTCTAAAACAACCTGAAGTTTGAGCTATAGCTGCAGAGGGTTTGTTTTTCTCTTATTTCATTTTAATTTCATGCAATTTATCCGTATTGTCTCATACTGATCCATACGTGTGAATCACAGTATATAAACTTACATTCAAATTTGAGTTTGATAATTCACCAAAAATTAACTATACTGGCTTGCTCAGATCGCTGTAACTGCTGACTTAAGGATAACAAATAGCACAAAAATGTTTCGCCTCTGGCGACGGAGGGGCGTGGCCCCAGAGTGGGCCCACACAACTAGATGCCTCAAAGTTTTCTGACTGATAGCTGCTCTGCCCCGGTTCTTCGGTTGACCCATTCAAATATGGACATCCTAAGATTTGGCCCGCAACCGCAAGACTGCTTTAAAGATGTATATGACCTATGTATTATAACAGCGGATTTATTTACGTTGGGAATTTGGATGCTTTTATCATAAGTTTGGAACTTTGTATGCCAACACTTGTATTTGTGTAGCTTCTAAAAACAAAAATGCAAAAAATTTGCAAAAAAAAAAGGCCAAGCCCAAAACGGAGAAGATCAACCGTTACAAATTTAAGAGGGGACACGTACAAAAAACTCCAATTTCAAAAGAGGTTCAACATTTAAAGGGGTGATATCTAATTTGAATTTGAAATGGGTAGTCTCGTGGTAAAAGCCCACCGATTAAAGAAAATTTGAGGTTTCCATCTATTATGGTTTTGCGTCGGCAACATCGTGTTAAGTGCACTTCGATGCTTGCAGTAAGAGTCGCGTAGTGGAAGCTCGCACATGGCTTGGCCCGGCGCGCTCCCGCGCGCCTAGATTTCCATAGAATGTAGTTTCCGTTATGTCTCGAGGCACAAAACTGCAATCTGTGCGTGCACAAATAGGCCTACCACGTGACATAGTTGGCGGTATATTTGAAATGTACAGTTATCGCTCTTCGAAAGTGACCCAGTACAATACATATTCTGTCGGTAATGCAGTTGATTGTTACCGACTCAAGCTTTTAGTTACTTTATTCACTGATAGGTAGCGCCATCGGCGATAGTAGCTTAGCTGACGGACAAGTCCGTAATTGAGGTCACGATGAAAGTTATAAATGGGATTTAGTTACCCATTATATTCCAATAGTCGTGATAGCCAAGTGGTATTATGCACCAAGTCAGTAATAACGAGGTCCAAACTGTTCGGGTCGGGCACGAAAACACGGTCATCGCACTTTTTTTTCAAAATATGACATTATTAAATTAAATAATGTCTCGTGGTACATGAGTTTTACACTTGGCGGATAGAGTGCGAAAAAACCAAAATGGCGGACACTATTAGGCACGGTAGGGTAGCAGCACTCTTCCTCAGAAAGCGGCGAGAGATCCACGGAGAAGGTTGACACGTGACGTCACCATAAAATATTAAAAAATAAAATGGCGGGGCGGGTTAGGTTAGGCGGTGTCCACACACATAAAATAAAAATTGGGGGGACCCCCTCCCCCTCCACCCCTTATGTTACATAGGTCACTCAAGAGTGGAGTGGCCGCCATCTTGGATGACGTCATGGGAAATCCCCGCCTACCCAGTGGCTTAATACCTACTCTTCATTATCCTGTTTTTAATCTATGTTTTTACTTATACTTAACAAATGGACATTTGTGTACCATATATACAAATAAAGTTACGTGCTATGTTAGTTGCTGTCCATGACTGTATCCAGCTGGTGATGTTATTGCGCGTATTTCTGGTTAGATGTAAGGAAACAGTTATTTTATACGACTATGGTAAAACATGTTTACATATAAGGGCCTGTTCAGTGCCTTTTATTATTGGCTAATTACTATAATATATGATGCAAATGTTTCCGTGACAATTATAACAGATTTCTTTACTGTTAGTATCAAAACTAACTAACAGTATACGTAAAGTTTGACTAACACAAATGATGCAATGGGTTGTTGCAATAGCGCATGTTTACAAATATGGGATTCTTGTTTTGTTAATTACTGTTGTCGTCGTGGACGATGATGATAATATGACCAATTTTGTGGTTATGACGGAAAATATATAAAACATTCTATATATATTGCAAAAATTAAATAAGGAATATATATATTATTTTTTGCCAAGTCGTTTTTGGTTGGGTTACCGTTGTATAGTTTTTACACTGGCGGATTTTTAAAGTCGTAATATAACGTTCTACACTTTGTACCAAAACGTTTAGAAGTCACCATGAAAGCTATAGGACAATATACAAATCTGTAGACTATAAAGTTTGCCCCTAGTACCCGTTCCGTCCCATAACAAACTGTAGTTAGCTCACAATCTTCCAAAGATAATTCATTGGGCTTGATTCGGGAATCGAGAATCCATATGGACGAAAGAAATAAAAGTAAAGATAAATTAAATATTATAGTGATAATAATGAATAATAAAATGGTAAGATGAGACCATGAGTTTGAAGTGAGAAAGTGAGAGTAGGTGCGTATAGTGCGCGATAATAAATAATACATTTCATGACTGGAGAAAGCTGCCAATGCTGGGAGGTGCGATTTACCGTATTATATAGCTACAACTAGAAATAATAAGTATTCATTGTCAGTGCTGCGGACGCCTCATGTGCCCCATGTGTAGCTATAAACTTATCAAACTTATCGAGTTAGACAAATAATTGATAAATAATCATTATGAATGAGGATGCCCTTCAAATGTATAACAATTGTGTTATGGTTTTTATAAGAAATAATTATATAGAACCAAATTTATTATCGTATATTTATCTCAGCCCCTGGTTACAAACTGAATAGCCAAACATTGATTTTTTCTTCTTTGATTGTTGCGGACCCACCGCCTGGCAATCCGCCACAGTACCTCCCCCCAGTATCGGAGGGTTGTGACGATACGGAGAAGTGTGGACCAGCTGGGCGGGAAAGTGAACGCGCTTGACAGATGCTTTTGCATTTAACGGAGCGGTGGGTGTTCCGATGATGGTGGTTGATGAGGGTGTGATGTTGTTGTTGTTGTTGTTGTTGTTGTTGTTGTTGTTGTTGTGGGCTGCAATAGGCAATACGTTGCCAGGAAAAGTGTGGCCTGGCGTCGGTTTGGAAGGTGCGTTGACAGCCAAGATGCTGTCTGCATCCACATATGCAGGTTTGAGCCGGTCGATGGAGACCACTACACTCTTGCCGGCACGGTGGATGGTGAAAAATTTATCGTTACGTGAAATGACTTCGTATGGGCCATCATACGGTTGTTGAAGAGGAGTACGGACCGCATCATGACGCACGAATACATGCGAGCAGGTTGCAAGATCTCGAAAAACAAAGACCGCGTGTTGGCCGTGGTGAGACGGTTGAACCGGACGCAACTGGGAAAGGCGACGTCGAAGGCGGTCAACGTATGCTGATGTGGATTCTGGCGTCGCTGGAGGGGGCGAGAGATATTCGCCCGGTAGACGGAGTGTTGTGCCGTACACAAGCTCAGCGGGGGTGGCTTTGAGGTCCTCCTTCCATGAGGCACGGATGCCGAGCATTACCCATGGCAAAGCGTCCGTCCAGCGGTCATCTCCGTGGCATCGAAGTGCTGCCTTCAGCTGACGATGAAGTCGTTCCACCATACCGTTGGATTGAGGGTGGTAGGCTGCGGTCCGGAGGTGAGTCATGCCAGTAATGTTACTGAGTGCACGGAAGAGGTGGGACTCGAATTGGCGGCCCAAGTCAGTTGTAACCTTAAGCGGTGTCCCGAACCGTGAGATCCAACCTGTGACGAGTGCGGTAGCCACCGTCTCGGCAGTGATATCGGAAAGCGGTATGGCTTCCGCCCACCTCGTGAAACGGTCCACGCAAGTGAGGAGATATCGGAAACCATCGGAAATTGGTAGAGGCCCGACCAAGTCGAGGTGGATGTGTTCGAACCTGGTGGCGGTTGTAGCAAAACGTGCAAGTGGTGCTGTGGTGTGACGCGTAACTTTGGAACGCTGACACGTGATACATGCGCGGGCCCAGTCACGGCAATCTTTATTTATAGAGGGCCATACAAAACGTTGAGTGACGAGTTTGGTCGTTGCTTTGACACCTGGATGAGACAAACCGTGCAGGCTATCGAAAACTTGTCGACGTAAAATCTGTGGTACGAATGGACGCGGAAGTGATTGTGACATGTCACAGTAGAGAGGCAAATCTGCGTCATTAAGCTGCTGTGGGTGCAACTGCAGGGTAGAGTTAGCATGTAAGAGATCGCGTAGTTCGGCGTTGTGCAGTTGAGCACGGGCAATATCAGCGTAGCCGACTGGAAAAGTAATGGCGTCAACACGAGACAGGGCATCGGCTACGACGTTGTCTTTACCAGGAATATGACGTATGTCTGTTGTGAATTGCCCGATTAAATCAAGGTGGCGAAACTGTCTAGGTGAACATTTTTCGGGGCGCTGTGTAAATGCGAAAGTCAACGGTTTGTGGTCGGTGTACACAGTGAAAGTGCGCGCTTCCAACATATGGCGAAAGAAAATTATGGTGTCGTACACTGCAAGGAGTTCACGGTCGTACGCACCGTAGTTACGTTGTGCGGTATTTAATTTTCGTGAGAAAAAAGCGAGAGGTTCCCATCCACGGCTCGTACGCTGCTGGAGTGCGGCTCCAATGCTGGTATCAGAGGCGTCGGTGATGATTGCTAATTCGGCGTTGATATCTGGGTGCGCCAGAAGCGTAGCCTGGGAGAGGCTGTTTTTGCATTCTTGAAACGCAGCCTGGAGTTCCGGTGTCCAAACAATGATTGTTTTGCCTGAAGGTTCGTCACCGGCGAGGAGGTTGTTAAGGGGGGCCTGTATCTTAGCTGCAGACGGAAGAAAACGGCGGTAAAAGTTTATCATTCCAAGGAATTGGCGAAGCTGCTTGACGTTGGCAGGTAAGGGAAAAGAGAGGATGGCCTCAACCTTCTCCGAAAGAGGGCAGGTGCCACTGGCGCTGACTGTGTACCCTAGAAACTTGACTTCTGGAACACCGAATACACATTTGGAGGAGTTGATCAAAACGCCGTATTCTGAAAGTCGCGTGAACAGGAGGCGAAGATGTTCTTCATGTTGTGTTGGGTTGGAGGAAGCGACAAGGATGTCGTCGATATAGACGTAGCAAAAATCGAGGTCCCGTAATACCTCATCGATAAAACGTTGAAATGTCTGAGCCGCGTTTCGTAGGCCAAAACTCATAAACGGAAATTCAAATAATCCGAAGGGAGTAGTGATCGCCGTCTTGGGAATGTCTTCAGCAGCAACAGGAATTTGATTGTACGCTCGCACTAAGTCAATGGTTGAAAAGATACACTTGCCTGAAAGATTCTGCGTGAAATCCTGGATATGTGGAACTGGATACCGGTCCGGAATAGTCCTGGCGTTCAAAGGGCGGTAATCTCCACAAGGCCTCCACTGATCACCTTTCTTTGGAACAAGATGGAGAGCTGCGGACCAACTGCTAGATGACCGTCGCGCGACGCCTGTTTTCATCATACTGTCAAACTCCCGTTTCGCGATTTTTAGGCGGTCTGGCGCAAGACGTCTGGGCCTGCACGAAACCGGTGGCCCGGGCGTCGTATTGATGTGGTGTTGCGTTTGGTGTTTTGGCATTGTAGGATTGCCACTTGGGCGTGTGACTTCCGGAAACTGTGCGAGTAACGCGTAATAGGGGGATTGAAGATCATTGTTGCGCGAAATTACCTTGACGTGTACTAGCGCGCCAGTAGATAGTTTTCCTGGAGTTGTTAATGTAGTGACGTTGTCAACCAATTGCCGTCGGCGCACGTCAATGAGTAGACTGTAATGTGCCAAAAAATCTACACCGATGATAGGCTGATCGACGTCGGCGACAATGAAACGCCATGTGAAATCTCGGCGCAAACCAAGATCCAGAGATAAAGTCAGAGGGCCGTATGTGCAAATTGGGGATCCATTTGCAGCGAACAATGTGTAGTCTGTTTTCCCGGGCTGACCGAAAACTTTGCTTCGCGGGTAAACACAAAGGTCTGACCCGGTATCAATAAGGAACTCTGTGCGCGTCAACCTGTCGGTTACAAAAAGGCGATTTGCAGTGGGGCCATAGCCAGCCGCCATTACTGACTGCCCCGAATGTTTTCCTGGTACTTACATGGAGGCACACAGTGGCGAGCGCGGTTGCCGAAAGTAGCGTGGTACCAACAAAATCCTCTGTCAGTGGTCGTGCCTGCTGGTGATGGAGCCCTGCTGAGTGACCTTGAACGCTGACGACGGCCCTGGAATCGATCATTACCGAGCGCGGCGACGATGGCAGTCAGCGACTTCAACCGTTGTGTCAACTCCTGAAGTTGTGCTTCCATTTAAATTAATTACCGATCGACAGAAGGTATAAGTCTTAATATTCAAATCACGTCGGGGTCACCAATATGGTTTTTATAAGAAATAATTATATAGAACCAAATTTATTATCGTATATTTATCTCAGCCCCTGGTTACAAACTGAATAGCCAAACATTGATTTTTTCTTCTTTGATTGTTGCGGACCCACCGCCTGGCAATCCGCCACAGTGTTATACGTTTTAACCCCTCCCCCCCCCCCCTCAACATAGTCGGCCGGAGCTTCCTCAACAGCGTTTAAGGTTCTTTTGCCAAACTTTCGATTTAAATGCTATAAATAATTGTAACTATTATTTAGAAAACATTTACGTAATTCAAATACACATTGTAATTTTAATCTAGCTAGGTCTATATATAATTTAATATATTCAATTTTCTTTATATTGTATTCTCATTCTAGAACTCACTAATACAAAAATACTTTTTCATTATTATTTCAATGTCAATGTTATTCTATTTTGTATTGAATGAATTAATGTAATTTATGTATCCAAATCGAAGAATAAAAGTGTTACTTACTTACTTACTTAACTTCTAATGTCTACCATGCAATATGGGAATTTGTAAAGAGGATAACGTGGATGTTAACGTTCTACACGTGGAATCAGATATAAACCTCGTAACCGCCGGAGAGGAAATGTTTGAAAACTGTTGTGAAAAGAAAACAATGCGTTCTAACTATTATGTTTCATTGATGTCTTAATTAATTTTGTAAGGTTTTAACAACAACAACGACTCATTTGTGAATTGGATATATAGAGAGCGGTGTAAGATGTGCGCTTTGGAGAGGCACTCTGACGGCCGTTTAAGAAAGGAAGGTACGACAATGGTGTCTTTTCGTGGTTGTTTAAAATGTGTAATTGAGATCTGTTTTTGACCAATATAATCAATAAATACAAGAGTGAAAGTCTTTTGTGTAATTCGTACGACATCCTAACATTATCAGAAGTGGGATTATTTTTAACTTTGGAACCACGCAGGCGTGTTTTCGAACATAGAGGAGTGAGTTTTCTTAGAGTTTCCCTACTCGAAACACACGTACGCCCAACGAGATTCGAGGGCCCTGAAGCTACAAGGAAGGTAAGCCTACCCGAGACTTGATTTGATCTGAACATGTTTACACGGTCCCACGGTGAAGTAGGCTCAGTGCCTATTACCACTTCAGGCTTTGTGCCTGTGACCACAACCACAACGTTAGGCCTAGGCCTAGACCTTGTCCCCACGACTCTAACAAACCCAGGCTTTGTGCCTACATCCACGTCAGGCTTTGTGCCTACGTCTGGCTTCTTTCCTACATCTGGCTTTGTGCCTACGTCCACGTCAGGCTTTGTGCCTACGTCTGGCTTTGTGCCTACATCAGGCTTTGTGCCTACATCCACGTCAGGCTTTGTGCCTACGTCTGGCTTTGTGCCTACGTCAGGCTTTCTGCCTACGTCCAGCTCAGGCTTTGTGCCTACGTCAGGCTGTGTGCCTACGTCAGGCTTTGTGCCTACGTCTACGTCAGGCTTTGTGCCTACGTCAGGCTTTGTGCCTACGTCCATCTCAGGCTTTGTGCCAACGTCAGGCTTTGTGCCTACGACAGGCTTTGCACCTACGTCTTGCTTTGTGCCCACATTTGGATTTGTGCCTACGTCCACGTCAGGCTTTGTGCCTACGACAGGCTTTGTGCCTACGTCTGGCTTTGTGCCTACGTCAGGCTTTGTGCCTACGTCTGGCTTTGTGCCCACATCTGGCTTTGTGCCTACGTCAGGCTTTGTGCCTACGCCTGGCTTTGTGCCTACGTCAGGCTTTGTGCCTACGTCTCACTTTGCGCCTACGTCAGGCTTTGTGCCTACATCAGGCTTTGTGCCTCCGTATGGCTTTGCGCCTAGGCAATACGACCAAGGCCTACCGAGGCAACCGATTAATTGGATTAATCATCCAAATTGCCCCAAAGCAAAAACGGATCCATCAAAAGCTGTACTGGCTGTGGATGCAAGCCATGATAATACACCAACCGTGAATAAGTTCATGAAGTCAGTTACTGTGAACGAACTTGAACACAACGCGTTCATAGATACGGGGAGTTCATCATGTACCATGAAAGCATCTGCAGCAATTCGTAACAAATTAACGATTATATCAACCGCCGAAAAACTTTATGGGTTTGGCGATTCGACTACAAAAGCTATAGGCGAAGCCACTGTTGCAATACGAATAGACAACATTCACCTCGAAGGGATTCGATTACTGGTTGTTCCCGACCAAGCTCAACCTGCAGACCTGATGGTTGGTCGAACGGTAACGGAACTACCGCATATAGCATATATCCGTGTAGACGATAAACTAGTTTTTGGGTATCGTGATGAAAGTTCGTTCAAGGATTTAGATATCTCGATACCAGTGTCCATAAATTTGAAAGTGACTGAAGATTTGAAGCTACCACCGAACAGTATGAATTTCATACAAGTAAGTACAAAATGTCCTGGTGACGAACCTATCGTACTCGCGAATAAAGATTCGAAGCAGGAAAAACTGTTCCAACTCCGTGAAGGCCAAAATATTGTTCCTGTAGAGAATAATTCTCCGTGTGAAATAGAATATAGAAAAGGGGAGCATTTTGGTCATGCATATGTGCCTGATGAAGTCTGCCAACTGTATGTGCAAGGTACTCCAGAGTCGTTGCTTGAGCCAATCCTTCGGGAAGAACTCAATATCGGAGAAACCATTTCAGAGGAGACCAAGGATAAAGTTGTAACAATGGTGAACGTTCATCGACTTGCATTTGCTAAATCACTCAACGAAATTGGATGCACTGATCTCGTTAAGTTCGAGATTAAAGAAATTGAGGGTAGTCGCCCAGTGAGATCAAAGCCCTATCAACAGACTGGCGAAGAAAGGAAGATTTTAGATGGAATAGTCGACAAGTGGGAAGAAGCCGGACTGGTTACACCGACCCGTTCTCCGTATGCTAGCCCAGTCCTTCTCGTCAAAAAGAAAGATGGAGATCATCGCTTGGTGATTGACTATAGAAGACTTAACAAGCAAGTAGTTAAAGATCGATTTCCGTTACCAAGGATTGTTGATCAGCTTGAACAATTGTCGGAGGGACGGCTTTTCACCATACTCGATCTACTTAGTGGTTACCACCGACCTAGACGTCGACTCCAATGATGACGCAGTCGTCGATGATTCTTTGGTTACCAAGGAAGGCAGAACGAAGTCTGATAGCTGCGAAGTAGATGTTCCGAAGGCCATGGACGAGGAAGAGACAACTAGTGGTCCGTGTTGCGCCAAGTTATCGCTTCCATCTACGAGTCATCAGGGAAGAGATCCCAGGGAGAGAAAACGTCCATCACGTTACGATGATTATGTTTAGTGATGTTAAGTCATTTCCAAGGAAAGAGTAAAACCTTTCTATTTTGATCATAATGCTTAATATTTAGTTCATTGAACTAACCTTATATACACCAAATAAACATTCGCAAGTTGAGGACAACTTATGCTTCAGGACAGCCGAGTGTAAGGTTTTAACAACAACAACGACTCATTTGTGAATTGGATATATAGAGAGCGGTGTAAGATGTGCGCTTTGGAGAGGCACTCTGACGGCCGTTTAAGAAAGGAAGGTACGACAATGGTGTCTTTTCGTGGTTGTTTAAAATGTGTAATTGAGATCTGTTTTTGACCAATATAATCAATAAATACAAGAGTGAAAGTCTTTTGTGTAATTCGTACGACATCCTAACAATTTATAGTAACCACGGGACAGGCTACATTACAATACATACAATATTTATTTATTTATTTTATTTATTTATTTAATTATTAAATTAATGTCTATCCTATTCAGTTATAAAAACTGATTTACAAAGGAGGACCTTAAATAAAACTAGGCTATGCATACAATTAATAATAACGAAGTCATAAATAACAATAACAACAAAAAACAAAACAAACTACTGTACTATAAAAAATAACAATTAAGAACAAGAAAAAAAAAGTGAGAAATGTAATAAAATCAAATTAGGTGGAAATTATTAAATAATAAAAATAAAAGTTTGTAAATAAGGTATGTAAAAGTATGTAATAGGATACATTAGCAGCATAGATTTATTTGTTGAGGTATTCCAGAGTTGGGATATTACTCATTCTTGGAGTAAGACGGATAAATAAAATATGGTGGGGAATTCCCCCCCCCCCCCCCTCCAGGGTCGCATCCTCCTTATAAAATACAATGGTAATTATGATGGCCGGGGATCCATGCTACAATCACCGACCACTAGTGTTGCACGGGACATCGAACCCTGCTCTCCCGACAGGGTAGTCATTCTGATCCTTAGATTGAAAATAGCTGTTATTAACGAAGAGGAGTGTTTAAACGGTGTATTATAAAATTAAGCTTACTTCAAATAAATCACAGGCGGTTTCTAATGGCATTTCTTAGTTTTTCCTCCTTTACATTGATTTGTTCAATTCCTGTTCTCATTTATTTTTGATAGCTGTTATGATACACATTGTCTGACACAGTAACAAACACCATCCGAAGTCCGAACACATGGTAAACATTATTGTTTATCATATTTTGTATAAATTAAACATTATTCAAATATTTCAAAATAACTGCTCGTACTCATAGTTGTTTGATTATATACATCAACCCCAGCCCAACACTCCACCCCACATCAGTTCCCATTGAGATTATTTTGATCTTTTGAGCAGTTGGAGAAGGGGCGAAACGTAAACAACAACAACAATAAACTTTCGAAACAATCAAATTATTATATATTTGTACGTATAGCAGATTAATAAGCTATGGAAATATGGATACTCCCCTTGATACTATACTGTTCATTTTCAAAAGACGATACAACCTCCCCAGTCCCCACAAAACATGTACCAGTATAAGATCATTTAGATCATCATCCGGTGTCCCCACTAGTAGTAAGCAAAGCAACATACATCAACACCCGGCTCAGGAAATACCCAACATTATTGACCTACTTCTGCATTGCTATACAAAATATGCATTATAGTTAGCTTTTGCTCATCCCACTTCATGTTACACAAAAGTAAATATTACACAATATAAACGTCAATATTGAAGTGTTAATTCATTACTTTGCACAAATACACATCACTTTTTTTCTATTCGATTATTATATTTTTAATATTCCAAAGAGTGTTACCTACCAGATTGCCGGATTCCGGTTAACAACAGTCTATTACTTATTCTTATTGATAGCAGTTGTTGATGATTGGTGCCTATCTTCATAGACGAGCAAGCCATCCCAGCAACGCTAACTAACACTTATCTTGATTTACTGTTCGCTACACTAGAATCACGATCACTGCATAGAGAGACCCATCGGCCGGCACTCCTTGATTTCACCTTACTTAGAGTGTTGTGTAGCCTCGGCGTGCACGGCGAGACCATGGAAGGTCGCTGCCTGGGATGACATGCAGGGGAGGGGACAAGGAACGTTCCACTTCTCAGCGAGATGAGACGGGATGCCCGGTAGCTCAAGAAGTTACGTGTGGCCCCTCACAGGACGCCCAGCAAATTGTCCGAGACTACCGGTTACTAGCAGTGTGGGCGGTGGAAGATTCGGGCTACCGGTATTATTATTGGCTTAATTAGGCACGTCTTACAAGCATGTACTGATGTGCTACAAGAAAATGGATCCCATGCTGGAACTTGCCGTATTATTTTCATCAAGACATTGTACGTCTACTTGACCGAAGAAATGGAAACCAAACGTTGAACCTTTTTCAACACAATATCATGTTTATTATTCTATTTATTGTCTTCTCTAATACGGGAATGTAATAATAATAGCATGCCATTATTTTCAATGTATTGCGTTTCGACGTTGCTTAGCTTGAGATCTATGGCTTGAGTGAGGTGATATCGATCATGTCAACGGTTTATAGTACGTCTACCTAACAATTTGAAAGATTTTAAAACACTTATGCAATCGTTTTTCGGTTATCGTATGAAACACAAGAAGGTATAGGAGAGAATTAAGAGATGATCAAGTATCATTGCTATTACAACAAGAGTTGTGTTAATGTCTTTTTCATTAAAATTTGTTTGAAAACAGCACACAGAATCTGTAGACAATTTCCTTTTCAATTACCCAGCCTGTTGATAATAAATCAAGCTCACTCCGATTTGATGATTTTTTACTACTGGACATATAGAAACTAACAACTCGTCGGATAATGTAACCACGAATAATAGGATGTTTAATCGATCTACCTTAATTATTGAAAAAGAATATTAACGACAGTGACATGAGTCACAGGCGTTTTTATGCGATTTTACCTTGGGCAAACCTTTTTTTCGGTGTCAAAACTATTTTATTCAAACCATTGTCAACTGTCAAATCCTGCAAATTTTACGTACATGCAGAACCTCAATTTTCTGCTTAAAAATTGAAATTTCAGGAGGATGTTCACAAAGAATACCATACGCACTATTTCATCTAAGAATGTCTCCACCATTCAAATAAATGTATCGCACATCAGATTTGACATCAGATTCAGATTACTTCAAATTTTCACTTTTAATACATAGGGCACATTAAAAAACGGAAAAAATATTAAGGACATATACCTAGATTAAATGAATAAAATACACTTTCTAACATATTGATCAAAATGGTATATAATTTGAGGAAAGGATCCAACAGCTTACCTTCGTGTAAGATGACGGATTTGCGAGTTTGAAGTACACATAAAAAACATAATACAAAAATAACGATAACGCCGTTATTTTTGTATTATGGGTCGCAAATCCGTCATCTTACACGAAGGTAAGCTGTTGGATCCTTTCCTCACATTATATACCATTCCAGCCGATTGGCACCTACTTACATAACCTAACATATTGATCAAAATATTTATTAATCCTAATTGGCCTAAAGGGCCTAATTGAACAGTTAGGCGAGCTTATTGTGGTCTTTCAAATTAGTATAGCCCTACCCAAGCCGAGGTGTAGCGAGAAATTGATACTTCATTATAGTAAAGGTGTGTTCAGGCAAAATAAATCACATTTGATTAAAAAAATACATAATACATGATAAGTAACGAATTAATTATAATATAAATAACACCCTAACCAATGCCAATATTTCGAATCAAATTTAATGTTTGGCATGAATAAGAAATTTCACATTCATAACATGGACGTCACATAAAAATACATATACGTCTAATTTACTCTGCTTTACTCTAAGTTCTTGCTTAGAGATGAAAATCAGGTAAATGTATTTTGATCAAATAGCACAAAATGTTGAGACTACGTTATTTTGTTTTTCTCTTTGGGACCAAGTCAGCTCGCGTTCCTGACTACCGTTACCGTAGATACCTTTCTTAGTAAAATGTTCTCTTTGTTTTGGGTAGATGGTCTCTGTCAGTTTTATTGGTTTTACTTCAACTTCAATATACTCTGAACGAGTCAGGGCAATATTGTTTTCCTTTCAAGAGAGATGTTCAGTTTTACGGTTCGTAATTCAATGGCAATTTGGCGAAACTTAATAAAGGTTGTTTTATTTGATTTGTGTTATTCAAAACAGCGTTTCTGTCCACCCCAATCTGTCATGCAAGACAATCCTAAACGATTGTTATTTGCTTCTTGTTGTTGTTGCTGCGCCTTCTTCTTCTAAGGGCCGGTATTTCAAATGTCCAGTTAAAGTGTTAAGTAAATTTGACTGTCAGGTAAGCCCAGTTTGGTGTATTTCTATTGGCTGTTGTCATTGTGAAAACAATTTAACTGAAAAGTAGATTTAAACTAGACATTGAAATACCGGACATTAGACAGGTAAGTGAGAAATTTCTAACCATAACGGACGTGCAGTAATAATCCATATAGGCACCCATATACTGCATACGAGCCAGAGCAGCCTGCTTATTATTGTAAATCATCTTCTTAGTAATATGTTTGCGCTCTCTTTGTTTTGGGTAGATGGTCTCTGTCGGTTTTATTGGTTTTACTTCAACTTCAATATACTCTGAAACATGAGATTATCAGCACAGTGAGTCCACGTTCTCCGTTGCTGAAATATCTTTATATTTTCGCATTATTTCGTTTAGTAATATCTATTTCCTAACATTAAACGTCCATATAATAAATAGTAGTTTACACTGCACATGTAAGAATAGGAAATATACCTAGGAGAGTGTGGTGCGTGGCTTAGTAGTATTTTGTGTTGTTCATGCCTTAGTGTGGTGCGTGGCTAAGTGTGGTGCATGGCTATCGTGCTACATGATGCGTGGTCCGAGTGCATGTTTCCTGACAATATCTTGTAAGTTTTGTTGAATCACAAAGCTCTTTGCGGTTTGAGTTGTCCAAGATTTATTAGTTCGATCAACATGGGTAACGGGCAATGTTATAAGTTAGATCATAAGTCAATATACGAAACCAACTTAAACTCATTAAAAATACAGCAGGCAATAGATTGTTTTTCTCTCTCTCACGGTAAATTAACTCTCAAAGTGCAGAAGAGCAAATTTCGAATAACTCTCACCTCAAACTCTCTCCTATGGATTAAAAATAATAAATGTAATTTCAGCTCTGAAAATGTAATATTCAAGAGATTGCTAATAATAATAATGTTGCATCAGTCACCAATACTGTTTGATTCAGCCGTAAGTACCCTTGCGTTATAACTTATTTTATGTTATATTATTTATGATACGCATTGTTGAAGCCATTGTTGTAGTTCCGCGTATAAAATGTCATAATAAAACAATCTAGTTTAGAACATAAGTCACAAGTATTCTGAAGTATAACTGCAATACCTCAAATTGCAACGGCTGATTAAAACCGGAAGTCCTGGGTTCGAGTCTTCACCGCGACCGCGACTAACTTTTTCAGGCCACGAGCGTGTCCCTACTCTAATAAAAGGCCTAACGCGGGAACACACGTACATCTCTGCCTTCTGTCTTGCTCGAGCCTACGTTTATGACCAAATAGTTTCTTAGTAAATTGATAATTAATTGGTTCAATGTTAACTTTTCTGACGCATATAAAAATGCTGTTTTTACCCACGCTAAAATTATAGGGAAAGATGAATTTTTTCTCGTGAAGGTAGTATTTCAAATCACGTGTGATTAATGAAGCATAAAATAATAATTAAAATATTAACGTGACATCATCAGTTAATGTAACTATAATTTCAATTGTTGTTTATCAACGATGGGACATAAGAAATATTAGTCAACACTTTTGGGGGGGGAGGAGGGGTGCGCATTTCGAATAGTAAATATTACATTCAGAATTGAATAATAGCCCATTGCAGAAATGTTAGGACTACACACCTGTATATTGCTATCAATTCGCATATATTATGCGCGTGATGTTATTACAATGCAACTACGACATGTGTTTCTTTGTGTTCATGTGTTCATCCGAGAGATGTTTTGAAATCATTCATTCCGTATTATGCGACGAATACCTTAAGAATGATTAAGCGAAGCTTTTCAACGAAAAAACAAACAAATCACGCACTATTCCGTTCCCAGTATTCCGATTGCACGTAAACGACCATGTCAAGCCTAACTGTCACAGTCCTTACGTGCAAAGCGACCTCCGCGCGTGCAAGTTCCGCTGTATGCTGTATGCTGTATGCTGTATGCTGTATACAATGTCGCACATGGTCGCTCGTCGGCCCATATAGAGCAACTTGGTCTCCTTCAGCTCTTGAGCGTGTTAGCGAGTCGATCCTCGGACCGTCATGTCTCGAGGGCTGGGGATTGTAAGCAAGGGTTATATATACACTCAACACTAGATTAGAGATATCCTGATTATCATCTCACTGCTATGCGAAGGAAAATCAAAAACTGATGCTGATCAATTAAGATTGATGACCATGCATAGGGGTCCAGCGAACTAATCAATAATACAATACATATTATATAAAACAAAATTTTACTATTAACATTAATATAACATCTTTAATACAAAACCACAACCCTAAACTAAAATAATAGGGGGGGGGGGGGTTGATTTGGCTGACTATTATCGTTGATTGTCCACAGAAATGTCATTCTAAAGCAGTAACACACAGAGACACAGACAGAGACAGGGAATCTGAGCCGACCACTCTGTCAACTTCGCCCAGATCGTGGACATAAATCGCGCATGGCATGAGCGAGAATGTAAACCTCCATCCCAAGTGAGCGACAGGTCACACACGGAGATGTAGGCAATCAGGGACACACTCTACACGTTGCTCGCTTCTACCATATGGTTAGCAAGCCACACTCAATAATAAGAAATAAATTGTTCAGAGATTAACATGTGGTTACGATTTTTAATCACAATTTGAGATAGCATCGATGATTAAAGCCTTCGGGATACACATAACGTGTATACGTGCATGTAAATCACGCAGCAGCGAATAGTACAATGCGGGCGTATCATGATCAACATCTACAGCTGCAGATATTTGATCGGAGCTGTTTGTCAGTAATAGCAATAGCTAATAACTCGTGCATTCAGTGAAGGCAGTCACTACCTTACCAACCCACTTGGACATAATAATGCCGGTAAATATGAAACACAAGCACGTAGCTTGTGTGTCGCTACCATAGATAGATGGGTGCACAGGTACACCGGGTAAATGCTTTACAAACGAGCCGGGAATTTACAAAGTTGTATCGTGGCTAATTATTGCTCGTGGTTTTCGGAATTTATCCTAAATTCACTACCATTAGGCAATAATGTTCTTAATTAAATGTTATTCTATGTCACATCAGGTATTAACACATACTATGACACTACATTGTAGTTTATAGCACATTATAAAATAAGGAACCTAGTAAGTGTTAATGACGCAGGTTCAGTGAACCTAAGGTGCACCCACGTATTAAGTGGTATTTATAGGGCCGGTCTTACAATCTCCTAATAAGAAAGTTATTTGTAGCAATTAAGCTATTTGGAGGATTTCGAGGGTTTTGATTGGTGGTTGCCGTGGAGAAAACAAGCTATTTGACGAATAACTAGTTATTGGGACATTGTAAGACTGGACCTAAGCGCACAAGCATATTTAGAGATAGTGTTCCCTGCAACGGACATCTTTAAAAATGATTTACATTGATAATAACCATACTTTAATTATGTAGGTATTATCAGATAGAGCTCTTCTCTACCCTTGTCACCACAACTGCGAGTATATAGTATATTCTGGACACAAACACATTAGAAGAAGACAGACCCAACATAATGGGAGACCTTGAAGGCGGTATTTAGATATGTAGATTGTAGAATTCAACCAACAGTAAAAATATTCACACCGTACACGGATTGTAATTCTACAAATCTTACAGACGTTTATATTTGTCAAGACACGATACAGATTTTTCTGTTTTATCATGTGAGGACATTACAGGTCTGGCAAGCCGATGTCAGCAAATCTATGCCCAAGAAATTGGTGGCTAGCCACCCCCTGACCCGTTTCGGAAACAGGTGTATGAAATAATTATCATCATGTGAGGACAGAAATAAAAATAATATTTCCCATAACATCTCTAGGGTCAAGTTTTATTTTTATTTTACTTTGCAAACCGTAATAAATTTAGTATACTAAAAGTCAGTATGGTTGTATTTGTCAATACACTAAGACTAGTTTTTAAGGACATGCGTCCCTACATGGAGGTGGCACTGAGTTAGTAATTCAAACACGTCGGCACGTCATTGGCACAGAAAATGTAAACACTTTAAGCCTACAAAACAAGATGTCACAACGTAAACCGATTATATTGTTCGCAGTACGTCTACATGTGTCATTAAATGAATAAATTGCACACAACAGGCAAACTCTTCAAATCTATCTGAAGACTATTAATCGTGGGATGTGTGCATACTTTTGCTACAATTATAATAATTATTATTATTATTATTATTATTATTATTATTATTATTATTATTATTATTATTATTATTATTATTATTATTATTATTATTATTATTATTATTATTATAATTATTATTATTATTATTGTTATTATTATTATTATTATTATTATTATTACTATAACTATTATTATTATTATTATTTTTATTATTATTATTATTATTATTATTATTATTATTATTATTATTATTATTATTATTATTATTATTATTATTTTATTGTTGCAATACATACAAACTCGGTCAAAACCGGCATAAACATGTTGTACGGACACAAATGTCAAGTATTTCCATGTGTTTACCTTATTAAAATCTACTTAGAACTACTTAATATATCTTCTTCTTCTTCTTCTTCTTCTTCTTCTTCTTCTTCTTCTTCTGCTTCTCAAATGCCCACATTTGGCTATACTACTTAATATATCATTGTCCACATTATTTTTTCCAAACCGAACTGTGGATGCTATGTACGGTCGTGGCCGATTTGTACTCATCCCAGCATTCGCTCTTTGTACGGTGGAAACCACGAAAACCACCATCGGGATGGAGAACTTCTTGAAGTCTTCATTCTTCTTAGTTCAAAAATTTTCGCACTATCCTACACGTGTTCAAAATAATTGCTTTTTGCATCTCGATGTATATGTTCGGTTGGAGACCAATTAGTTTAATACTGTCATGGAGTTTACGTGGAACAATGCCATTTGCTGATATAATTAACGGTATAACAGTTACATTATTCTGCTTCCACAACCTTTTTATTTCAATTGATAATTCCTTATATCTGTTTATCTTTTCCCGCCAAGTTGTCTCTACATTGTGGCATAAAGGGACGGCAACATCAATTAAAATCGTTTCTTGTTTCTTCTTGTCAATAAATATAATATCCGGTCTATTGTGATGTATGGTTTGGTCTGTAATAACTGCCCGGTCGTAATATAATTTGTAGTCTTTACTATCTAATACCTTTTCAGGCTTGTATTTGTAATACGCAGTGGTTGTGTTTATAAGTTTATACTTCATGGCTAATTTTTGATGTACAATGTTTGCAACTTGGTTATGCCTATGAAGATAATCTGTTTGACAAAGCATTTTGCACCCAGATACGATATGTTCAATTGTTTCGCCGTTCAAATTACATTTTCTACATTTATCTTCCACTGTGACGTCTTTCAGTATGTATTTTTTGTAATTGTTAGTCTTGATTACTTTATCTTGAATAGCGATCATAAATCCCTCTGTTTCGCTGAAAATGTCCCCGGACGTTAACCATTTGTTCGATGCTACCCTATCGACGCTATCCTTAAGAAGTTCTTTATAATGTCTGCTATGTAACGTCTTTTCTGATATTCTGATCTCTTTTGCTGTGTCAGAATTTAGTTTTTGAAGCAAGTTTAAATTTCCGTCATTTAAATTGAGGGGAGAAAGCGACTTGTCTGCCGATACTATAGCTCTATGAAGTTGTGAATGTGGACATTTTGTATAAAAGTACTTTCTCAGAATTTCAATTTGTTTATAATATAAATTGTTTAAATCAATCAAGCCTCTTCCCCCCTTTTCTCTAGGTAGAGTCACTCGTTCTATTGCTGACTTAGGGTGATGACTTCTGTATTTGGTGAATGTTGTGCGGGTGAGAATTTCTAGGGCATGAAGTTCTGTCTGTGTCCAGTTAATAATTCCAAATGAATATGTTAGTACCGGTATAGCATAAGTGTTAATTGCTTTGATCTTGTTTTTACCATTCAATTGTGTTTTTAAAATGGATCCTATTCGTTTCTTGTATGCAGAAATTAGTTTACTTTTCATCAGTTTATGATCAATTCGTTTAGCCTGCGCAAATCCTAGATATTTGTATACGTCTTCTTCGTCCATTACTCCAATCCGGTTGTCTTCGTCAATTTCAAACTCTTCTAATTTCGTAATCTTTCCTTTGATGACATGAAGTGACTTACATTTATCAATTCCAAAATCCATACATATATCTCTACTGAATTCTAACGTTGAGTTAAGAAGATTCGTCATGTGTGTCGCATTTAAAGCATATAGCTTGAGATCGTCCATGTAGAATAGATGTGAAAGTGTGTGGCAAACCGTATTACCGTCCTTTATCTTGAAACCATGTGTAGATTTGTTTAGTATATGAGATAATGGATTTAATGAAAGACAAAACCATAACGCACTAAACGAGTCACCTTGAAAAATACCTCGTCGGATGTTAACTGGGTCAGTACATATCTGCTCTTTGCCTACGTTTAACTTTAATGTTGTTTTCCAACTCGTCATCGCTGTCCGCAAAAAGTTTACTATCAATGGGTTTACTTTATAAATTTCTAGTATCTGTATTAGCCACGAATGTGGTGACGAATCATACGCTTTCTTGTAATCAATATAGCTAACGTGAATGTTTCTCTTCTTGTTGAAAGCTTGGTTCATTACAACAGAATCGATAATTAATTGTTCCTTACACCCTTGCGACAATTTACGACATCCCTTTTGTTCTTCAGCTAATATATTGTGTTCTTCGCAGTGACTATATATTTTATTTGTTATGCACGATGTCAAGATTTTGTAAATAGTAGGTAAGCATGTAATTGGTCTATATTTACTTGGATTTTTGGTGTCATTATCTTTTGGTTTAAGAAATGTTATTCCTTCAGTAAAGAAATCTGGTAAATCCTTGTCTCCTAATATAAATTCATTAAGACATTTAGCAATCTGGGTGTGCATGTTTGAAAACTTCTTGTACCAAAAATTTTGAATGTTATCGTTACCGGGTGCTTTCCAATTATGAGTATTTCGTATCGTTGATTTTATATCATTTACACTGATGCCATCAAATGTCATTTCTTCGATATCACTCATTGCCTCGATTTCATCTTGAATCCATGTTGCATTGTGATTGTGCATTAATGGGTTACTCCATATCCCACCCCAAAACTGCTCAATCTCTGTCTTCGATGGTATACCATTGCCTACTATTTCTTCTTTATTGTTAATTTGCTGATAGAATTCTTTTTCTTTTTCTTTAAACATTTCGTTTTGTTCCTTTCTATCACTACACTCTTTATATCTTCGTAGTCTTTTGGCTAATGCACTTACTTTTTGCTTTAGAGTATCCAAATATTCGTTTGTAGCCTCGTTCGGTGTTTCATGTATAGTATGGATTTTAAACCTTTCAAATATGTGTTGGCAATAGTGTAATATCTTTTTAGATCTATTACCCATCCTGAATTGTTCTAATCTCCCAATATCTCTCCTTAACTCGTTGATGCGTTTGACTAATCTTCGTTCCCATTTTGGAGTCTTATTTGTTTTTATGTTCTGAGAATGTACCAACTTCATTTTTAATCCTAATTGTCTGACCACTGCTACGGCTCCACAATATATTGCTGCATGCACTTCCTCAAACGACAATTCTTTCTTCGCGTAATCTAACAATATATGTGCGTTCATTACGTGCATTACTATGTCCATTTGCTTAGACTGTTTAGGTTTAGGAATTCTAGGTCTCTTGTTCGGTTCTATATGTGCAAATTCTGACAAAGCATTTTCAAAAGCTAAATGTAATATGTTCTTTAACTCGTCTATTTCTTGTGTGTTTCCTCTTGTATTCTCTTCTTGTTCAATGTTATTAATAGGTGGATGTTGGTGATGTACCTCTTGTGTGTTCTGGCCTTCTGGTAGATCTACTTGTTCGATTAATTCTTGTCGTAGATGGTCACCGTTTCTTGATGCTTCCATGATGTGCTCCTCGTTCGCCAAATCCTCTTCATTTTCTTGATCTATTTGTAGTTCTTCCTCTACTTCATGTCTTATTACGTTCAATAGATTAAATGGTAGCATACCATTACTTACAATTATTCTCCTTTGGTCTGCTACTCTTTGTTCGGTTACATCTACTAATGGGTATTCACGTGTAAACGCTCGGTGCAGTTCTTGTCGATATCCAACTAATCTAGTTTCTAATAACGTAATTCTATAGTAGTTGCGCATCACACAAATGTTCATATTATCTGTCCATTTGATACGCTGCCTCACTCTTCCAGATTTGGTGGTCTGTTGCGATAATACATCAGAAGCATCCATAATCTGTTTGTTTATTTACTAAATGTCAAAGTTCATTGTCCTGTCAAACTAAGTTCTTTGTCACAGAAAGTTAATATTGTTTTTCAAAGAAATCAAAGCACTTAATGTCACACTTTTCTTTACACTCGCAACTTGGCCGTGCCCCGTCAATAAATAACACACGCAATTACAAGGCGCTGAGTTGGAGTTGAATGACAGCAAATACCTTACAATAATAATACTGGACACTGTCCATATTTAACATACAAGAAGGCTGCGACACGCAACACTAGCGCTACTAACGGCTTGAGGAGATACGACGATGATGGCCGCTTGATTCAATGTTATTTTCGCACTTTAAAACTTGTAAGTAAAGCTAGCAATTACGCATTATTGTACTGTAAACATATGTAGTAGACTTAGTTATGTTTGCCATTTATAATTATAACCAAATTAATCTAAAATAACTCTTAGTATTTCAGTAAAAGATGTGGTAAACAATGTGTGTAAAACGAACATTACAGGGGCCGTTTATGTTATTACGCGACACTTTTAGGGGGGTGAATGATGAAAAAGCGATGGTATAGGGTTGGGGTAATTGTACAATTTGTATTTCGCAAAATTGTTAACCACGCATTTCTTAATATTTAAAGAAAAATCTATAAATAACAATTTTAATGTCTGTATTATCTTCCGTTTTTGATATATGTTGTTATTACCCACAAAAATTAACCCCCACCCCTTTTCCACCCTCCCTCCCCTGACAGCTGTTTATTGGGAATATAGTAATTACATGTTAATTTATTTTTAAAGGAGAATGTAAGTACTGACATTCACGTATGTAACATTTTTGATTTGTGTAGATACAAAATTAACCCTCTTCCACCCCCGTGAGCCCCCCCCCCCACCTATTCCCCCACTTGATAAAACAAAAAATTGTAAAATACAAATTTCTTTATTTTTAGTGAAGTATATCGCTAACCATTTTCACGTCTGAAACGCCTTCCTGTTTCGTTATATATAGAAATTATCATAAACACATCACCTCCGCATCTCACCCCTATTGGATGTTCGGAAAATGTTAAAACATTTTCCTTTATTATTAAAGGAGAATAAAAATATAAATTATCACGCCTGTAGCAACTTCGGTTTTTAAGATTTAAAAAACCACCCCCTCCCCCCTCTTCTTTCACCCGCCTTACCTTGGTTTGAGAAGATACTTATTTCTAAAGTAGAATCTAAATACATAAATTCACGTCTGTAACATATTGCGTTTTTAGATACAAAAAAAAAAATCACCCCCTGAAATGTAATCGAAAAAGTAAAACACGTATTAAGTTTTTTTAAGAGATATTAAAAAAACAAAAACACCATAATTATTATGTTTGTCACAATTACCATCTTCGCGTTTTAAGATATAAAGATACCCTCATAAAAAAATTCACCCTCGCAATTCTCCCCCGCGATGATTGGACTTTTGTAAAATGCTAAAACATATTTATAATTGTTTTTTAAGTTGTCTAAATACCAATTTTAACAGTCGTTACATCCTTGGTTAATAAAATACAGGTATCCTCATTTTTTAAACAACCCCCTTTTTCGCCACCCATTGCTGGATTTTCGAAAGATAGTAAATATGTTTTTCTTTATTTTTAAAGAAGAATCTTTATACCAATTTTTAAGGCTGGAACATCTTCAGGTTTTTGAGATTAAAAAAATCACCCCCTCATTCTATCGCTCCTTTTTAACCCTCTTGAGTGGATTTCTGGAAAATGGTACAACACATATTTCTTTATCTTTAATGGAGAATCTAGCTACCAATTGTCACGTCTGTAACATCTTCGGTTTTTGAGTTATAGGTGTTCTCATGATCGAAAAATCGCCCCTTCTATTCACCCCCGTTCACTGAATTTTCGTAAATATGGTAAAACTGTGTTCTTTAATTTCTGGAGGAGAATCTAACTATCAATTTTTACGTCTTTAACATGTTTGGTTTTTGAGCTGTAAAATCACCCCCGTTTTCATCCCCGCAATTAGATTTTCGAAAAATGGTGAAACACGTGATTCTTTATATTAAAAGAAGAATCTTAATACAAATTTCCACGCATATGTCATCTTTGGTATTAGAGTTATAGATATGCTCATAAAAAATTAAACCCCCGTTTTCACCCCTCTTAATTGAATTTTCGAAAAACCGTAAAACCACTTTTTTTTGTTTACAATGGAGAACCTATGTACCAATTTTCAGGTCTATAGCACGTTTAGTTTTTGAGATATTGGTTGTCTAATGAAAAACTTCCACCCCCGTTTTAACCCCCTTAGGGTCGGAATTTTCAAAAATCCTTTCTTAGGTATTGACTTCATTATAAGAGCAACGTAACTTCAAATATTATAATAGTCTACCTATCGGTATTTGTTACGTATCTTCGTAACAATATTCTTATCATGTTAGGATCTCCTCGTGCCGCTTGAGAGCAGCACTACCTACGTGTCGCACCAAATTTAGGCCAGTGTCCCGTATTATTGTAGTAAGGTATTTGATGACAGTTTCAAATTTCACAGATTTTGAAGACGAAATCTTCTTAATTCTGGAAACAAATAAAAAGTGCTTACATACAACCGTAAAACATATATCTAGTTACAATATTATCGAATCAAATTATAAGTACAAGACCTTGACGTGTCCAGATCTAGCTTCAATCTGTCAAAATCAACACTAAATTCAACTGTTCCTATGTTTCTCAAGCAAGGCCCTGGACTAAAATGTAAGCCTACAAAATTAAACTTCTATTTATATACAAAGTAATGGATACTGGTACTTCCCTTTATGTCTTCTTGTAGTAAATCACTCGTAGATCTCAATGCCGTGAAAATTGTTGGTTGATTACAGCTTTTTCCCTTTGAAATGTGATATATTATCAGCAGCGACTGGGAACGTGTAGACTTTTAGGGGTTACCAGGTATTATTATTATTATTATTATTATTATTATTATTGTGTACAAAAGTGTGTCTGCGTTTCAACGGTGGGAATGTTTTGTATTTATTTATTTATTTATATATGTCAACAACCTTACAGCTCAATACCATCTTTGACGATAATGTTAATTACATGTTTAATTGAAGATCTCTAATGTCTCACTGAAATTTTGTATTGTATATGTCTTATTTGAGTTTTTTGTTGTAAATTCTATCTATCTAGTATGGAGTTAGAAAATGCTTTTAGGCTAATATTGCTGTATCCAACCTATTTGTGGGGGGGGGGGGGGGGATAGTGTCGAGTGCTGTTTATTTGCCATAAAATATTTACAAAGTGTGATACTGAAATAAACTTATGGATAGGGATCCAGTATTAGTAAAAACAAAAATAAAACACATAATTCTGAATACGACTTTAGTTCGGTTACAGCTTAACGTGGTTCGCGAAGCCAAGGAGCATTGACCAATCAGCGTCCGCATTTTATTTGTGCTCGCGTGAGATTTAGCTTCCGATTGGAGAACGCGTCTTCGCCCCGCTCGCAACGCCCAATGAAACATTACTCCCAGTTTTAACTTTGCAAATAGTAGTAATAATACTTTAATTTGAGCGTTGTATTTGATAAAAAATGCACTAGAACACATACATAGGCCTACAAACACAAGGAAATCCACACGGTACCTGATACCATTATTTATATCTGCCTTGCTATCGGCATATCTGATTATGTTTAAATAATTAACTCAGGGAATCACGACTTCGGAAACAATGGCGTAAATGCAACAACACGCACTCTCTATAAGGCAATAGCTAGCAGCATTAAAAAAAAATAGCCGATAAGTTATGTGGTCTATAATGCTCAAAGTTCGTGAACACATTCGTTATTATTATGCGTGCTACGTTACAGCACACCAGACAAGTTATTACCAGCTATTACCCTGGTAACGCACACCAGGCAAGTTATTAGCAACTATTATCATGGTAACAACACCAGGCAAGTTATTAGCAGCTATTACCATGGTAACGCACACCAGACAAGTTATTACCAGCTATTACCATGGTAACGCACACCAGGCAAGTTATTACCAGCTATTACCATGGTAACGCACAGCAGGCAAGTTATTAGCAGCTATTACCATGGTAACGCACACCAAGCAAGTTATTAGCAACTATTATCATGGTAACAACACCAGGCAAGTTATTAGCAGCTATTACCATGGTAACGCACACCAGGCAAGTTATTAGCAGCTATTACCATGGTAACGCACACCAGACAAGTTATTACCAGCTATTACCATGGTAACGCACACCAGGCAAGTTATTAGCAGCTATTACCCTGGTAACGCACACCAGGCAAGTTATTACCAGCTATTACCATGGTAACGCACACCAGCCAAGTTATTACCAGCTATTACCATGGTAACGCACACCAGGCAAGTTATTAGCAGCTATTACCCTGGTAACGCACACCAGGCAAGTTATTAGCAGCTATTACCATGGTAACGCACACCAGGCAAGTTATTAGCAACTTTTATCATGGTAACAACACCAGGCAAGTTATTAGCAGCTATTACCATGGTAACGCACACCAGGCAAGTTATTAGCAGCTATTACCATGGTAACGCACACCAGACAAGTTATTAGCAGCTATTACCATGGTAACGCACACCAGGCAAGTTATTAGCAGCTATTACCATTGTAACGCACACCAGGCCAGTTATAAGCAGCTATTACCATGGTAACGCACACCAGACAAGTTATTAGCAGGTATTACCATAGTAACGCACACCAGGCAAGTTATTAGCAACTATTATCATGGTAACAACACCAGGCAAGTTATTAGCAGCTATTACCATGGTAACGCACACCAGACAAGTTATTAGCAGCTATTACCATGGTAACGCACACCAGGCAAGTTATTAGCAGCTATTGCCATGGTAACGCACACCAGGCAAGTTATTAGCCGCTATTACCATGGTAACGCCCACCAGGCAAGTTATTAGCAGCTATTACCATGGTAACGCACACCAGACAAGTTATTAGCAGCTATTACCATGGTAACGCACACCAGGCAAGTTATTAGCAGCTATTACCATTGTAACGCACACCAGGCAAGTTATTAGCAGCTATTACCATGGTAACGCACACCAGACAAGTTATTAGCTGCTATTACCATGGTAACGCACACCAGGCCAGTTATTAGCAGCTATTACCATGGTAACGCACACCAGGCAAGTTACCAGCTATTACCATGGTAGCGCACACTAGGCCAGTTAATAGCAGCTATTACCATGGTAACGCACACCAGCCAAGTTATTAGCAGCTATTACCATGGTAACGCACACCAGGCAAGTTAATAGCAGCTATTACCATGGTAACGCACACCAGGCAAGTTATTAGCAGCTTTTACCATGGTAACGCACACCAGGCCAGTTATTAGCAGCTATTACCATGGTAACGCACACCAGGCAAGTTATTAGCAGCTATTAGCATTGTAACACACACCAGGCCAGTTTAGCAGCTATTACCATGGTAACACACATCAGGCAAGTTATTAACAGCTATTACCATGGTAAATCACACCAGGCAAGTTATAAGCAGCTATTACCATGGTAACGCACACCAGGCAAGTTATAAGCAGCTATTACCATGGTAACGCACACCAGAGAAGTTATTAGCAGCTATTACCATGGTAACGCACACCAGGCAAGTTATTAGCAGCTATTAGCATTGTAACACACACCAGGCCAGTTTAGCAGCTATTACCATGGTTACGCACATCAGGCAAGTTATTAACAGCTATTACCATGGTAACGCACACCAGGCAAGTTATAAGCAGCTATTACCATGGTAACGCACACCAGGCAAGTTATAAGCAGCTATTACCATGGTAACGCACACCAGGCAAGTTATTAGCAGCTATTACCATGGTAACGCACACCAGGCAAGTTATTAGCAGCTATTACCATGGTAACGCACATCAGGCAAGTTATTAGCAGCTATTACCATGGTAACGCACACCAGGCGAGTTATTAGCAGCTATTACCATGGTAACGCACACCAGGCGAGTTATTAGCAGCTATTACCATGGTAACGCACACCAGGCGAGTTATTAGCAGCTATTACCATGGTAACGTACACCAGGCAAGTTATTAGCAGCTATTATTTTGGTAGCGTATTACTTTGAAATCTAATACGTCAAACGCGCTCGTAGAAACATCGATAAAAAGTAGTTATTTATAATTCTATCGCAGAAAAACTGGTAACTTTGTTCAGATTCTCGTCTCGCGTATAAAATACGAATAAGACTTTAGAACATATTGCCACCAATTTCAGTCTATGTAACAAACAAGATGTCAGAGCATATAGGTGACCGATTATAATGTTCCCAGTGATTCATCTGTCAAGAGATGCATATGCATACTATGCAACTAAATGAAGACTATCTGTATCTAGAACTAGATACCTACATAGAGTGTCACTTACAAGCTTGAGTGTGATGTACATTCTCTATTCTCTGCGGGAACACCATGCCAGCTTTAGTTTTCATTGAATGTACTCACAATCAGGGGCGCCGGGTTTTCCAAATTGCGAGGGGTGCTCAACTTCGCGTAAAAGAGACCGAGCACGGGGGGTTTGGGGGCAGAGGCCCCCAATAATGGCGCCGTAGGCGAACCATTTTTAAATCCCGTTTTTAGTGTGTTTGGTGCGTTCTAGAAAAAAAGTGGCGTGAATGCAATGCCAAAATATTTTGTTTAAAATACATAGGATAATAACATAAAAATAATGCCAAAAAAACATTATTTTGATCATTTTGATTGTATCTAAGATGAAAATAGAAACATAATCGTACAAAAATTTAAAACACTTTTTTTTACATTGAGATCTCAAAACTGATATACATTAGTGGTAGGTCTGATTTTTCTTTTAGTCGGGATAAATGGAGGGGTGCTGCGCACCCCTCCAAACAATCCGATGGGTGCTTCAGCCCCTGAGCTCCCACATAGTCGGCGCCCCTGCTCACAATACTATTATTGTGGACGCCGTTAAAACACGAACTAGTGTTACGTATCGCGCAACACGATATGTTTGATTTTTATATATTTTCTGACAAACAAGCATCGCATCAGATCTGTCGTAAGACATCAACTGACACTGCACGACAGAAGTATGACGGTAGTCACTCGTCATGGATGTAAAACAACAACAACAGCTTCTAAATGATAAAAGGTTTGAATTGATATAATATGACTTGTACGGACGGCCAATAGCACAACAGAGAAAAAACCCATTTTAGTTTTATTTTATTGATCGCTCCAAGTAAAAATAAGCACGTGCCATTTATTTTATCTTCAAATTGTGTATATTTAGCAGCAAGTAGAAGAATATCGATTGTTTTATTTCCACTTGAAATGGCCCTGTCACGTCTTGCTTGTGAACAGAAACTCTAGACGTCATATCGCTCAATCTTTTTCAGATTATTTCACTTCGTGATTATTTACTACCTAACACTTTTTTAATGTGTTTTTGCTAGTAAACAAATACGTCTCAACATTAATTCATACTGCAGTGTCGAATTTCAATTTCAAAATTCAATTAATTTTATTATTTTTTAAAATAATACAAATAACGTAAGATACGTTGATAATATATAAATGAAAAGGTCAAACCCAGATAAGGTCAAACCTCCATAGGCGTGCGCAGAGGTTGATCAATGGGGGGGCACAGCATATTCCCAATGAAAGTACTTCACGGCGGCGCCAATGGGGGGTGTGGGGGGAATGCCCCCCACAAAAAGCTCCGCAGGAGATTTTTTAAAGACATGCTTTTTTAAACGCGTTTTTAAGCGTACTAGAAGGAGTACAGGTTGTCTGTTCAATGGGTTAATCTCACACAATTATTTGTGGATATCAGTGATATCATTGTTTCAAAGTGAAGGAAGTGGTCAGTCCCACAGCCAAAATCTTGGCGGTAAGGCAACAGTTGATGTTGAGGCCGGTCAGCTGATTCCAACGTCATTCCAATCCAGGACTTCAGGTAATATTAGAACCATTATGTCAGGCGTCAGCATTTTTGTCGCCCATTACGACAGGCACTATTCTGGACCTATTCTTTCCCGGGTCAAACGGGCTAGACAGTTGGAGCAACAGTGACAGTTTGAGGAATATATTTAATATAAGGAAGGTGCTATAGGTTCTCTTTTCGTCTTTTACGATCGGCAGGCGTATACGGTATACCCTGGGCCAAATTCTATTTTTTTTTTTAAAGTTCACCTATCCTAATGGGGGGGCCGCTGCCCCCCCCTTGCCCCCCCCTGCGCACGTCTATGCAAACCTCGTGTGTGGGCTGAATAAAAGAAAATTATGTTAATAATAATCCAAACATGACAATAGTAGGCCTACATTAGACATGAAAAACAGTATGTGTATAGAAGGAAATTATAATAGCAATAGTAATTCTAATTACAAACAATAATAATAACGCTGATAATAATTGTAACAAACAAATATTTGCAGTATTTTAAAATAAATGTAATAATAATGTAATAGAGTTTCAGAATTAAATTTCTGATGAAATTTGTTAGAAAATATTGCGCTGTAAAGACATTCTCTCCTTTTTCACCATTGTCTTGCCGGTAATTAAAGTTTATGACACCAGGGTGTGTGATAAAATAAAAGTTAAACTGTATATCTTTATAGAACCAAGAGACAATACGAAAATGATATCCCCAGTATTTGTATATGAAGGACTGTCGTTGTAGCCAATATTCTTATGAGACAAGTCTTCTCTATAACGGCAATAGTACGAGCGGCAAACGATAGGTTGTGTGAAACAACGCCAGGAATGTGTTGATGTTCGTTCAAACAGCGTGCATGAACCTGATACGGATCTGAGGTCGGTATGAGACTATAGTTAGCTACGTTGACACTACTGTCACACAACAATACTGTCACACAACAATACTATCACACAACAATACTGTCACACAACAATACTATCACACAACAATACTGTCACACAACAATACTGTCACACAACAATACTATCACACAACAATACTGTCACACAACAATACTGTCACACAACAATACTATCACACAACAATACTATCACACAACAATACTGTCACACAACAATACTATCACACGACAATACTATCACACAACAATACTGTCACACAACAATACTATCACACGACAATACTGTCACAACAATACTGTCACACGACAATACTGTCACACAACAATACTATCACACGACAATACTGTCACACAACAATACTATCACACAACAATACTGTCACACAACAATACTGTCACACAACAATAGTGTCACACAACAATACTGTCACACAACAATACTATCACACAACAATACTGTCACACAACAATACTGTCACACAACAATACTGTCACACAACAATACTGTCACACAACAATACTGTCACACAACAATACTGTCACACAACAATACTGTCACACAACAATACTATCACACAACAATACTGTCACACAACAATACTGTCACACAACAATAGTGTCACACAACAATACTGTCACACAACAATACTGTCACACAACAATACTGTCACACAACAATACTGTCACACAACAATACTGTCACACAACAATACTGTCACACAACAATACTGTCACACAACAATACTGTCACACAACAATACTGTCACACAACAATACTGTCACACAACAATACTATCACACAACAATACTGTCACACAACAATACTGTCACACAACAATAGTGTCACACAACAATACTGTTACACAACAATACTATCACACAACAATACTGTCACACAACAATACTATCACACAACAATACTGTCACACAACAATACTATCACACAACAATACTGTCACACAACAATACTGTCACACAACAATACTATCACACAACAATACTGTCACACAACAATACTGTCACACAACAATACTGTCACACAACAATACTTTCACACAACAATACTGTCACACAACAATACTGTCACACAACAATACTATCACACAACAATACTGTCACACAACAATACTGTCACACAACAATACTGTCACACAACAATACTATCACACAACAATACTGTCACACAACAATACTATCACACAACAATACTGTCACACAACAATACTGTCACACAACAATACTATCACACAACAATACTGTCACACAACAATACTGTCACACAACAATACTGTCACACAACAATACTTTCACACAACAATACTGTCACACAACAATACTGTCACACAACAATACTATCACACAACAATACTGTCACACAACAATACTGTCACACAACAATACTTTCACACAACAATACTTTCACACAACAATACTGTCACACAACAATACTGTCACACAACAATACTATCACACAACAATACTATCACACAACAATACTATCACACAACAATACTGTCACACAACAATACTGTCACACAACAATACTGTCACACAACAATACTATCACACAACAATACTGTCACACAACAATACTGTCACACAACAATACTGTCACACAACAATACTGTCACACAACAATACTATCACACAACAATACTGTCACACAACAATACTGTCACACAACAATACTGTCACACAACAATACTATCACACAACCATACTGTCACACAACAATACTGTCACACAACAATACTGTCACACAACAATACTATCACACAACAATACTGTCACACAACAATACTGTCACACAACAATACTGTCACACAACAATACTGTCACACAACAAAACTATCACACAACAATACTATCACACAACAATACTGTCACACAACAATACTGTCACACAACAATACTATCACACAACAATACTATCACACAACAATACTGTCACACAACAATACTGTCACACAACAATACTATCACACAACAATACTATCACACAACAATACTATCACACAACAATACTGTCACACAACAATACTGTCACACAACAATACTATCACACAACAATACTGTCACACAACAATACTATCACACAACAATACTATCACACAACAATACTATCACACAACAATACTGTCACACAACAATACTGTCACACAACAATACTGTCACACAACAATACTATTACACAACAATACTATCACACAACAATACTCTCACACAACAATACTGTCACACAACAATACTGTCACACAACAATACTGTCACACAACAATACTGTCACACAACAATAGTGTCACACAACAATACTGTCACACAACATTACTGTCACACAACAAAAAAGACAAATATAATTTTACTCTTGTTTCAATCTTGTTTGTTATCAACAATAACAAAAATATGTAGATCACAGCTTGATGTTCTACAATAATAATGTAATGAATGATTGATTGCAACTATGGAAGAAGACTGATTGAGCTCAAGTTTGTGATTGTAATTAAATCTCATTATTGTGCAAAGCGGTTTATCAAGATTATTGCTGATATATTTTATTAAAATTTTAATTAATATTTATTATTTATTTTATTAGGGTTTTTATTACTAATAAAGATGGCATTGTTTTATTGAAATCATGTTTAGAAACTGATTTATTTAAGTTGTCAGCGGTTGTCATTGGTGTCTCGATCTCCGAGCCGCCGGACAAATCGCCATAATGCAGCTACTTTCTCTGTCGACCAGTCCAACAATGAATGAATTGCGGTATTCCCCATTACTACGTCACTGTGTGGACTTGCTCAATATGTGGGCCTAGGTCAGTGATTACTCATTTATCCATGGAAAAAATGACGTCTAAATACTTTATTGCTCTATAACAGGTTGTTTTGTATACGTGGTGATCCGCTATTCGCGATCTCAAGGACGTTTGAAAGTGACGTCACTGGCCAATGTGGCGGCCGTGCCGGGTTAACTTCTCTGTGTGACATTGCCGGTATCGCTGGAACGTTGATCACTTATCTCCTTCTAGCTGTTATACTATTCATTTTGAAGGAAAAACTTATAGTAAAGCGTAATTAGTTTACATGCCAATAGTCATCATAAAGGTTATTTCATAATTATAGACCCAGTAGTTTACTTGTTATAACAATTCACGCAAAAAATCGGAAAATTAGCAAGATTTCTTATTGTTTTCTAAACTTAAATTGTTGACAAACGAATAATCGGATTTTGATGAGAGTTCCTTTGGAACATGAACCAACAATCTGAGAAAATAAACAAATAAACTTTCTAGATAGAAAGTGCCCCGAACGAAAATTCATAGCATGCACTAACATGCAGGGTGCAGCGGTTGGACCTCAAAAGCAGCGGTTTTGGCCGTGAAACTACGCACCCTGCATGTTAGTGCATGCTATGAATTTTCGTTCGGGGCACTTTCTATCTAGAAAGTTTATTTGTTTATTTTCTCAGATTGTTGGTTCATGTTCCAAAGGAACTCTCATCAAAATCCGATCATTCGTTTGTCAACAATTTAAGTTTAGAAAACAATAAGAAATCTTGCTAATTTTCCGATTTTTTGCGTGAATTGTTATAACAAGTAAACTACTGGGTCTATAATTATGAAATAACCTTTATGATGACTATTGGCATGTAAACTAATTACGCTTTCCTATAAGTTTTTCCTTCAAAATGAATAGTATAATAGCTAGAACGAGATTAGTACCGCGTGGTTTGGGCGAGAATCCGCAGACAGTTAGAGCGCTAGACCCGTTAGCTTAGGGATAATTTTGTCCGCTAGGGGCGTATCGAAGTTTTGCGATCGCGAATAGCGCACGCGCTGCTGTCAGCTACTGGGAGAAACAGGCAACGGGGGGCCGATTGTGATTGACGGTGAACACAAAGGGCCGTTTTGAAATGTATTCTATTATTATGTACATTCTTCTGAGACATGATGCTCAAGCAATGTAACAATTCAATTTTAGAATAATCAACGTCCGAGAACAACGTCTTTTCAAGTATATTTATTAACGTTTATTTAGAACTCAGTTTTACAAAAATGTAACTAATACTTATTACTAGGACTTTACTTTTTAAACTACAGTATATTTATTTTTATTTTATATTCAGTTGATAAACATTAGTGTTATTGTATTTATGTAGCTATACGAAGCGGAGTTTGTGTCATTTTAACTTAGTTACAACTTATTCCAACACATTTGAAGAGTCAATATCAGCGACTTGCAGCCTGCCAAGCCTGGTATAATACATTTTGTTTTCTGATTTTAATAACATTGCCAGACATTTTATTTACACACATTTACAACATTAAAACTTGATCTAATGAATTCTCTTGTAATAAGTATAGTGATTTAGATTAGAACCGAGAATACTGTTTACCTCGTTGGTTGATTGACTAATAAATTAGGTTATAGGTAAGTGGGAATGATCATTAGTGGTGACAATTGAACTGACTATCCTTTTCGTCAGGGCTCAGTGCACTTTCACTCAGCTGACGCCAGCAAGGACTAATATGGTGTTGTTTACGTGTTTTCTTTGTTGTGTCAATTACTTAGATGAGTGTGATGCTATATCATGTGCATATTGCGCATGCTATAGATACCTCGAACCATCACTCTCAAGTATTGATTACGTTTCATTATTCTTGGCAGTGGTCTTAAACAATCCCTGATTTCTACACCAGTCCTGCGCATGAACGACAGAGTAACGGATGGATCGGACACATTTGATTCGTGACATAAGAATATGTTCAAGGCAAGCAATTCTAGAAAATAAACGTCAAAAGGAGAGTAACTCGCTACATGGACTATCTTAAAAACGCTTCAATATTGAAAACGTAATTGGTATTTATAAAGTTTCAGTATATTTGGTCTTGTATCAGCTTTACAATGAATTTCACCCCCCTTTGATACGATTTGCTAGACTTCTATAAAACCTAAATAACTAATGAATGGCGAATTATTGAATAAATTACAGAAATAACAGTCGTACAAATTACAATATTTAAAAGTTTAAAATAGTTGAGCTGATACTAAACCGAATCCCGGGTATCAATCACTTTTTCAATATCTTTGAAGTGTTCTCAATACATCAATAAAATACCGTTAATTTTGTGTGATTAAATATTGCGAGCTACCAACTTTAGTAAGTAGGAAGTAGTTTGTCAGGTTAATAATAAATACTATAGTTTCTGAGCAGTTTCAGTTTCGCTTTACTAAGTCCGTTCACCCTGAACGAGTGTTGGGCGTTAGTTGAAGTTGACAAAATATTTGAATCCAAACGCAGTGTTTTTATGTTTAGGAGCGAACCACGCTGCGATGGCGAATACTTTTTCTTTCTTCAACGATTTCAACTATCGCATGTTTTTAAATGGTTAAACAAACATAATTTACAACTCACTGCTGAGTGTTTTACACAAATAGCTAAGAAATTCATTTTTTGCATTAAAAATCAAAATATTGGAAATAATGTGCGACTAGATACTATCAAGATGTAACGATTCTTATAAAAGGATAAAAGCGGGCGTCTTGTGGATCACATTTGTCGCAGTTTGGCGTTATAGCCCTAAGTGGCCAAAATGTTGTGCTACTTGGGATACGTAACATAATGTTAGTCCCGCTTGGGATGAGCGTTGTCACAGGCAGACACAATCATTACTAAAGCACTGTTATATAAACGTAATAATAATAATTATGAATGAATGCAGTGCATATGTTGTACGCATGCGTTGCTGCTCCGCATATGGCGAGGTGGACATTGTTAATACTGTGAGTCACTGCCCCAGATGAGAGGTCACGGCCTTGTCAAAGGGCAGCCCAGAACGTTGAGTTCAATTGGATGTCATCAACTTCTTACGCTAGCAGTGACTGAATGGACCAGTTAACCTTTTCGTCTCTTAACTTACCTCTTTTTCCGTTGGCATTTAGAAGACATTAGTTTTACGTCTAGGCAATAAATAAATTCAACTCCTTTAGCTAACGAGTTTGTGCACGTCTGTAAGTCAATAGAGAAGACTACTTCGCTCAATAATGTAATGGTGATGCTGATGCTATTAAATACATTAAGTAATTAATGGACGTTGTTTTTAAATGGGTGAATTTGTGAAACCTTAAGTGTTCCCCAATCGTTGTCTGAATGGCTTCAACATCGGGTTAAGCGCACAATTAAATTACTTTAGATAACACATAAACAGCAAATATCTTATTCATGTTGAACTTCGAGCAAAACGATTTACTTTACCAGTTGTGTATGATGATACCTCTTAAAACATGTTTCTCCTTCCAATGCAACTAATTAATTTGACCATGGAGGAGTAACACGACTCTGCTTTTAAAATATTTCTGGACCAAACGATAAGAGTATTTGATTTTGTATTCAATTTTTCAAGAAAAATTATTTTGATGTGATTCAACACAATTATCTCAATTACAAACTATACATATGGTTCATTTTAGCTCCAACAAATTCAACACATTTTGTTAAAACGAAGTGTTTAGATCCATTCATTATCGTGGTTGGATATTTGTGACAAGCAAAAATGTCAATTTTATTCTCTATTTAATTAATAGAGTTGGTAGAGAGTGGAAGAGGTACAATAATTATTAGGTGGCTCATTTGTGTAAGAACGCCACAAGCCCATCAAGGACAGTTAGTATCGGAGTATCGGATTTACAGCCCAACACATGGTAGAAAACATATTTCCTACTTGGTTGAGATCCATGGTCGATACTTTTCTCAGACTGAACAAGAGGCGACCGTATGAGACGTAAATGCTCTGCCAAAAAAGAATTGGAAATGAAAATTCTTAATATATTTTTTACAAGACATAGCACATTATTTTAATGTTGTTATACACACATACTTGGTTAACCAGTTAAGTTGTATGAATAAAAGTTTCAAGTATTGTGTTTACCTTATTCATTTATTTTATAGTTGTTCAAATTGTTTTTCTCCAAACCAAACTGTAATACATATCACTCCCAGACCATATATGTTACCACTTACGTATTTGAAAAGTGAAATTATAAATATCAAATCATTTTTTTATATTGCAGAATTAATTTACATAAATTGTATACAGAATTTTCAGAAAATATAAATCAAATCATTTTTTTTTAATTGCAAAATTTTACTTTTCGATTGCGTTTTCCATGGAAGATCCACCACAATCATGATTTTGTTTTTTTTTAGAAATAAGTTATCATAATTTCGTTTATAAAAGACAATTTGTTTTTGTTTTGTGTCAGTGTTAACTTCAACAAATTAATTTTTCATAATCGCTCACAAGCGAATAACATTCACTTAAGTGTAGACACTTGAATCCTAATTTGTCACGCGGTTTGTGAAGTTAACCCAAATTTTTCCATTGAGCTAAGTTGCGTGTGGTTATATTATGGACTAGGGTAGCTGATGTCATTGGGGCCAATTGAGGGCGCATTTCGCGCTACGTGGGCCCGTCAAGCAGTGAAGACGCGGCAGCCGATACCATCTCAAGAGGATGTGACTTATTAGTCCCGTAATAACACGAAGAAATGTACGGCACGCGTGCTGTGGCGTGATGCCCAGTGTTTAGCATAATCAAAGAAGATTCGCAGCCAGCCGTCTGCGAGTGACCATCATGGCTTGATTGCCGCTCTACGAACGTGACTCTGGTCCTCTTTGTCTGTTTTATACAACATTTTCCGGCCGGCGATGAGATATGTGACCCGTCAGTGTTCTTGGAAGTAGGAAATGGGAATTAAAATAATGATAAGTAAGTTGAAACCAACTCAAGGTATCCGCTCGGGTAACGTAGGGATGCTGTACTAATGAAGCAAACTAAAACCTGCACTGTTCATTGTCCAACGCGAGTTTTTCTATACCGAGATTAATGAGTGTAAAATTACACTGCTTGGCCTGGATTCACAAAGATGATCAAAGTTGTCCCAAGTTAGGCAAATCGTAGCTAGATGAATCAAGATAGACCTAGATCATCTCTGGGTATTACACAGTCACAAATAAAATATTATTAGTTCTATTGTTGATATAATATATTACTATATAATTTATCTTTATGACATTGCAGAACGACATATGCGGGATTTGTATCACTAAGATTTGCCTAAACTCATAGGCGTGCGCTGGTGGGGGGGGGGGGGGGGGGGGCAAAGGGGGGCAGTCCCCCCCCCCCCCCCCATTAAGATAGGTGTGCTTTTTTTTTAGCAGAATTAATGAGGCATTAGATTGGAAAATCATACTTAGTAGCGTCTTGCTCACTAGTCACAACACAGTAGAAATGTCTATAAATATATTTCTCAAACTTTCACTTTTCCACCAACTGCCTTGCCCATTTGGCCCGGGAAATAATAAATACAGGGATAGTGCATGTCAGAAGGGGCGACAAAAATGCTGATGTATGACATAATGGTTATAATCTTATCTGACGTCCTAGATTGAATTGACGTTGGAATGAGCTGACCGGCCTCAACATCACCTGTTGCCCTCACCGCCAAGATTTTGGCTTTGTGACTGACCACTTTTATCACTTTCTAACAATGATATCACTGATAAAATTAACCCATTGACCAGACAACTTGTACTCTCCTAATACGCTTAAATACATTAAAAACGCATGTTTAAAAAACACAGTAGAAATAGTAGAAGTAGTAGTAGTAGAGTAGAAGTAGTGCTGTGGCGCTTTTTTGTTGGGGGCATCCCCCACACTCCCCATTTTCGCCGCCGGGAAGTACTTTGGTCAGAAATTTATTGTGCCCCCCCATTGGTCAACCTCTGCGCACGCCTATGTCTAAACTAGGACGTCTTAGCACTTGGGTACCTTTGTGAATCTGGGCCCAGGATTATGGGTGATCTTATGGCTGATCTTATGGCAGGAGATAATTCAGTTTTCTCAAATATAAAAAAGTTAAATCTTGAAATTGAAACTTTGACCTCTGAAAGTAACAACATTATGTTATTCTTAATTTTTCAGCCGCCGGTACCGGTAATATTGCTACCTTAATCCACCTCACGTCGAACTGTTTTGTAAAATATACTTGATGGTGATCAACAAATTTAATTGTGGTTCAAGAACATACTTTGGTCTACAGTCTAAAGGATATTCAGGTGCATATTTAACGTTATTTTGTGTATGATTATTTTTATCGACCGGTACAAATACACTCGCCTTACCGGTAGATTATAACAATGATAAAAAAATGGAGTGCTTCTGAATATACATTAGAATATAGACCAAAGTATGCTCTTGTACCACAGTAAAAATTGATGATCGCCATCGCGTATTTTACAAAACTTAGTTCGACGTGAAGTGGATTAAAGTATCAATATTGCCGGTACCGGCTGCAAAATTAAGAACAAAATAACTTTGGTACTTTCAGAGGTCAATGTTTCATGTACGTCGGGCATATTTAAGAAAACAGAATTATCTCAGACATAAGAACCCGATGCATCTAGTTGTTCACATAAATAACACCATCGTCACAGGTCATATGAGAGCGCCGCGCGGCGCGTGAATGCTTCTATCTTTACTTGCAAACGATTGTATATGTGTTTTAAAGTTTACGAATGTGTAAACAGGCCGTGTCAACGAATGCATAGAGCGAGTGACCAAAGTTAAGAATATTTTGACAGCTCGCATCATTCTTGATGTCCTCCTGCCCTTGCAGATCCGCGGCCTTCTGATTAGTTTAGAAACTATATTCGCTCGCTGCATTCGCGTGTGTGAAAACAAGACTTGTATCATCTATCTGTGGGATGATGGTGATAATATTTGGGCTATGCATTTTATGTATTGGCAACGATGCTAATAAATAAATAAATAAATGAGTGTAATAATACGGATGAAAAACGCTTTTAAATTCTTTTAAATTTTAGTTTGTTATAGTGATAATCTGATCGGGAACTTATATATTCCGAGAAGTTCCAGAGATCTTTTCCTTTTGCTACTTTTTAATAATTACCATGCCATATATATATATATATATTATTTAATTCGCTTAAACGAGCATATTTTACATCGCTATTATATGTGCATTTAATTTTCTTTCACATTAGTTCAACTTGAGAAAATGTAATACAAGGCTTATAGTTGCAGTGTGACGAAACCGAAAGAACATGGTCATAATATTCAAATTCTTGGTTTCAGTGTCGCAAATGAGCCCCCACTACCCTCGGAAGGGGGTGGGGGTCGTGGTGTTTTTCCAATTAACGGTCAGAAAAAAATATTTTGTTCATTTTCGAGACAAAAAGTAAATAAAACAGCATAAACCCTTGGATCTTGGATACTTTCTAGGTAAATCACTATTAAAAAAAAAATTCTTTGACAGATACCGTTCTGCTACTATCGTATGTTTCATAATCGAATTAATTAATTGGACATTCTTTACCAGATTGTCAAGTGTTTTGGCAATGCAACTATAACGGCAACTGGCCAGATTTCCGCGTGTATTGGACATTCCACGTTTCACAGTCAGAGAGTTGCTAAAGGAAGCGGAGGACTGCACATCACATCACAGTCATGGTGGCAGCGAGCAGAGCAGCTGACCGGATGGCCGCAAGTGGCCACGCGTCCTCAATGAAGAGAGCAGCACGCGCAGGAAGACACCAGTCATCACATTACATCGTAGTCGGGGGGGGGGGGGGGGGGGGGGGGGTTGTAAGTTCGGACAGGGAGCCCAACGATGTCATTGAGCCAAATCCTCCCTCTCGAGTCAGGAAAGGAGAAAGTTCGGACAGTTTTATCGTATGTACCTTATGTATACAGAATCATTGTATGTACTCTTTTATATGTATTATATATTTTGACGAAACCCAAATTAATGTACATTGATAATGGTGAATAAACTTGATTTGATTTTATTTTATTTTATTTGACAGGGAAACCAACGATGCCTACAGTAATAAGTAGAGCTAAGTAAAATTCGCGTTACGAAATAAAACGAAACTGTAGTTATACCCCTAAAAATGATAATTGTGGACGACGTCGTGTCAACATGCTAATTATGGAAATTTTGAATCGCGAAATAACCCGATTTGGAGCTTTAACTTCGAAATACACGAAATATCCGTGTATTCGCGAAATAAGACAGAAATAACGAAATATTGGCTGAAATAAGTTAGTGCAAGAAAAACGAGCAAAAGAATTGAAAATACAAAGGAAATAAATAGAAAGTATACTTTTTACACACATAAATGACAGATAAAAATTGGTTGTATGTTTCTGAGTGATATTCCTAAATTGATTAAGATATATAAGTTTTTTTGCTTGTTATGCCGTTTTATGAGGCGCATAAGTTTTACGTCTCATAAAAATAACACCGTCAAAACGCGAGATTTACATTTTGAAAACGAAATTTGGAAAAAATAAAACCATTTTTGTAGGGCTCTAGTAATAAAAGTGAGTTGGATACCTCTTTACTTCTCTTAAATAAATTGGTGTAATGATGCATAGCTTTTCCGCTATCCCGAGCATTCGTTCTCGCGTGTGTGTGTTTGGGGGGGGGGGGGGGGGGGGGAATATTGAAGTTATGCTAGGCGTCGTGCCAGAGTAGGTTTGAGTTTATGATTGTCGTATCAGACGTTTTCTTTGAATCAATTAGGATTTTAAAAATGCGATTTTCTTAAACGCATGTGGAAGTATTTGAATTTGAATTTTTCAGTTGATTCGGCCATTTGTGAAATACTTGATAATGTGGATTACAATCAACTAAAATCTTATTTAAATTTAAAAAATTCAAATCGGATCAGAACTCAACAAGTTTTTTGTTAAGTCCCATAAGCTGGATTGTCGGAACATTTGTGAAACGGGCGACAAAATAGAAGGCCATATTTTAGGGTAAGATACTCCATAGTATAGGTTGAAAAGTAACAACGATTTAATGGGAATCTGATATGCCTCTCCCTAAATCAATTTGCAAATGAGTAATACTTATGCATCCATGTAGGCCTACAGACAGTATAAATTATACTTATTAAAATAATGGAAAAGTATAGATTCGAAATTTAATCGTTTTTCTAAAATGTCTTAATGTCTTAAAATGTCTTAATCTTTATGTAGCAAGAGCACCTGGGCCCAGATTCACAAAAGTGCCTAGTGCTAAGACGTCCTAGTTTAGGCAAATCTTAGTGAAATTAATCACACATATATCGCTCTGCAATGTCCTAAAGATACAATATAGTAAAATAACAACAATTTAACTAATAATATTGTATTTGTGAATGTGCAGTAATACCCAAGGATGATTTATCTTGATTTATCTATCTAGGATTTGCCTAACTTAAGACAACTTAGAGTTAGGCATCTTTGTGAATCCAGGCCCAGTTTTCTAGAATCTAGACCATATAATGCTTCTAATCCAACAACTGTAATGCTCTAATTAATATACAATCGATATTTTTGTAAAACAAGTCCGAATTAAAGATGCCGTCATTTTGCTCGGTGTTTATACTTTATATAAGCTTTATTCAGTGTAATTTGTTTCGATTTTCATTTAATTACATGTTGTGTTACTCTGTGTCAAGTGGCTACAGCTCTGGCTGCAGAGACCAATAAAGGTTTTTCATAATACTAGCAATGTATATGTACACAAAATTCACATTTCACATTAAAACAACACTACATTATGTGTGGCTCGTTGGTCTTTCTGCTTGCAATGAAGATGGTCGTACATAGACCCGTCATGCTCAACTAGTCCGTAAGGTCATCTCAATCGCCAGAACAGTTCCGTCACCGCAAACGTTCTATCTCTACAATGATACAAATCATATGTGTGGGATAATAATTGAGCAAAATAAACGAATTGATGTGTTAAAAAACAAATTTAACGAATTAACAATACGCGAAAACTGTTACATCGACATATCTAGTATGTCGTCCTAGCTTGTGTAATAGTAAAGTGACGTATGTGCATGACAACGACCAATCTCAATCTAGTTACATCTCATTCCATACATCATGTATTGTGGTGGTAAAGTCTCGTCGAATTAACTTGGAAGGTGGTGTCGTCATGTAATAATGATGTGACACATGTGATAACTACCAACTACCAACCTAAATCTAGTTGCATCTGGTTCTATGTATTGTGGGGATAAAGTCTCGTCGGATTAACTTCGAAGCTGGTGTAGTAATGTAATAATTATGTGACACATGTGACAACTACCAACAACCAACCTAAATATAGTGTCATCTCATTCCTCAGGTATTGTGTTGTAGTGATAATATCGCGCGTCTGTTGTCAGGCGTGATGAGGTCGCATTACAACCACGGTAGGTTCAGTCAATGCAGTGAACAATAGCAAGCTGGTGCGGAGAAATCTCGCGGCGAATACCAGTGAAATTACCGCGTGCAGCGACCGTCTCTTCTCAGAATTATAAGGTTATGGTGAGTTTCCACTAGGGGGATAAATCCGCCAAACTTTATCTCAGGATAAACGTCCCCCGGATATTTGCGTTTCCACTTGTAGGCGGACAATTTACAGCCATAGTATCACGTTTGTCTTCGAAGATGGAGGTTGATTCTGTTGCGTTGACTTTATTGGGTAGAAGTGCATCATATTATATTAATTAACGACTCGCTTCAAGAAAAACAAAGAAAACGTCCAAGATGGTGGACAAGAACATTTTTGAAAAAGCGAGATTCTCATGGTGCATTTGGTTCTATAATGAATGCTTGAAGGATAGAAGATAAAATTTCTGTCGTACGACTCCAGCTGATTTTGAAAACTGGTTGAATATGGTGCATAAGATTGCGCATGCGCAGTATAGGAAGTATCCCTCGGACATGCAAATATCTTCCACTTGCCACGGATCGCGGGGGAAAATATCTCAGCACACGGTTCGGGGACAAAACTGTGATCGGGGAGATTAACATATTCGCCGGATTTTATCGGGGGATAAAGTCCCGGGGATTTATCCCCCTAGTGGAAACGGTGCTTAGGGCGTGGTCAGCCCGTGGTCAGCCCGTCGCTAGCACCGTTGTCAGGGCATATTTCAAGCACAGCCACAAATTAAGTACTACGCATCAAGTAAAATGGAACGCATTCAGTTGAAAATTGAAATAGACCGCGTGGAGCGACCGTCTCTGCTGAGATTTTGACCGCTACGAGATTATTTGATAAGTCCTTATACGAACTAGTAACTTCTACTTTAAAAAATGCCACTATAGCATGGATTGTGCCCATTTCATGCACGCTGTTTCAACAAAAATCCACACCATCATTCCTGGCGTTCTTTCACACATTCGTAAAGGCAGTCTTCCGCTAGCCAGAATGCACTGTAACTACACTACACTACACTACACTACACTACACTACACTACACTACACTACACTACACTACACTACACTACACTACACTACACTACACTACACTACACTACACTACACTACACTACACTACACTACACTACACTACACTACACTACACTACACTACACTACACTACACTACACTACACTACACTACACTACACTACACTACACTACACTACACTACACTACACTACACTACACTACACTACACTACACTACACTACACTACACTACACTACACTACACTACACTACACTACACTACACTACACTACACTACACTACACTACACTACACTACACTACACTACACTACACTACACTACACTACACTACACTACACTACACTACACTACACTACACTACACTACACTACACTACACTACACTACACTACACTACACTACACTACACTACACTACACTACACTACACTACACTACACTACACTACACTACACTACACTACACTACACTACACTACACTACACTACACTACACTACACTACACTACACTACACTACACTACACTACACTACACTACACTACACTACACTACACTACACTACACTACACTACACTACACTACACTACACTACACTACACTACACTACACTACACTACACTACACTACACTACACTACACTACACTACACTACACTACACTACACTACACTACACTACACTACACTACACTACACTACACTACACTACACTACACTACACTACACTACACTACACTACACTACACTACACTACACTACACTACACTACACTACACTACACTACACTACACTACACTACACTACACTACACTACACTACACTACACTACACTACACTACACTACACTACACTACACTACACTACACTACACTACACTACACTACACTAGTACACTACACTACACTATACACTACACTACACTAGTACACTACACTACACTAAGTACACTACACTACACTAGTACACTACACTACACTACACTACACTACACTACACTACACTACACTACACTACACTACACTACACTACACTACACTACACTACACTACACTACACTACACTACACTACACTACACTACACTACACTACACTACACTACACTACACTACACTACACTACACTACACTACACTACACTACACTACACTACACTACACTACACTACACTACACTACACTACACTACACTACACTACACTACACTACACTACACTACACTACACTACACTACACTACACTACACTACACTACACTACACTACACTACACTACACTACACTACACTACACTACACTACACTACACTACACTACACTACACTACACTACACTACACTACACTACACTACACTACACTACACTACACTACACTACACTACACTACACTACACTACACTACACTACACTACACTACACTACACTACACTACACTACACTACACTACACTACACTACACTACACTACACTACACTACACTACACTACACTACACTACACTACACTACACTACACTACACTACACTACACTACACTACACTACACTACACTACACTACACTACACTACACTACACTACACTACACTACACTACACTACACTACACTACACTACACTACACTACACTACACTACACTACACTACACTACACTACACTACACTACACTACACTACACTACACTACACTACACTACACTACACTACACTACACTACACTACACTACACTACACTACACTACACTACACTACACTACACTACACTACACTACACTACACTACACTACACTACACTACACTACACTACACTACACTACACTACACTACACTACACTACACTACACTACACTACACTACACTACACTACACTACACTACACTACACTACACTACACTACACTACACTACACTACACTACACTACACTACACTACACTACACTACACTACACTACACTACACTACACTACACTACACTACACTACACTACACTACACTACACTACACTACACTACACTACACTACACTACACTACACTACACTACACTACACTACACTACACTACACTACACTACACTACACTACACTACACTACACTACACTACACTACACTACACTACACTACACTACACTACACTACACTACACTACACTACACTACACTACACTACACTACACTACACTACACTACACTACACTACACTACACTACACTACACTACACTACACTACACTACACTACACTACACTACACTACACTACACTACACTACACTACACTACACTACACTACACTACACTACACTACACTACACTACACTACACTACACTACACTACACTACACTACACTACACTACACTACACTACACTACACTACACTACACTACACTACACTACACTACACTACACTACACTACACTACACTACACTACACTACACTACACTACACTACACTACACTACACTACACTACACTACACTACACTACACTACACTACACTACACTACACTACACTACACTACACTACACTACACGACACGACACGACACGACACGACACGACACGACACGACACGACACGACACGACACGACACGACACGACACGACACTACACTACACTACACTACACTACACTACACTACACTACACTACACTACACTACACTACACTACACTACACTACACTACACTACACTACACTACACTACACTACACTACACTACACTACACTACACTACACTACACTACACTACACTACACTACACTACACTACACTACACTACACTACACTACACTACACTACACTACACTACACTACACTACACTACACTACACTACACTACACTACACTACACTACACTACACTACACTACACTACACTACACTACACTACACTACACTACACTACACTACACTACACTACACTACACTACACTACACTACACTACACTACACTACACTACACTACACTACACTACACTACACTACACTACACTACACTACACTACACTACACTACACTACACTACACTACACTACACTACACTACACTACACTACACTACACTACACTACACTACACTACACTACACTACACTACACTACACTACACTACACTACACTACACTACACTACACTACACTACACTACACTACACTACACTACACTACACTACACTACACTACACTACACTACACTACACTACACTACACTACACTACACTACACTACACTACACTACACTACACTACACTACACTACACTACACTACACTACACTACACTACACTACACTACACTACACTACACTACACTACACTACACTACACTACACTACACTACACTACACTACACTACACCTCATTAGTCAAGCCCGCGTTAGGAAATTACAAATATCCTCTCCAAGGTCGTAAATTATCCCTAATGAACCTGTTTCATGTAGATAGTAGAAACTCAAGAAGAAGATAATTTAACTGGTACCATTGGAATTGGCTGTTTCATAGGCATGAGAAGCGGCACAATTTTACTATCACCTATATGAACGCCGCACTTTTTCTATACTGGTCAACCCTGAATGGTACATATTACAGCATCACTCTTCATCCACTGTACTGATATTGTGGAGATTGTTGGACATCCCTGAGCGCTACATATTATGACACGATGCAGAGTTATCACGCTTCAGTAGACACTTCTGTCACCCTCATTGCTCGTTGGAAATTGGTCATTGTGTTGACAACGATCGCGCGACTACGCTGCGATCCACGCGTGCACGTGGGTGGGTGACGGGGGGGGGGGGGTCACAAATCCCAAATACATGTTTAATCAATGTACCGCTTTCTTTCGATTGATAATTCTACCCGTTTTGGAGCTCCTATAATAAACATGTCAGATTTGTTTTAATGATTGTAAATAAACGCATTATTTCTAGTTGTATATAGGTAATTGATCAAAACAAAATAATGTTTAAAAGTTGGAATGTTAATAATAATAATTGCGTGGATTTAACTCGAAAAAACATGGATATATAGCATTAATTACATCTGATAAAACATACAACATATTATAATATATATCGAGTTGTGCAATGTCCATTCCATGTATATTGTTTAGTTCAAGTACTGTGAATCATATTTTATGAAGTTTAGGCTGGGAACTTCAATTAGATTAAAAGTGAAATAATTAATGAAATAATTAAGAGGGAGAAGGTCTATTAGTTGGCCCATGTAGTATTACATTATTGTGCAACAATAGAGTATTGTATCAGGTATTAAAACTGTGAACCTTTTCTGGTTTTATTTCGCTATGGCACAGTGACACGTATCGAGCAATAGCATAGAATAGCTCTAGAAATACTAAGGCAGGACAGTACGTATGTGTTGAAATGTTATTGTTATGCCACAGCCCTCTATGATGTAATTGGGGTTTGTTCAAGGTCCACTAGATCACAATTGTAGGAGTAAATCCAGTAGGCCTTGGTGTTTGTTAATATAAACTTTGTTTATAATATGCATCCATGGCAACAGTTGCTGTCAACCATTCAGTCAATGTGGTCTTGCTTTATTTTCTCTACCAGTGTCTATTAAATCAAATATTCTATTCCACCTGTATAATCTCAATAGGTTATGGGCCCAGGTAATGCAAAGAATTGATTTATAGTGATCTTTAAGCAAAAACTGTTTAATAATTGTGGTCAATATGGCAGTGAATATATTGCAAGTTGAGAGGTTGGAAGGAGCAACCAATTTCAGTGCATGGAAATTTGGTATGAAGATGCAGCTTATACGGGAGAAATTGTGGAGATTTGTTGAAGGTAACTTAAATCTTTCTTCAGAAGATGAGATTGCATTAGACCAGCGTGCACTTGCCACTGTTTGTTTGGGTTTAAAGCCACATCTGTACATACATGTAAACTCATGTAAAACGGCCCGTGAAGCATGGTTAAAATTAGAGTCTGCTTTCGAGGATCGAGGACTAGTGCGAAAAATTCACTTACGTCGAAAGCTGAACAGTATTACATACAAAAACTGTATTAATATGGAGGATTACCTCAACCAAATGATGACTATTGCTCAGCAGTTAAGTGCAATAAATGCAGCGGTGACTGATGACGAGTTGGCTATAATTATCCTATCCAACTTGCCAGACTCATTTGACCCACTTGTGATTACACTTGAAAATTGTGGCCAGGAACTGAACACTGATGTCGTCCGAGCTAAATTGCTACAAGAAGAAACAAGACGTCAACGAGGTGAGTCCATTCCTGATGAATCTGCTCTAGCTACAAAGCCATTTAAGAAGTTTAAATGCTACAATTGTGGTAAAGTTGGACATTATGCTAAAGATTGTAGGTCACATACAAAACAAAGCCCGAAAGGTGACAAACAAGACAAAAAGGATAAGCCTAAATCCACAGTTCTTTGCGCAACGGTTAATCGAAATGGACACAATGCTGAAGACTGGTGCGTTGACTCGGGAGCGACTACACACATGTCAAATAAAATTGAATGGTTTGATACAATCCGAGATGGTCAAGAAACATCATTATGTATGGCCGATGGTACGACCGCTCCATCTACGGGAAATGGTGATGTCGCTGTAACAATTTCGGTTAATGGATCAATACAAGAAGCATCAATCAAGGATGTACTATATGCTCCAACGCTCAAAACTAATCTTTTGTCGGTGGGTAAACTCACAGATAAGGACTACAAGGTTGTGTTTACCAAACATAACTGCCAGATCCATAATGAAGAAGGAAACGTCATAGCCACCGCGAGTAAAACTGGAGGGTTGTATAAGCTAGACACTCCGGAGACTAACGGTGCCATGGTAAACATTGCTGCTGTGGGGGCCACAAACCGTGAGTACATGTTGTGGCACAGACGCCTCGCTCACCTCAGTCCTGGTGGAATGAAGCGATTAGCAGATGGTATGGCCACTGGCATAGTGATGGGACAGCCTCCTACTTCACCTTGTATAGGCTGTGCTGTGGGAAAGCAGCATCGTACCCCGTTTCCAAAAGGTAAGGCAGAACGAGCTCAAGAAAAGCTAGGCATTGTTCACTCAGACCTGTGTGGACCAATGAGCGAAGAATCCATTGGTGGAGGAAGGTATTTCTTAACATTTATTGACGACAAGACAAGATGGACCAAGTGCTACATTTTGAAGGAGAAGAGTGAAACTTACGAACGCTTCATCGAGTATCAGGCAGATATTGAGAACCAGAGCGGTATGAAGATCAAGATTCTGCGTTCAGACAATGGCCGTGAGTACATTAATAAATCACTATTAGGCCATTTAAGGAAATGTGGGATACGTTCTCAGACTACTGTACCACGGAACCCAGAACAAAATGGGGTTGCCGAGCGGGCAAACAGAACGATAGTAGAGAAGGTGCGATGCATGCTTGAGGAAGCTAAACTACCTAAACGCTTCTGGGCTGAGGCAGTAAACACTGCAACCTACTTAAAGAATAGAGCACCAACAGTTGCCGTGGATAGCATTACACCGGAAGAAGCGTGGACTGGGAAGAAACCGGACCTTGCTCACCTAAGGACTTTTGGCTGCAAAGCGTATGCTCACATTCCAAAAGAAAACCGAACAAAGCTTGACGCTAAATCGTCGGAGCATATCTTTGTTGGGTACTCCGAAACCAGCAAGGGCTATCGATTGGTCAATTTTAAATCAAGAAAACTGACTATATCGAGAGATGTGATCTTCTTGGAAGATAATCAACTAGAAGCGGAAGACAACGTGGTTGATGGTGGAAGTGGGAGCATAATCGTCTACTCGCGAGTCAATAACGAAGATGATGCAAATGTAAATGAAGAAGATAACAATGCAGAAGTTACTGAGGAGGATGGTGTTTTTGACATCGAGAATGAACAAGAAGCCGTCTTCGAGCCAAGACGTTCACAACGGAGCAGACGTCTGACAAGAATTCTTAGTGATGAGTACGTACATCTCATCGCAGACGAGCCCGAGAACCTGCAAGAAGCATTCAGTGGGAGCGAGGCTACACAATGGCAAAAGGCAGCTGACGAAGAGATGAAATCAATTGAACATAATGAGACTTGGGACCTCGTAAACTTACCAGAGGGAGCCAAAGCTATAAAATGCAAATGGGTCTTTAAACGAAAGGTCGATGCTGAAGGGAACGTGTGCCGATATAAAGCCAGGCTAGTGGCTAAAGGATACACGCAGAGAAAGGGAATAGATTACGGTGAAACCTTTTCACCGGTCGTACGTTTCGACACCTTAAGGACAGTTCTCGCATTGGCAGCTGAGAATGACCTGGAGGTTCATCAACTAGATGTAAATACTGCATTTCTTCATGGTGAACTTTCTGATACCATTTATATGGAACAACCGGAGGGCTACATTGACCCCAAAAATGAGCAAAAGGTGTGTAAACTAAAGAAATGCTTGTATGGACTCAAACAATCGAGCCGTATATGGTATGAAAAACTTGATACCGAGTTACGTAATATTGGGCTCAAACGAAGCACAGCTGATCCATGCCTATACCATGGTACAATAAGAAATGCAAAAATCATTGTGTCTGTTTACGTTGACGATCTTATAGTGTCATCGGAAAGCATAAACGAAATAAATCAGCTAAAGAAACAACTAGCGGCCAAGTTCGAGATGAAAGACATGGGACCTATTCACCACTGTCTTGGAATTAAAATAACAAGGGAGAAGGTGCAAGAGGGACAGATTTCTATGAAATATCTACCCACAGAAGAAATGATCGCAGACATCATGACCAAGAGCTTACCCCCTGCAAAGCACGGATGGTGTGTGAAAAATCTGGGACTCTTGAGAAGATATGTTTATTGTTTAGGGCTATGGCAAGTGGGAGTGTTGAAATGTTATTGTTATGCCACAGCCCTCTATGATGTAATTGGGGTTTGTTCAAGGTCCACTAGATCACAATTGTAGGAGTAAATCCAGTAGGCCTTGGTGTTTGTTAATATAAACTTTGTTTATAATATGCATCCATGGCAACAGTTGCTGTCAACCATTCAGTCAATGTGGTCTTGCTTTATTTTCTCTACCAGTGTGTCGAGGTGGTCTTATTTAATTAGCTATCACTGTTAATTAAATTCACAACTCGCTTTGCCTTTAAATATAATTTTATTTGTTTCATCAAAATACACACGTTCCAATCTTCTTCCTTCCAACAATCACTAACAAAACATAAGCTAGCCACCATACACCGCCACCTATAGACTGTGTTTGGCTAGGCCACAACAACTCCCCCCCCTACAAAAAAAAAACAAGATACGTGAACTGTAACATTCACTCTCCCCTATTACTACTTTACACATTAGTCACATTCCAAAAATCTCCGGGCAAGGTACTCGGATGTAGAGACAACCTTCCTCTGTGGACGGCGTCTCCGTCCTGGGTCGCTTTCTTCGACCTCCTCTGCATCACCGTGGCTGCTCTGCCATTCCTCTGAACGATTGTAATCGTCCATGTTGTCCTTTTCACCATCACCACTGCGACCTCCGCTGTCAGAAAAAAATACAATGTGACTGTGGTCATCTCCATTTTCATCAAACATGCTGAATCGTGCAGAAGGATGGCGATTGCGATCGCCTTTACCGTTCCGTTCAACATCACCTGTGCTGTCGGGAAAAGATGCAATGAGACTGCGGTCATCTCCATCTTCACCAAACAGACTGGAACTTATGGAAGAACGACGATTGTGATCGCCATTGTCTTCCTCTTCTTCTCCGTCTTGCTGATGACTCTCGTTGTTGTCGCGGATACGTTGTGGAGCATGGATAAGCTCACTAACGTGCACTTTAATGTGTGTGCCAGTGGGTGGGATAGTTTCCAACAATGCAATGGATGGGTTGGGGAATTGTATGATTTGATACGGGCCAATGAACTTGGCGGCGAAACCTGCATGAAAATGGTTAATTGCATCGGAGTGCTGATGATTTCGTCTCCTTACAATATCGCCCATCGCAAATGTATGTTGCTTCCGATTCTGATTGACTCGTGTGATGTAATTAGCTTGATACTTTCTTGTGTTCTCAATTGCTTTCTGCCGAGTCTTTACAACGTCTGCTACATTCTCCTTCACGTAAGAGTCTTGTTCCCAGTCCCCTGGACGTAAAAGTCTCCTTCCTATCATTAATTCAGCTGGGGTGAATTGAGTGGCTTCATTTCTTCTAGTTCGAAGTTGAAACATAATTCCCGATAATGCCTTGTCCCATTGTCGGTGTTGGCTGACATCGTCTATGAAAATTCGTAGCTGCTTTTTAACTTCTTGGTTCCTTCTTTCATCTGGATTCGCCTGGGGATGATAGATTGGAGTTGTCCAGCGTTTTGTCATCCATCGTTTGTGGGCGTTTTTCCAACTTCTAGCATTAAATCTGGCATCGTTATCAGAGATAATTGCGGCCGGATATCCCCAACGTGGAAACACTTCCTCCTCCATCAGCTTGATAATTCGACCTGTGTCAGAGCTTCCCATCGCAAATGCCTCAACCCACTTAGAAAAAACATCCGTCACGGTCAATATATATTTTTTCCCAGTTGAGGTTTTAGGATAGGGACCCATCAGGTCCACACTAAGAATCTCTCCAGGAAAGTGGGCTAATCGAGGCTGTTGTAGACCTAACAAGTGTCCAGGATGGGATTTCTTTTCTTGGCAAGTTTGACAAGTACGGACATATTCCCTCACGTCTTTGGTTAAACCCTTCCAGGTCACTCGTTCCTTGATACTCCGAGCAGTTTGTTTCCAACCCGGATGGCCAGCGTCACTACTATCATGGTACATAACCAGAACTTCTTCTACCTTGTCCCGTGGGATGTACAGACGGTGAACTGGTTCACCGTTGACCACCACTACCTTGTGAAGTAGTTCTTGCAAAATAGAGTACTCAGGCTCCAATGTTGCTCTTACGGGACCCTCTCCATTTTTGACTAGGTTGATGAGTTCCTGTATTACGGGATCATTGGCTTGCCATTGACGAACTCGGCTCACTAGACTTCTTGTAGTATTCCCAATACATAAGAGTATGGGTGGCGAAAAGATGTTACAATGACTATGTGACGAAGACTGTCTACAATCTGCTCCGGGCTCAACAGTTAGCTCCGCTCCAACAGGACAGCGGGACAGGGCATCTGCGGCTAAGTTGGAACTTCCCTTTACATGTTGAATAGAAAAGTCAAACTCTTGAAGGGCGATGGACCAACGCAGTAACTTTTTGTTTTTTGATTTCATACTATCTAACCACAATAAAGCATTACAATCAGTCCTCAACTCAAAATGTCTTCCCTCTAGGTAGATTCTGAATTTGTCAGTTGCCCAAACGATAGCAAGACATTCCCGTTCGCAGGTGGAATAGGCCTGTTGACATTTAGTTAACTTGCAACTAGCATATTTTATTACTAAACGCTGATCTGGCTTTTCTGGTACAGTTTGGTACAAAATAGCACCCAATCCTACCAGACTAGCGTCAGTTTGAAGAATTATCGGCTGATTGTAATCAGGACGATTTAACTTCGGAGCAGTAGCTATCAACATTTTCAATTTTTGGAATGCATTTTCTTGTTCTTCTCGCCAAGAAAACTTGCACCCTTTCACCAATAAATCGTGCAACGGTGCTGAAACTTCCGTCCGATCTGGAATAAAGTTGCCATACCATTGAACCAGGCCCAGGAAACGCTGTATGTCACGGACAGACCTAGGTCTTGGAAAGTCACTAACTGATGCTAACTTTTCAGGTTGCATGTCCAAGTTTGCATAATCGAGAACGTGTCCTAGAAAGTCTATCTTTGTAAATGCAAATTTGCATTTTTTTAATTGGCAAGTAAGCCCTGCTTGAGCCAATCGCGCCAACACCTTTTGAATATGAACCATATGCTCTTCGAATGTCGAAGAAACTATAATAATATCGTCAATATAAACCCTACAGAATGTTTCAAGGTAGCCTCGCAAGGTTTCATCCATTAAACGTTGGAACTCGGCTGGTGCATTCTTCAGGCCAAAGGGCATTACAGTCCACTGGTATGTTCCACGAGGACACGTGAAGGCTGTCTTGTGCTTGTCCCGAGGGTCAAGTTTTATTTGCCAAAACCCAGATGTCATATCAAGGGCTGTAAAAAATCGTCCCTCTGAAAGTTCTTCTAGGGTCCAGTGAATGTTCTGCATAGGGTAGGGATCACTAACTGTCTTTGCGTTTAATTTACGGTAGTCGACACAAAGCCTCCAACCCTTACCTCCCTGTTTAGCTGCCAGTATTGCCGGTGACATCCATGGCGAGGAACATTTCTCGATCAACCCCTGTGCTTCAAGTTCATCAGTGAGTCTGTTTAATGCTTCACGCTTTTCTGGACTGTAATGATACTTAGGTGCAACAACATCGGTAGTCATAACTCTGTGTTGAACAGTACGAGCACAACCTAGCCCCTCTCTCAACACGTTCAAGTTTCTTTCCGATTTATTTGCCTCCGCTAGTAATAGTTTCCTCTCCGTATCACTCAACTCAGGGTTGATTACAAGATCTACTTCTGTTAGTTTAGTCTTAAGAGGTAAACCGCACGTGTTACTTCCAAGCCAGGGAACAGTTACGCGAGTGTCTCGGCCCAAGATAATAAACTCCCCCTCAAAGTCCAGTACAGCATTGGTTTGGTGGAAAAAATCTATTCCCAAGATTAGTTCATGGATTAAGTCTCGAATGATCACTCCACGTATTGGCACAACCGTTGTGCCTATAACAGCTGTAGTTGTAAAATGCCCTATTGGTTGGATATTTATGTCAGCTCGAGCCAATTGGAGAATGGGTACGGTATTGTCCTGTGTTATATCTAAGCCTAGAGTGGTAGCCAGGCGATAGTCGAGACAGGTCACATCTGCTCCGGGGTCGAGGATACCTGTCAACTTACGGTTATTAATTTCGACCATAATAGCAGTTTTTACCGAGTTCTGTTGAATGTATGAATGAATTGAGTGCAGATATTTTATTGGCGGAATGGTGGCACCCGGTCTTGACCATCCCGCTTCTCGTTTCCCATGATCACGCCCGCCTGGCAGTCACGAATCAAATGACCCGGCTTACCACAGCGATAACACACAATAACTCCATGATTTGTTATTCCTGAGGGCACCCTGTTGTCTTGCTGTAGGCCTATCTGATTATCAAACGAACTATCATAAGCCAGGTCTCTCTCTATCTGATTACCTTTAATTATCAACTCCTCGACTGTATGGGGTTGCTGAACACGGAAGAATGGCCTCAGTTTTCGGTCCAGCAACTCCAAAATAAGTGCAACAACAGACTCTGATGACCTTTCGGTTTCCAGTCTATCAAACAGTCTCGCCTTCCTACGTACGAATTGTTCGAAAGGCTGTCCCTTCTTCTGCGTATCACCGTAAAGTTTCGCTCTCAGTGTAGCCAAAAGGGAAAAGTTGTTATATTTACTGAGAAAACGTGAAGAAAAATCGACCCAAGAGACATTTTCCTCATTTATAGTCCTAAACCAAGATTTTGCATCATTGGTTAACTTGCCTCCAGCTATAGCTGTCCAACACTCAGGTGGAACATGGAAACGATGGAGGACATTTTCGATTACCCTTAGAAATTTTACAGGGTCCTCATAGTCAGCCCCCCTAAACTCGGGCAACATTAATTCCCAGGTATGTCTATCTAGTGACGTATAACGTTGTGCGAGTTTTTCGTCATACCAGGCTTGGTCCCATGGTGTAGATGCCACTTGGGGTGTGAAAGCTGATGGCCATTCTGGATATATTGGTGTTGAAAAGTTTTTAGTATCCCTAGCCATTAAACTAGGATCCATATCTTCTCGTCGCATGGATTCATGTCCTTTCGTCTCTGCTGCCAGATCTAGATCCTTGTCCATAGGAAGACTCAACTCTTCTAGCTTCACTATTCTAGCATTGCTCTGGTTAATTGTTAACTTAATCTCCTGTAGGGAATTTATGATTTCTTTCAAAATATCTTGCTGGTCAGCCATAGCAAGAATAAGTTTGAAATTTGATGTCAAATTTCACCAACTATAAAATATCAATAACCAACTTTCTGTACTCACTCGGTCCTGTCACGGTCGCCAGTTGTCGAGGTGGTCTTATTTAATTAGCTATCACTGTTAATTAAATTCACAACTCGCTTTGCCTTTAAATATAATTTTATTTGTTTCATCAAAATACACACGTTCCAATCTTCTTCCTTCCAACAATCACTAACAAAACATAAGCTAGCCACCATACACCGCCACCTATAGACTGTGTTTGGCTAGGCCACAACAACTGTCTATTAAATCAAATATTCTATTCCACCTGTATAATCTCAATAGTATGTCATAGTTGTTGTTTACTTTACTTTGTATTGTAAGTGTAAGTGATGTTTACTTAGCAAGCCTTCCTTGGCGTAACCTAAAAAATAATAAATATATCACTTTACCTTACGTCAAAACATCTTCAGAAAACGAATGTGCAAAACATAAGCCATCATAATCATAATTTAGAACGAGAATTTCCCTATTGCATTTACGTCCAAGGCAATCAATTATACACAACAAACTTTTAATTTATCCGTCTAATATTTGGAAACATACATAACTAATCACTGAAACATAATTGTTTTCCCAGTTTGCTAATTATGCTCGCCCACGATGTAAGTTGACGAGTTTAGTAGTTATAATGAGCGCTGGCTGAGGAATGAATGATCGCTTACGTCTCCAAGCAAGCTTCGAGGGTCTCCTTATAGTTATAATTAGTGGCGGTGGGAGTCGCCCTGTATGGTACAACTAAGCGTTATGTCACTTTTATAGCCGACTATTAACAGTATCATTTCCTAACAAATACTACCTTTGTGGGTATAAATACATTATTGAGCAAGAATTTAGGAAAAGTGTGTGGTGTGGCCCTTCATATTGGCATTGTTGAGTAGAGTTGATTGATTATCTTCTGAGTTTAGTCAGTGGGGTCAGTGGGGAATTGAAGGATTCTATCTAATTCATTAGTTCGACCCCACTGCAAATACTTAAAGATAGTCTAGAGATTCGTGATTCATACTTCGCAAGCTATAATATATTCGTGTTTCAAACTTTGCAGAGCTATATGGTATGATATGATTACCGACAAAGGAACATATTTTTATTTCATTAAATTGAAAGAAAACATATTACTTCTTTATGTTGTAATGCTTTCTTTGTTAGTAATATGTTACCGAATATTTTGTGAACGTTTACTGGTTTAGGATGTGTTTGATCTCATCGACCATGTCACCTTGAAGACCATAATAATACCACCACCATAAGCAAATATACGTTTTCAATGTATTTCGGACACAATACAAAACACAGTACAACGCATAAACTAGGCTATGATCCTTCATTAGCCCCTTATCTGTAACTGTGTGTGTATCGCAATAATCTAGGACGTACAAAAGGGTTCATTTGACTTTATGTACATTACTATGCTCTCGGCTACCTTTCAAATCCAGAGCTCGTAGATATGATTGGGCAGTCACGGCCGCATCATTCGAAAGGTTTTGGGAACATCATTGTAAATAATAGCTCACGAGCTTGAACCTAATGAAGTAGATTAATGTTCACATGTCTGAGGGCAGCAAGGACCGTGTGTACACGTATGCTCACGTCATTATCTAAACCAATAATTGAACTTAATGAACTGAGCACTGACGAGGTTATGCGCTCAATACTTCCATACACAATAATTGAATTTATAGCGTGGGTGAGAAGATTGATTTTAATTAATGTGTTCTCGTTGATAGTAAAAAAATACAAATTTTAAGCAAGTTGTAATGATGATAAAAAATAACAAGGGGCGAGATTAATTGCCTGGATAACTGATCGCAACGTGCACAATACACATGTTCATACAGATCATAGGCATACACTAGCTGATAAGCAATTGGAAATTGATTGCAATACCTTTCTCCAACACACACAAACTGGTGTCATATTTTATATAATTCAATGTGACTTGAAATAAGGGACGAACTAAATTACAGCCTTTTTGTTTTGCACGATATTCTTCGATACATTTCCGCACATTTCCGTCACAAAGTCATTTAAATGAACAGTGTTTTCAAAGTCGCATTCGATAACAAGCTTGCACGTCTAAAAATTACATTTCAATGCTGGTGCCTATAGAGTTGAGACTTTCCAGCTTGGGTGGTGGAATCTTTAGAACTTTACTTAGCTCAAACTATGAACAACGTAAAGGGTATATCCACATGTTATCAAGCATTATTTTACCTATCCCAGTACACTTTTTAAAATTAGAAATACATTTATATCAAAAACACACAATCAAGATCAACATGAAATAAAAACAGGGAATTATACAGGACAATAAAACATCATCATCAGTCATTAAAATCATATCCAAGTAATTCCTCAGGGAAGCAAGTCGTGAAAATTGCCTTCACTCGTGGAAGATACGAGCATTTGCTCAACTCTAGCCTTAGGTGGGTAAAACAAATAATAGTCGACGTCTTCACTCAAGAAATTAACCTCCCATTGTTCAAAAGCTTGCGTCAAAACATCAAATCAGCAGCCTATAATTTAGTCACACTAAATTATCAAGTTTTGTCTTGTGTGTATGTTATAGTAACATAATATTACTTGCTCTCTCGGTACAACCTAACCAGAGTAACCACCAACGAAACGCCAGCCCCTTGTCTCGATTATTCTCGTTGTACAGTGAGAATGCCCACTCTCTCTTGCGCTTGAAGTCGTGTACGAAATTATTCAGTGCGCTGTAATCTACAACACGATACTAGATTTGTCTCGATGGTCTTAAGTGTTTTAACTCGTACTTCACTGCATAGTATGCCAGTCATGCCACGGATTTGGGATCATCTTTCTAACTAGGGATTATCGCAATAAATAAGAGCTTATAAATGGGTTAGCGAGGAAGGACAGCATGCTTGAAACCAGTTAAATTGAGTGGCCGTATTACAGTCTGTAGAAATTGATCAATGCAGAATTAATAAGTTATGTAACCCAGGCCATTAGAAATTATAAGTTACAACGATATTGTTTAAGGCATGCATAGATAAAACTTGATATAAGCTACCTAGTCAAAGAGATTTAGTGTAAGCGCTCATTAACCTGTCACGGGCGATTTTTTAATCAATATTTTAGCTGTAGACTAAAGACACCATTAATTTGTTCAGCGCTAGCTCGGAGAAAACAACATTGATTGATTTCTTATCCCCGCTCCTCCTTTGACCGCACATCCTACGCATTTTAATGTTATCTCTTATAAATTTGTTAGGATTCCCAATTATCCTATCATCACGTGTGTAATTTCATGTGTTTATGAGTTGCGAGTGTGAGGAACGTCTAGTAGAAACGAGGAAGGGGAGGGAGGAGAGGGGGAGATTTTACGAACATATGGAAAACTATAACGTGTTTTTGTTTGTTTTATATGGAAAAGGTATGCGTAAACCCATTCGTTAGCAACCTTGGATTTGGTAATGGGTTGTGGGTCAACTATAAATTTAGGTCTAATAGATTCCTCTCGTTTACACCGTAAATTATTCATTTTTTCTTGCATAACTTCAATCAATGCACTTGTAGATTCACGTTGGTTTGGGCTCCGGAAGTGCGTTATGTTTGATTGTTTTCCATACTGAGTAGTTGCGTTTATGTTTTGTAGCACCTGTCGTCGTCGTGGATATGTTCTGATCTTATAGTTTTATCACACGAATATCTTTGTATCTATAAAACTGAACTATAACATTTATAATTTTTATTATCTATAAATATAATCATAGACAAACAAATACTCGCACATTCGAGGATTGAATTTCATTGGCTTAGATTCAAATACACAATTCCTCATTGCTATTCCTGGTCCAAAACCACTAATCTCTTGCATTTCAAAATAGGCAAGGGCCCCCAAAAATTAATATTAGGAGGTTATAATATAGTAATAATCAAATAGTTAACTGGGAATATTTTAATATGATAATTACTTTATCAAAACGGTGCTGTCGGGAATTAAAAGTTTAGTTACAACATAGCACAACCGAATGATTAAATGAAAAATCGAAATGAAATCTCGATCTGATCACACACAGAAAGTCGATCGAGTTGACTCGCATCGCATCGCACGAGCCGAGTGAGATAAACATCTGTGGTCTGTGGTGTGCCCCACCCTCTGTACTACGTGGCATGGCTAGCGGCACGGGCGGCTCACCAACCATCAAACCCATCAACCGCTCCTTCCTTTGCCGGCACCGCCATTTTTGGCCATGATTACATTTCTTAGTCTTTTTTTTTATCTCGTAAGGTAAACGTTAGTCACCTGACACTATCTTGAGTAGCTTACGAGATAAATCTGCCTCCGGATAACATTTTAAACCGTTTGCCACTGTCTCCATTTCTATTTACAAACTCGGTCCATGCCGGGAGAAAATACTACAAATATGTCTGAACTGAATAGACAGGACTGTCCTCCCCTCTCCCCGTTTGCCCCGGTCGCTTATGTTATTACTAGTAATCAGGTTCTATGGCCAAGGGTGTGGTTGACATACTATGTAGAGTCAAGTTGGTTAGTATATAGAGAAAGGTATGTTCTTTGAAGGCCCTTGAAGACAGCAAGAAAGTAGTGTATCATCGTAAAATAACCAGTGGTGATTGGGAAGCTTTAACAGAAGAGATTGGTGTGATTTTGATAAAAATTCATTCAAACGATTAATAATCGAGATATAGAGGTTTGTATGAACATGTGTTCACAGTTCACACAGAACAATGAATGAATTGAATGGTTGTAAGCTCTTATAAGTGTGCAGCTATAATTTATTTTACCCTGGACCTCTCAATACATATACGATTTTTGTCTGCTTAGCTTCTTCTTGAACATAATTAAATAAAAATATTATTATGATTATAATAATTAATTTAAACCATACTATATAAAATGTTCTGTAATGAAAAGTAATTGGTTCAATGATAAGGATAGCCTGATAACAGTACATAAAGCCACGGAGTCGCATTACGGTCGGAACAAAATACGACTAGTTTAGGACAGCTATAATGTTATATTTTAATTTTTTTTTCGTAGAAATCCCTGCTGTAGGCTAAACATTTAGCTGCACCACAATATGTGATCTTCTTCAAGTGATTAACTACTAATAGGTATATTAGGACGTTTGGATAGTTGGGAGGAAATATCTGAGGGCTGTTGGTAGGACTTAATCCCAACATTCGTATTTCGACTAAAGAAAACCTCGAAAAAGATTCAGTCTGGATTGCCAATGACCGGTATTGAACCGGTGATGTCCGGGATTAGAGTATCGCGTCTTACCGCTGAGTTATCTGTATCGATTACGTTTATAGGCCTCCCATCGTTGTCTTCAAAGCAGGTGTTTAATTATAAACATGAACTATTATTATTTTCATTATTATAATTTGCTATGTAACATTTTGTGTCTACGACCTATGTTGTACAATAATATTTATAATTCAGAATTAACAGTAGTGCTTTAAATAACGACTTTTTACTTTTAGATGTAAATAATATTTAAATAAAAAAAAATCAGTCTAATCTCTATTGTAACCGCGTAGCTATGTTTACAGCATGTTGTATATATAGTGTATAATGTATAGCATTGTATTTGCCATGTGTAGTCCACTAAACTGTTCGTGACTCAGTCCTTACGAGGCGAAGCATGATTTTGTTGATTGTTCTTAGCAGCCGGGAAGTGGCCTGTTAAGTCAAGCTGTGCTATTAAGAGTGAATGATTTGGAAGGAGGTCCAAAACTTGTTAAGGATGATTTATATGACTGAAAAGTAAAGAGTGAAAATATTGTAAATGTATTTTATTTTAGGGCAGCCATTGGGTTTGGTATAGTGTGTTTGGTATAGTGGTCTAAACTCAAAGGTGCAACATTGCCCAGATGTGACGTCGTTTGACCAGTGCGGTGGGGAGGGGGGGGGGGGGGGGGGGGGAGGGTGTCTCTGCCGTGCATATAAGGTAGCTGTAAGCTGATCAGTTATCAGTGATGGTTGAGCAGGTCTACAACAGACCTGATGGTACAATTACCTTACATATCATATTCAATACTAGATAATATCAATATAGATCATAATTGATGGTGGCAGATACATATTTGAATGATCATGAACCGCAACACACGTAGATGCACGGAGCTATAACCAGGAGCAGTAATTGGCAGTGGGGATTCTGCATATAAATTAATCTGGCCTAAATAATTACCACTGGAGACGAAATGTATTGGAAAAAAGTGCCAGTAAAACATCTTTGGAAAACTGTTTCGGAAGTGCACAGAGAACGAGCCAAACAATTGTCCCGGTATTTTATCTATCCATTTGAGAAGTTGCTAGTAGCTGTATCAATAAACTATAAGTTTTTACGATATTTTCCAGAGGTTGGAATATAATACTACCCTGTTGTGGATTACATTAACATATCATGGTGTGGCAGTAAACCTGGGCCCGGATTCACAAGAGGTCCTAAGTCTTTAACGGGCTTAACATTGGACCTCATGTAAAACCAGAACCAGGTTACGTGAAGAAGTTACTTATTCTTGGAAAGGAACAAGGACACAATGAACATTCCAATAAAGTCTGTTCTCAGATATTTTTATGGATTCACAAGTGGTTCAAAGTTAGGCCGGACTTAGAAATAAGACCAGAAAAGACTTAGGACCTCTTGTGAATCCGGGCCAAGAGCTTCGGGAATTAAATACACATCCCCCCCCCCCCCCCCCCGCCCCTCAGATACTCCCCCATCACCCCCGACCCTAGCATAATATCTATACACAGAGAACTGAAAGTGTTGGTGTCAGATATATTGATTAACAGATGTACGACCATTGAGTAGAGAAACATTTGATTTGATAAGAAAGAGAACAACACGCTTTAAAAAAGAGAACGTAAACACCATTTTTACTTCTTCTTCTTTTTTACGTAATAAAATACGGATCAAAACGAATGTCAAATTGTTCGGCCGTATATGTATGATCTGCAATACAATGAGAGGGTATACAACATCGCTGTTATTCGATCTAATATGATGCGACCTAATGATAGTGGGGGCTAAGCTAAGATATAGCCCCTTTTACACGTTGCGTACATCATGCATTTCATAATCACATGATGACCATGTGGTGTGTGCTTTTCAATACATTAACAATAACTGTCATAAATATTGCATGATGTGGTAACGAAATAATAATTTGTCTCGGCGAGTAAAACTTGATTTCCTATATTATCAACTTACGTGTTTAAAAGAGTGTGGTAGGATTGCATTCTAGATGACGTCCACCACAGACATTAGAATGCAGAAACTAGACTATCTGCAACAAAAAGACAAAACTACGGTTATTGTGAGAGTCCAACTGCCAAAAACAAGTTTGTACGGACCCCATTTAGACCACTACCCAGCCTTATCTTATTGGACAACTAACAACTCAAGAACATTGTAACCCTTTCTTTGCGTTTATCATAGTAGTTATTTAAAACTTGATGGTCGGTCAATTTTCGTCGTCAATGGCTGGAGTTTTGTAGAAAGCATGAGATGTTAAACCTAATTATATGTATAACCTTCCATTAAGTGACGGATAATTACCATACAACATCGCTAGCCTCTTACAACGCTTTTGAAATGGCTGCGTTTGGTCATGATACCTTCTTGGAATGATTGGACTCGCTTTTCTTTCCTTAGCCGCTCGTTTGATGTGGTTGGTTTAACTTTAAACTGCATCTTAGCCTCCCCCATTTCATACTTGGACCTTTTCATTTACCGAGTAATGCATAGTTGGTAACTATAACCGTCCATAATAGGATAAATAGAAATTACTATAATAATCACCTTTATCCAATTCGATGCTGTAAATGTTTAACTTACCATTAAATATAGAGTATATTTGTAGCAGGGATAAAAGGCCATCAGCTCAACCGCAGATGCATTGCATCGAGAATATCACCACGTATTTCTTCGTTATATTAAATTAAATATTATTTTTTCATTTGGCACTCTTACTTTGAACCACACGCTATATTGTTTTATAGTTTTATTAAGTAATTATACACACTTGTTATAAGCCACGTATAATCGATACCCACAAGTGATACTGTCTTTATTTTGGGAAAAATGTAACGTTTTACCAAAACACTTTATTAAAAACAACAAACATTTCGCAATATGTATATTCTAACATTGCCAACAACATAACAATAAATTCGTAAAGTTATCGTCTTGAATTAACTTTATTATAAGAACGAAATTGAAAGTTGAATGTCTTTCTTCAAGTTCAGAAGAGTGTGAAGGCGAACGAGATGCAAGCCCGGCTGATAAACACAGGCAGACGTCGACACACCCATTAACATAAAAATAACACATTCCATTAAAATCCACTTGAAAACACCTGTATTTCAAATGCCAGAATACGATAAAAAGGAAGTCTATAAACATTTTATGAGAGCAGAATATGAATAGGCAAATAAAAATACAAAGATGCATCGATTTTTTTTAAATTTCTGATTTCCTACCCACAAACAGATCAAATGCATATTGCAATTTAATTAATTATGCAACTTATTAAATCGCCCGCTGTAGGGTTGAGAAGTGCCCAATTAGAACGTGTCAGAATGTCAGATGTTCAACTCTATCAGTCACGTCCCGCTAATGTTCGGTGTGAGGCCCACGATTCAATTAGTGGTAGGTGTGAAGATGTTTATGTAGACGAAAGAGAGGTAATGGGAGGCCCACCGACAGGTCTGGCAGAGAATAGTGCGATCAAAAAACATTTATCAAAACGAAATGCTTCTATACGTAGATGCATGCATTGACGTGTTCGAAATAATTGTTATTGTACGATACCGATAGAGTTGGGTTAATGGTACCACACGAGGCTCTTATTTGGGAGGTCTCCGGTTCTAAACCCGCTATACGGCACCCTGGGTGAAATGTTTCCGAGATTTTCCTAGGTCATAAGGCGAATACTGGAGTTGAGTGTTACTTTTTATCTGTGACAGAAACAAGACGCAAATTTTTCTTTATTACAGATTTGTTTATATAAAAGACAAAACTTCACATTCTATTTCACTAATGGTTTTTATTTTATTTATTTATTTATTTATTTAATGTCTATCCTATACAGTTGTAAATATGTTGTATTGAGCGTATGTCTGGTGTCTACCTGGAAAACAAAGGGAAGGAACCGTGATGTTGATTCTAGTAACGATGATGCCGATGACGGTTGCATTTTTTTTTTTTTTTTTTTAAGTATAGTATTTTGTTTTGTTTGTTGTTATTGTTATTTATTATTTCATTTTTATTAATTTTTTGCATAGCCTAGTTTAGTCTTTTGTAAATCAGTTTTTATAACTGAATAGGATAGACATTAAATAAATAATAACGTCGGAATTTATAGTAAAATAATCCATAGAATGAAATTGAAAACATAGTAAATGCCTCAATCGTCTTTATTCTATCTCAAATTTACAGGCGATATTTTGATACTTTCATTTCAAATAGTTATTGTTTATTTTTTATAGTGTGTTAAAAGTAACTGCAGCTTATAGCCGTGAATTTAAATCACATAATGTGTTTTACATTTCTTAGCACTGCATTGCTTTAACATAATCGTTTACCTAATGCTTCAATAATCCTTTTTTAGAAACTTCGTTTTATGGCAAAATACACTAACGTCAAATTACTGTAGCGAAATGAATTGATAAACATGCTATTTTATACATGGGAAAAGATATTACCCTATCAGCAAGTAGACTTAGGTAAACTCATAACAACAAACCTACATTCCTCGACCAAATGGCGGTAATTTAACTTTGAGACGCCTGAGGTTCAAGTTCAAACTAAGTACACTTTGCTTTAGGTAAGATGTCCTTAGAGTGTAAGTATAGTGTAAGACCATAAGAGTTGTATAATTCCATACAATGACACGTACAATGTCATCTACAGTGATATTATTGGGGGGGGGAAGTCTACTGCAATATGTGCCTGGCATGTATGTGTATATTAGAGTTCCGAAATTGTGGAGACTAAAGACTTGAGCTGTTGAAGTGAATGCGATGATATCTGAGGCACTCACTGTGCAGTGATTGCCGACGATGGCTCAGCTCAAGAACTATCGCGTAAATCTTCTTATTACTAAACTATTATCTACTCTATGATTAAAGGCGGTGGGATTCGCATGGGACTACCTTGTGTATTGAATCAATCATACACTTAACGTAACATTCAACAATACCCTCAACTCTGGGTGGTAACGTTCAAATGTGTGCCATAATCCAGGAGGAGGTGCAACAAATGAAGGGGGGGGGGGGGGGTCGTGCTCTGCAGACTCAATATATAGTCCTTGTGATGTCATAGATATCCAGCCAGAATGCTGGCAGTCACTTCACGAAACATAAAATATGCTTTATCTCTGGCGTTGAGTCCAGTAAAACAATGTTTTTATTGGGTGTTGCACCAACTATTTCCATATCTTATTTACATGAAGACGATCTCATACATATTTATAGTAACACGTTAGAGTTGGATCCAACCAAGGCTCCATTCGAATTTAGAGGTCAAAGCTCTAGAGATCTAGTCTCCAAGCGAGCCTTGTTCGGTGGTGGTTATCACCAAACTGAACACACTTGGTGATAGCTTTAAACTTTTATTTAAATATTTAAGTTATTTAATTGTTACTCTTTGTTTTTATCCGAGGCCCCAAAGTTTGCCTCTTGCGTTCAAAGACAGCAGATGTTGACCAGTTCTTGACAGCCTATTAGTTATGTCGGGTCCTTCACAAGAAAAAAAGAGACAAAAACAGCTTTAACAAAGATGGGGCCTCTTCTGGACATGAGGGAGCATTTGGTAGCACAAGACGTTGTGACCTCTGCGTCAATTAAATACCGTTTTGAGTAACGCTTGGGGTCAAGGATATAGTTGACAATTAGCACAATATTCTCCTGTTTAAGTCTGGCAGATTTATCGCATCCTGAAAGAGTATGCATATGACTGCGACATGGTCGCCCTAGAAGGCACGGCCAGGCATGCCTTATACAGGTCGTGCATTGCACAATGACAAGTGAATATAATGCACTATTTTTCAGGCAGTGCTATTCTATTGTGTCTTATGACTAAGAGATTGCATGGCAGGTTGCCTCACTGGTAGCGTAGTGCTCAAGGGGTGGTGGATGAGGATAGAGGGTATTCCCTGTCCACCCCAAAAACGTCACACAAACAATCGCGGTTATTCTAAGATTCGATACATTTCAATCTTGAGAAGGTTCGGTTCCCGATGCCTGCAAACACACCCTCGAGTGAAGAGCCTTTAGAATAAGGAATGTAATTAATATCAAATCCCGGGCGTACTATATTACAAGGTCAACAGCGATTAACATTTTTTTTATGTCGTTGAACAAATTCTTACTTCTCGTTCTCAGTACATTTTTTTTTTAAATATATATTCTAGAAACGGCGATAATGATAGTATCATTGCGTTTATTTGGTGATTTTATTGGCTTCTACCGGATAGTTTTCCCAGTATTATGTTATTTCCATGCAGGTTTGAGTTGCACGTGGTTTGTTTGTTGCATTATACCTGTGCTTGGGTTTCTTCTTATTTTCACTGCATTTACTTATAGCTTAGCTGCTTTCACGTAATTGTTTCAAGAATATAATTGCAATCAATTATTTGTTGTTTTGCAGTAATAGCGCCAGATTCCACGCCTTTGTCGTATACATTGTGTTTAAACATTTTATCATTAAATATTACTGACGTATTACAAGTACACTATTTGTTGAATTGTTTGTTGCATTTGTTTTCAATGTAGTTGTATTTAATATCATTCACGTAAGCTCACTTCGATAAAAAAAATTAATAGTTTTTTGTAGGATATTTTAATAAATATTTTTACTACACATGTCGGTTGAGACATTCGACTTCTAAATACTAACACATATTGAGATTGTATTTAGGGGCCGGATTCACAAGAGGTCTTAACTTAGGCCTGGCCTAACTTTAGGACCACTACGCCATTGGCTGATACGGACCTACACATAGCCTCGACTCGACGTTGCTAAGAAACCCTAGTAAATAACAAACACTTGAGACAAATATTTAGGCCCGGTCTGAGTTGGTCTTATCTTTCTTCAAAGATGGTGGCAATACTTCTATGACTTCGAAATGTGAACATAAATAAATATCGTTTACTTACCTTGACATACACATTTCTCTGTTTTTAGATTGTGGAGGTATAAGAAAACAAAACACTAAACTTTAAAACACCGCCTTGCAATATTTTAAGTTCACTGTGATTTCCACGAAAGTAGCTATCAATTGGGCCGTGTAGTAGGCCTACCATGGATTTATAATAGCACATACGGTACAGCAGGACTTAGGACCGGTCCTAAGTTAAGACCTCTTGTGAATCCAGCCCCTGGTTTACAACTATGTCGATGCACAATAAACATAGTTATGTTTCATAGTGTAACTGAAACGTTGCAACATCCTAGAATAAAGAATATTTTTTTAAAGAGCAATTTCTCCTGTGGTAACTTCTCTGCCAGTACAAAAGCAAATACGCTGTCACTTTGTATGTAAGTGTCTTCGGACGCACCTGCACGTACAGCTGCAAAGCCGAGTCATGCCTACAGCCATTACAGGAGAGTCGAGCTTGCAGACAATATATAAACCCGTGTTTGTTGCAATGCACGCATGAATTAGATATTGAAAACTCCACATAACATTTCAACGAAGTATAATATTTACGGTCCTGATTGTTAAGCTGTTTGGTGAAGACACCAATTACATACTAGCCTCGGGTTTCCTTTCCGAATATGGACGTATATTTTATCGCGTGTGTAAGAGCCATCTATACAGATAACCTTTAAACCGAAGGTGCGAGTTTGAGACCAGAATATTATATCCTTCAACCCTTGACCGTGAATACAATATATCCATCTACAGACTTGGACACATTCGCCTCTAATAATACTCGATCCTTGGTTCAAAATAACTACAGCTAAATTTGCCAACCTCAAACAGACCTGCTGTATATCGTTGTAGTTTCCACTTCCAGGCTTTCAGTGGGCTTACAATTGAGGTAGGAAGTTATTTAATCAACAAATAACAAACAGCTTGGGAATAGTAATATGGCTGTAGGTCTATGTATTATGTAAAAGCACATAGCAATTTTATCGTTGACTACAAGTTAAACGAAAACCCGCCATTATTGTTAGTAATTATAATTTATATTTCTACTAACATAAAAATATCCCATCATTCAGAGTACTAATAAATCTATGTCTCTATATTAAATGCATCTATTATAATTTGTGTGCGATACAAATTACAAAAAATAAAAATCGTAAATGCTATTTCTGATAACTGATAAGGGAAGTGACTGCGAAAGGCGTAGATAACCAGGAGAAATAAACTAGTAGAAGGTGAATATGAAGGGCAAACGACCACTTAATTTTCCAACCGGTTAACTAACCTAGATATTAAATTTCTGTTTGAAGAAGAAATTGAAGTTCATAAATTTAAAATGCAGATTGTAAATGGAAATGCGTTATTGTTTAACCCTTTCGTAGGCGGTGGGAAGATTTCTTCCCACCCATTATAAGTTCGCTTCTGGGCGTTGGGAAGATAATTTCCCAGTTTCGGATCGTGCTGCTATCTAGCGGAGCGCGTGGAAATCACTTAAAAAAATTGGTACATGTCTTTAGGCCGATAACTGCAGTTCGTATAGCGTTTTGGCTTGACAGCTGACTGTGTTTTGTGACAACAACAAAAATTCTGAAGAATAAGTGCGTAAAGTGAATACCCGAGGTGGATTTCTCCAAGCGAGATGTAAATATATCAAATATAAGTATTCTAGAATTAGAATATGATTAGTGACATTTCCAAACTCATTTATCACATATTGTACAAAGGTGTACTTTGTTACAAAGTTGGGTAATATTTCACCCAGTGCCCATGCCTGATTGCTAACATTTGTGGGTTATGTATCTAAAATATGTAAATTTGTGCTTGGAACTCGTTTACTGTAACTAATTACTTGTGTATGATTGTTTTAGGGGTGGACGGAACTTTATACGTGATAATATCAGGAAAAATCAGTGCAGTTAGTGAAAATGTGACTTTTTAAAAACACTATCCAGTGGGCAGTGGGAAGAAAAATACCCACCTCATTATTGTTTATTGTATGCAATTTTTTTTTTTTTTTTTTTTTGAAATATGTATTGAATAATATTACAACTTCAAACAGCTATGTAAACTTATATTTTGTAGTACAAATAAAATTGCCCATGAAAGGGTTAAGCAAAGCGTTTGAGGTGTGGCGGGAACTAAGAGAGACTTGTTTTTTGCACCTTGTAATCAAGAATTTGCCGAACATCAGGAACCAGATCAAAGATCCGCAGCAGAAATGTGACGTATGAAGAAAGTAATAAGCTAGCTAGACTGTTTTCGAACGTAAAATTGTTCAAAATTGTAGTATCATGCCTCCGTCACATCCCAATACTTCTCATCTATCTGGTATTTATTTGCAAGATCTGGTATACAGGATAGATAATCGTCTCTTAGCAGATGTTGAACTTTTAAAATTCATTTATTATATTAGAGGAATTTAGTTTGGAGGTATGATGTGATATTATAATTATTCTATAATAGCATGCACTCGTTTCTAATCTTACTGTGCTACTGGATCTATTTACACAATTCTTAAATACGAAATTTGAATTATTCAAATGTGGAATACACATAATTGAGATGTGAAAAAAAATTGCAAATCCAAATTATGCACATATTTTTTATGTCACACGCAGAAACTTATTGACCCGGAATAAATGTTAAAACATATTGTTTACCCTAACTCGTAGATAAATTGAAATTTATTTTCTTTTATATTCCATGGATATTTCATCGTATTTTCAATTATCATTTGTTGTGTTGGAAGTCTATTACAAAATCCCTTGCCTGATTTCAATGCGAGCTTCAAATTCAAATAGTTGCTTCTTTCGATTTTGAAAACTATCAATGGAATAATAAATAATTATGTGATGTACACTTGACAAATCTATAAATTATGTCTATATTCACTACTTCTTAAAAATAACCCTAAATTGTTTCTTTACTATCATCAGTTATTATTGTTACAACAAAAGTACAATGGAAAACTGTGAACATCCACACTTTTTAGGTAGGTTGCATTAAAAAAACCATGCATGCAGTAGCTATGTACGCAAACATTTTTTTTAATGTAATTTGATACATAATCACAAAACAACGTTATAATTAACACATGGTTTCCCTCTTGCGCCATCAATATTCTTTAATTTGTGTAAATGGTTAAAGTCAGGAGAAACACTTTTACATTTCCGATAGCAGGCTTTGGAATGATTTATGTATACTATGGATCCTGCGTTCCATGTTCAATTCTTGGCTTAGGTATGGATGCCACGTCGCGTTTCTTCTCTTTCATGAATCGGCCGTGCTCATCTTTACGAAAAAACGAAACGTGAAGCCCTTATACCGTCATCACATTATGTGGGATTTGAGACCACCATCATTGGTTCTACATGTCTCGATCATGAGCCAACGAGTGAGAAAATCTATGGCACAGAGTGGTTATACGGTCCTATTTTGTCTATTCTTGCATATTTACTTTGCATTTAATTTTAAATGCTAACATATTATCAATACGAAGTTAATGTGTACAACAAAACATGTGTCTAATAAATAACAAAAATAACAGTAACATTTACACCTTCCCAGCAGTAAATTATAGCTTTTCGTGTTATTGATTTATGAGATGACTGTATTTTAGGGGCTATCCGTTGTCGGCGAGGCAGCGATTGTATATCTTAGAAGAGATAATGATCGAACTATATGTTGATCATTATCTGAATTGAAACGAGATCTTCTAGATCTCACTCCAGTGATTAATTCACAATACTTGGAATCAAAACATCGTCACTTAACATTGCCTTATAAAGCCGCCATTAATTTCACAGACAAAATTAATAAAGCATTCCAAGGAGATTATGGATTTTGAATTAACTTCTACCCTTCCTAATGTTTTGCCACAGAAAACCCATTTAACTTTACCCATGCTTAACTCCTTGTTTCAAATAATGGATAAAACCACTGCTTTGATTTGCAAAAACAAAATACAGGGGAAACGAGTAAATAATCGTATATTTTATTTTGACTACTTCAAGGTTAATACGAATAGACCCTAGTTTTCGCTACCGGTATCTTAATTCAGGATTGATATAATTGTTACATCATTGATTTATTTAACAATTCCTAAGATACACACACAAGAATTGTAGCCTACAGCAAGAGAATTCAAATGGTCAAATTAAATCAGAACCTTACTCGCTCTACGAGGAAAACGCATAGCTTTGAAGTGGTTAAACGTGATACGGCGTAGACCACAACAACTTCATTGCGTGGTCAGTGAATGTCTCACCTTATACATTAGATTAATAATGAGCTGCAAGTCTGCAAGTCTGAGATGGCATCACTGCTAAGTCCCGCCCACGTACTTCAAGATCTCTGTCCCCCCACCCACTTGTAACCATCCATGTGCGAGTAATGCGTCTTGCTTTATTTACTAACAGTTATCACTACGAAGTGAGTGAGATAGCTGATCTCAATTGCAGTAAAGCAGTAATAATGGTGGCAAGGCGGTTAACCCATGAATATTATTCATTAGTCATTACCGTGAACAAACCAAAACTATTGCCGGAAGGGAGGGGGGGGGGGGGGGGGCAGCATACGCGTTGATTTAGTTATGATGGAATAATGGATGATTACAAATTGGAACGATGTTAGCAATATTACAGGGTAAATGTACAGTATGAATGAAATAACATTAATTAATATCATAAAAACAGTTATATGTCAAAATTTGATACGAAAAGGTACCGGGGCGCGCCATGCCTCCTAAAAGGTAGCAGGACACCGCCCTGCCCCGCCCAGCCCCGAATACACCACTGCAGTAAAGCATAACTTTCTCTACCGATGGAGATATGGTTTACTGCGTAGCTCACGAGACTCTAATTCGGGAAGTCGCCGGTTCGATACCAGCTACCGCCAATCCTGATCGATTTTTTTTTTCTGAGGTTTTCCTCAGTCATACCAACAGCCCTCGGAAATTCTTCCACTAGTATTTCAAATGCCGCAATATCTAGTTAAGTCACCTGAAGAGGGACATTAATATTGTCCCCAGGCAGGTTACCTACGAAAGATTATTATTACTATAAGCCTCAGTTCCTTGCGTTTGATTTTCTTCATGACGATGGTCAAAATTGAGAATATATAGACAGCCCTAAACTATTGAATGCCGCGAGTTTTTAAATTATTCTGTTGTAGTCATAAAAATACATCAGTGTTTGAACTGCTGAGACGGAGAATATTTCTAGACTATGGCCGAGCCATCAAGACTCAACAATGCTCTCAAAATTATTATCAATAATCTTGCTATTCTTTAGTGCTTCGCCCAGTCGTATGTGTAAAATGTTTTAATACATTTGTGGTGGCTTCAGAAAATCGTTTTGAAATGGTGGAGAACACCGAACGTTATTTTTAGAAGGTATGTTTTTTTTTTTAAATAAGCCCCATTCGCCATCTTAAAAATTAAAACAAATTGTCACACCAGTTTTGGGCTCAGATAGCCATAACAAAAGTATGGGGAGGCGAAACAAGTGCCCAGAGAGCGTTGCGAGCGAACCAGCCTTTAAGTAAGGAACCAGCTAACAGTCACTGAATATTGGATACACACAATTTCAACAATACGAATTTATAAGTCACTGGAAAGACTACTTGACTTCATTGGAATCGATGGATATTAATTTTTCAATAACAATTAGTGCACTGGCTTTTAGAGGGGTTTTCGGTGACTTCTAGCAGGCAGAGCTCAGTGACTGGAACGCTCGTATTGCTGTACTGTAGTCTGTTGTACGCCCCCCCCCCCCCCATATGATGTGCACTCCAACTGGCAAACCACTCAACCTTTATTATCATAATCATAATAGCATGTGTGATATGTCATGGAAAGTAATGTTGACATTTTGATATCAACTTTTAGATAATAATAATAACTCATTATTATAATAATTAATATTGCCATCAAATTTTGTTTTGGAAATTGAATAAAACGCACGTGTAGATAGTTTTTCCTCTATGTTGTGGATATTGAATAGAATGTTTTCATCAAACAAAAGAGAAAGAATTTTTCTAAAGTAATCGATCTATATCAATTTCAATTTCAATTTCAATTTCAGTTCAAAAGCACTTTATTCTCAGTTCTTTAGTACAGTATTGACAAAACAGTATGTTTATATATTGCGGACAAAATTCGATATCAATTAGTTAATTTTAAATCGAAAACCTAGTATGTCATTGAAGAGAGACAGCACCAGCGGGTAAAATGAAGTGAACCTACAGCGAGCATTTCTACGAGAAGTTGAACGTTTCGTACAGCAGATTCATCTATAGGTTCGAGTTCCAGTGTAACTATACATGTGTGAATGCGTTGGTATAGGAACGTGTGCAGAGGGCACGGATAAGGGGGATTTGGAGTTAGATTCGGCACGAGACCCCTGCACCCCTCTGTCACACAACCATCAGAACTAAAAGTAAGTACATTAATAGTTTCACTTCGCCCTAGGCTTAGCTAAAATTAACAGCTATAAAATTATTTCTGAGTATATTTTGTTGTAAGGAGTTTTTCTAGTGGATTTATGTTGCCTCACTAATTGAAAGCGATTTCTTTCTTTCAGCATTTGCAACGCTAGTTCTCTTCACTAAACGGTTTTAGTTTTTCGTCAATGATGAGATGGGAAAACATATGGGTCCAGTAAGTGATTATAACACTTATGCAAATGTAGTCAACTCTGCTGTCAAGGTTGGTACGCATGATGTAGTGGAGTGAAATGAAGCGGAACAGGCCGTTAGATTGGTACGACGTGATCAAGCGATTATACCGAACCTGCCGTCAGAAATGCCAACACCTTGTATGTCCTGGGTGATAGTAATCTTCACTTAGTGTGAAGACCTTTCCAGCGTAGTTTGTCAGATTTATCCTTACCTAATCCCTTCAACATACATCATTAGATGTGATAGAAGATCAATAAAATGGGCTCTCCTTTCATTTGGTGTGATTTATTTTGATAGTGATTTGCTGTCTTGTTATAAGGAAGCGTATGTTTTAGTACAACACTACGGTGATTGTTTTTTATTAGTTGGTATCGCAACGTTACCAATATACACGTTATCCAATCAGGGTGTGTCATCGCGAGAGTTTATGTTGGCGATCCTGATTCTGATAGGAAAACAATTCGTGAAACCTATTTTGAGAAGTTGACAACACTCACCATTCGCTTTGAAATTAGCACAATTATGCACTTTCTTTATTAATGAACGCAAGTACTATTAAAAATCTGCTCAACTGTCTTCCAGTTCTCTTCATTACTTTATACACCGAATTAAAAAGTGAGATCGATTGAAATTGAAAGCATCCGTGACAATGATGAGTCTTGATGCGCTTCGTATTAGTATATAGGGTTCACCCACTTCGAGGAACCAAATACTGGAGGAACGACATCGATCATTCTGCCGAAAAGATTTCAAAGCTACCGCCATAGGCAACAACCGATTCCGTCGCATGCACAGCCTTTCAAATAACTCACATTTAGCACGGCGTCCTAGATGCTGGCTTTTATTTTCAAAGAGCTTAATTTTCCTTGAATTCAAGGACAAAAAAGCATCACATAAAGTAGAGTATTGTTGTGTTTTATTTTGATACTTTCTTGTCCTTGAATTCAAATTCAAGGAACATTGAACAGAACAATAGCTATGTTTACATGGCGTATTGATTATTGGATTGGGATTGGATTGGATTCAGATCGATGCGTTTACATGACCCAAATTTATCACGCACTCCGTTCGTTTTCAATACCAAGCGATTGCAATCTAGCGGTGTTTTTATGAACTTCTTATCCACTGCTATCTTTAATCTGGCTATCAGAAAGTGGATGCATTAGTTGGTGTAACACAGGCCGTTGTACCATAACCTTACTTTTGTTTTGTTTTTTGTCATGTTACCTCTTCACACGACCACACGTTTCGTTTAGACATTACTCCTCGTTTTTGTTTAAGTAAACACGCACAGTCCGACGTCTAAGTTTGCGGTATGACGCTTTAAACCGCGTGCTGATTGCCGTCAACTGTCACAATACACACGTACAACAACAACAACCTTGGTGAATTCGATACGATTCTAGAAATTCGTTTACATGCACAGATTCAATACAATCTCTCAATACGATCCCAGCTTTTAGGGGATTGGATTCAACCGATCCAATCCGAGTTTAAAGTGTTTACATGGAGGATTGAACAGCCGGATCGTACTCAATACCGTATTGAATTCTCCATGTAAACATGGCTATTAGCCATGTTTACATGGAGGCCTGTTTTATTTCTCTATGCATGGAGGATTTAATACGGTATTGAGTACGATCCGGCTGTTCAATCCTACATGTAACCACTTTAAAGACAGATTGGATCGGTTGAATCCAATCCCCTAAAAGCTGGGATCGTATTGAGGGATTGTATTGAATCTGTGCGTGTAAACGACTTTCTAGTACCGTATCGAATTCACCCATCTTTATTTGTTGTTGTACGTGTGTATTGTGACAGGTGACGGCGATCGGCCCGCGCTTTAAAGTGTCATACCGCGAAGCAGACGTATCGGACTGTGCGTGTTTATTTAAAAAAAAAAAAAACGAGCAGGACCCCTATTCGGTAACTTTCCCATTTCTGCCTGAAATGAAAGCAGCCGAAACGAATGCAGGCAGAAATTATTTGCCCGTTTCAGCCGTCGCCAAAGATGAACAAAATAGCGATTCTATAACAGCGCCTGAAATGTGTATGTACGCTTTGGGAGGACATCACAAGGCGACTGAGCCACCGAGGCTTCAAGCCAATCAGAAACAGACAATATCATGATTTAGAGGGCCGTGATCACTGCTACACGGCTCAAATCAAAACAAACATAACCCTACACAGTTACATGAACGCGTCTTTTACAACACAAGAAGCAACCTAGAATACCATATTTCTCTATTCTAGGAATGTCTCTATGTTCTAGGAAGCCTACAAGGTAATGCCTAGGCCTACGCCAATATCTAATTATGTCTTAACACTGAATTTATATGTATCGGCCTAGTAATACGGCAGTCCTAGTGATACAATAGGCCTAGGCTAGAGTTGTTTACGTAATATTCCTCTAATGGCGGGCGTCACTAGACCGCGGCGCCGGCTGAGATTTTCGAATAATAAAGACTGCCTCAAATGAAAAGTAAAGACGTTGTTTATTGGTGTTTTTCACTCATTATAATGGAACATAATTATTAAATGCAGTTTGCAGTACAATATCACGCGTCAACAGTTATTATCCATGCTTAATATTACGGCTGATTTCGTTTCACCAGTAAAAAAGCTACTGAAACCATGACTACGTATATCACGCACACCAAGGCGCTTGGCATGCAGCCGATTGCATTGCAATCGGTTGGCATCCGCTCTGTATATCACGGCAATCTGAAGCGCTCTCAGCAAAGCCAGCGAAGCCGACTTCAGAGCGTTGAATCTACGTGGCAGTGAGTTCTATGCTGCCGTGTAGATTTATTTAAATCAATTTCCGGTTTCGCCGCGCCCCTTACGAGAAGGCAATTGTTTCGTTTAAATCAGAACAACGAAGATCAAACCTAGTTTACATCTACGAAAAACCGATAGGTTGTATTATTATAAAATACAATATAATTTAGGATTGGATATTTCTCAGTGTTAACATTTAGGCCTAGGCCAATTACAAAAATCCACCGCCGCGACTACTAATTCACAGCTGACGTATTTTCGTATCACGGGCCGAGGCTGCGCGCGCATCGCGGAGCCGCTTTGACGTGTATATCACGTAAATCAAAGCGAAATCTAACCTCCAACTCGCTTGCCCAAGCGTATTTGATCGGAGCCGCTTGGTGATAAATTCGACGTGTATACCACACTCTGCAACCGATTGGAACCAAGGCGCCTTCATCCCAGGCGCCTTAAACTTGCGTGATATACGTAGTCCATATCAGGACCACGGAAATGGATTCAGGCGGAAACGGGCACCAAAAAAGTTACAAAATCGCAATTATCCGATCAACGTCGAATTCAGGCAGAAACCATATCAGGACCTACGAAAAAAAGTTACAGAATACGGGTCCAGTAATGTCTAAACGAAACGTGTGGTCTTGTGAAGCGGTAACATGACCACCAAACCAAACAAAAGTAAGGTTATGGTACAACCGCCTGCGTTACACCAACTAATGCATCCACTTTCTGATAGCAGATTAAAGATGGCAGTGGATAAGAAGTTCATAAAACTACCGCTAGGCTGCAATCGAACTGATAGACCATTTCGAAAAGGATCCAGGTATCTATTCTTGTTTCTCCCCACGGTCCTCTAAATCTTCAAGAACAACAATACACAACAATTAAAAATGTGAAATCAAGGTTAATAGATGAAAATCTTGTGTCCATCAATGAACCTTGATATAACATTTGACAGCTCATGTTTGATTGTTCTACGTTGTTTTTTGTAACGATTTAGGGGGCCGTGCGAGAAACAAGAACAGGATATCTGGATCCTTTTCGAAATGGTCTAGCGCATAGATCTGAATTCAATCCAATCATGTACATAAATGGGGTATTAGTCAAGGTCCGTCGATCCCCTGGCGGAGGCTCGACGAGCCCCCGCCAGGGATTTACGGACTTTGGGCTTTAGTTGCCATTGTTAAAAAATGTAATGTATACCTCTCAAGGCCAATCTACAATGAAAATTATAAGTAACAGTAAAGTTTCAACCAATCCTATAGGGCACTAGCAACACCAAAAGACAACAATGGAACAAATGAATTGAATCGATGGACAAACAACAAGCTGTCAAAAAGTAATTTTGTCTGATTTTGGAAAACAAAACAAAAAACAAACAAATACACGTACAAAACTTTCACTTAGTCGTTGTCTATCATTAAAAGTTTTAAATGGCGAGCAGTTACTATTGCTACACTTGTTTTTATTTCTATGGTTGCAATTTTATTATTTTGACAGCTGATGGTTTCTCCATCAGTTCAATTCATTTGTTCCATTGTTGTCTTTCGGTGTTGCTAGTGCCCTATTGGCTGATGAGCATCAATGGGCTCTCATCAGCCAGTATGACTGGTTAATACCTTACTGTTACTGTTACTGTTACTGTTACTGTTACTGTTACTGTTACTGTTACTGTTACTGTTACTGTTACTGTTACTGTTACTGTTACTGTTACTGTTACTGTTACTGTTACTGTTACTGTTATTGTAAATTTTTATTGTAGATGGGCCTTTCTACAATATGAAATCGCATTTAAATTTACATATTCGTGACGGGAAGGACATTTTCTATGCTACGGCTATCTCACATTTTGCCACCATTTGGTAACAAAAAATTCGAGTAACTCACCTCTCGACCGATTTTGCCACAAAACTAAAGGCTCATCCACAATGAAAATTAGCATTAGCGTAACTTAAGACCGTACCGTAACGTTTTCGATGGCTGTCCACACTAGAACTTAATTTCCTACGTCCACCTATCAGAGTTTGCCCGCGTACATCAAGAACCTAAACTTATTTATTTATGTATTAATTTATTTTACATTCATTATTGTTACACAATTACTTACATTACATACAATACATATAAGTGAAAATCAAAATATCCATAGCATCACGTGATTTTGAATACACATCGCTGATTGGTTCATTCTAACTGCAGAGTTACGGTACGGCGCTAAGTAGGCCTATGGAGTTTGCAAACTTCTGTGCTACTGCCGCAGTAAGCAATGACCTTGGGATCTTATCAGCCAATGGGAGTGTCCGAACGTTACTGTTACTGCTAATTTTCAATGTGGATGGGCCTTAATGGCGTTCAATCTACATCGAAGCTTGTGGATGGTATACATTTCAACTTGAATGGACTCTTCGTGAGACCGCTATCGCGACACAGGGAAACAAACAAAAAAACAAACAAACAAACAAACAAACAAACAATCACACACAAACTAACAAACAGACAGAACAGACAGAACGAGTGCCACCAAAATAAAATGGAAACGCTCGCTACGCCAAAAATTTTGGAATAGTACTATAGTAGGTCTAGACAACATTCAAAATTTCATAATTGGTGTTTTTAATAATTGAAACTGCTTCAATAAAATAGTATATTTAGACCAGATACTGTTAAAAATCTTAAGTGTTAAGTAATTGTGTTAAGCTTAATACGTTTTCTTTTTTTTAAAATAGATAATTTCAAATAAAATAGCGTGAATGCCATATTAATGGCGGCATTAAATTTGCAGTAGATTTTCACCGCCTACTGCTATGGAGTCATATAGGGGCTTGCGCTACGCCAATCGTAGCTCGGTTGCGTACAAACTGAATAAAGCAAATAGCATAGTTGCGCGTAATACAGTTGGTATCGAATTGTCTAGGCCTACCTCCAGCTTCTGCGTCGTGGATAAGACTCTATGACGTAATCATCTCGGGTAACCTGGCGACCGACGCGTCTTTTCGCCCCTTTGAACGTATCGATTAACGCACTTATTTTTAGAAAACCTCACAACACGGATGATGACAGGTTGAAAAATATATTGCTATTTCCAGCAGGTATTGTTTGGAATAAGCCTGGAAATAACCCTACCTTGTAGAAAGAATAATTATACTAATTAATACTATTACTATTGATGAAGTTGAATAACCACGTAATTCTATCGTATTTAATTGATGTTATACAATTGTGATTAATTTGTGTATTATTTATGTTATTACTTATATTAAAAGTATGCAAGACATTCATTTTCCGGAAGCATAACTTCTTTGTTTTTCAGCGTACAGTATGGAATAATTTTTACAACGATATGTTGAAGATAATATGTGGGTTGCATTGTATTTGGCACTGATACACCGGGACTGAGCATGGTGACAATTAAAGATAAAATATTACACACAACATCCATTACCTTGCAGACTATGACTTATATTCAGACATATTACCGGTATGGTATTGAATATTGGACATTGGTATATCAGCGGTAAGACCCGACACTATTATGATTCGGCAGGTCGCCGGTTCGATTACTGCCCCTGGTAATTACCTGCCCCGGCAGTAGAGAAAGTTATTTTCATAATATAGCATATATTTTTGTGCATGTTGTTTTCGTTTTTTAATACACTGAGTATAAAATACGCAAAAGTCAATAATTGTTTTTGTACACTTGGTGCTCTAAACAGAAATACAAAGAGAGCGCTTATACGTGACCGACAGCGCAGAGTATGCATGAACATTGAACGTACAGTGGGGTCCGTGGCTTAGTTGAGAACAAGAAATATCAGTCGATCTTTCGTCGATCTTGGCATTTCACAAATGATGTACACGCCCACTACCTGGCTAGCACAAAAATGAGACGAAATCCCCTTATTCATTACCGGAAGCCATAACAGAAGTTCAACTATACGCACGTTTCTTGGAAACACAACATCTAGTCAAATAATAGGCTTCCACACAACAAACAAACGATTATATTTGATTACTTTTTGACAGTTCGGACTTCGGGCCCAACAAATTCAAGGGATCTGCGGTCGCACTCAGGGTGTAGAAACAACTTATTGTAAATGCAGTTAGAAACAAATGACCTGCGGCGTTCTCAGCTTTGCCTTGGCCAAAGTTTACGCTTGTGTACCGTAGCGCCACGCCGGCCAGGCAAGCTAGCATTATCCACTTGCTCGAGTGACACACCGCGTGTTAAAACACCATTTCCGTCCACTTCACGTTGGAAAGACTAGCAATTGACTGAAACGAGTTGTAAAGACGGCAATTAGCATTAACGTCGCCGCGGATTATCTCAAATGCGACACAGTTCCTGCAGTGAAGAACAATGGCGGAAGATTCTTTTGACTCAACGTGCTTGACTACATAATGACGTTGGATAATGTTCGGCATAATTTGTTCATGATTGTCATCCGAAGAACAATGATCCAAAATTGTCTCACCGGAAATCGTTGTTGAATGACGTCATGGAGGTCGGTGATGGGGTGGCTTGAGGTAGGTCACAAGGCCACAAAACTGACCTGCACCAATACACCCACTTCAAATCCATTGTTGAAAGTCAGAGCATTTCTTTCATCATAACAGACAGTGACGTTTAAAATGTTAAAATGGTTGACATTGTAAATTCACTCGTTCCTTCCGTGGTAATACAATGCAAATGGGATTGTCAGACACATGTATAGAAAGAATCGAGTTTTGGGGATCGACTCCCAGTTAGCACAGGAATCAGCTTCATCTTTCGTTTCTATTTGTTTATTCTGAACACACATCACACAATAATAATAATAATAATAAATTAATAATAATAATAATAATAATAATTATAATAATAATAATAATAATAATAATAATAATAATAATAATAATAATAATAATAATAATAATAATAATAATAATAATAATAATAAAATAATAATAATAATAATAATAATAATAATAATAATAATAATAATAATAATAATAATAATAATAATAATAATCATAATGATTATGTATTATATATTATATATAAACATAAAAATTGTGAAAGCAGAATAAATGATCTATTTAAAACCGTTAATTAGATAATATACGCAAATTGTATTGTTCCATAATGAATAATGATGTTTGGATTTGATTTGAAACAAATGATATATGCGAAGATTAAAGAAAAACTAACACAGATATGAACCACGAATCGTTACCAGCTATCAATGTTAAGCTTCTAGTAAAACACTTCACGACGAGCAGTCTGGACTGGTGGGGGATGTTACAACTAGTTGACCAGTTGACCCCAGTGGTAAGAGCGTGACCCCCAACCTAAGTGCCAAGAAGAGGAGATGAATGAATAGTCCACACGGTGGCTATTATTAGCTGTACGGTGTCCATACCACTTGATATGCCAGACAGACACAACAAAATAGCCTACCCGACCAATAATTCACCATCTTGTGTCGCGTCACTTTTGATTTAGCATTTCAAACATGTTGTGATCGCGGTTCTACAGCTACCAACCAATTTTTACTAGAGCTGTTGTTAAATATTTCGAAACTTTTACGACAAACTTAACCATAGATGATATGACGTAGATCCCTTTGTCACATCTAACGACCGGCAGAGCTACCCTTGACCTATTCTATCTAAGGGAAAAATACAGAAATATTTCCTATGTATGTACTATGTAGACATTGGAAATGTTACCCTTATATCGATGCCATGGTCAGTTTCATCAGATCTAGGAATTATGTACTTATTTATATTAAATATTTATCATTTTTAAGAATGAAAATGTAAAACATTGTCAACCTCCATCATGTATAGCTAATATCACTTTCAATAAATTATATCAATAAAGAACCAGAAACAATAAAGAGAATTCAATTCATTTGAATGTATGTGTATTGTATAGTACTTCATTTTACACCAATATTAATTTACCTTATCAAATAAAAGAAATTTTTTCATTTCTTACAAAATGTTTTGAGACAACAGTCTCGTCTCAATTATATTTGTTTACTTTCTTTCTCGCGTGACAGCGGTGTTTCTTTTCCCGTGTGGTCCGTTCGGAGTTCCACCAGAGAACGTAAGTACGTCCTTTATTAAGAACTTTCATGTGGCGACGAAATATCAAAATTACTTTATGTATTGTCAAACGTGCGTATTTTCGTTCACTTTCATCTTAATACAATTGTGTATATTTATTTTTCATAGCCTATATCTACATCAAAGAACTCTCATTATGAAGAAGTCCTCCTAGTCTATGGAACAGGCTACGGTTTCTTATAACTGATTTGAAATGATTTCAAATTGACTTAAGTAAATCAAAATATGTTTATATATATATATATATATATATATGTACCTGTTGCCAATATATATATATATATATATAAAAATGGATATTTTTTCCAAGAAACCCGCTTGTAATAGGTGGATTTATGAAGAAAACCAGAAATTAAAAAACCAACCCCGAATATATGTATTTTAAAGGACACGTGGAATTTAAAATAAAAATAAAATGTTAAGATTGGTTTTACCGAGAAAAGTTTTCTTTGAATTTCTCACTCAACGTCTTACAATTATGAGCTCCAATTTGTGATATTTTCAAGGCTGTGCCTTTGAACTTTTGTCTCAGACATCCGCCCCAGCCCTCCCAACACATAAACAAGCTTTCAAGTCAACCACTCGAATTCGACGAAACAACATAATAAAGTAGAGCCGCAAAGTGAATGTATGTTTATCAGGTAGTTTAATTACGTCCTCAGATTGTCGCTGTTGCGCGCGCGATGCGTGCTGCGCATGCGCAATGAACTACGCCTACTCTCTGACAGCAGACACACAATCAGATGAATTATAGTCACATCTACCGGACACAAGTCAACAGGTTCACGTGGTTATGACACCTTACTCATGTTCGGTAGCCAGGGGACTGAAGATATATTCGACAGGAGGTGTCAACCTGTCCTCTAGGACGTTTATCATATTTAAATCAAGTTTCTTGGAACTAAAATACTTTTGTTGGCTGTTTTCGTTATTTATCTAATGATGATGATTAGTATAACTATACTCGCCGCGTACGAGGGCCCCCCTCGCGTAAATTAGTCCTCACGGCTGGACGCTCGAGATTAAAATCCCTAAATATATCCCAGCATTTCCATTTAAATTTACCTATTTATACTACGTAATTTGTATTACTAATTTTACAAAATTATAAAACCAATACCATTTTAAAGTAAAAATGTATGTTTGTTAAATTTCTTTAAATGCTTTACAGATTGTCACAAAGTAAACCAAATATGTCTTGGCATTATATATATAATTTAGTGCTCTTTCTTATAAATGTTATAGAATGTTTTTATATAAGAACATTTAAAAAACCAGAAATATTTATTGGAACAAAGAAACATTCATTAGAAATATACTAATTTCTCTAGGGGATGATATATTTTGGTTTACATTTTGACAATTTTGAAACAATTTTACCCGAGAGAAATCGTGGGTTCCGCCGGGTAGGTGGACATACCGCCTTAAATAGATTTACGTTGATGAATGATGAACAATGGTTAATTAAAGTAAACTAAATGTTGATTGAGCCTAATAGCCGACTAATAGCAAAACGTAAGGTACACATTGAAGTGTCCGATTGGTGACAGAAATAAAGTCGTCGTACAACAACTTCGGTAATGCTTCCGTCACGGGTGGTTGAGCGGCAGCCAACCAGCGGCCGTGGCTAATTCAAATACATACTCGGGTTGACCGAGACCCTAAACACGCCACTGACTGACGAAAACGTTGCCGTAGTTGCTACGTACGACTACTCCTTCCAAATGTTGTCACGCTAGTTATTTCGTATGGAGCACGACATCTCACCACCTTGCCTGTCGTGAAGAATCCAAACATTAGCATACAATTCAGATCACCATGCACCGTGGGTGATTGGTGTCCTAGCGGCGACCAATTGAGTGCATGGGCCGATCATCATTAGTATGTCAATCACGGCTAGCGCAGCCGCCGCGTGCCAACTGTCACGCCGACCAACGTGTCTTCGTCGGTGGCCGTATATCTTCGACACTTCCATCCTCGCACTCGACTCTAAAGGCGGACCTTCACAAAAACGTAACGTGTAATGGATAATGCATAATGCGTAGTCGTAATGTTGGAACATAGGTAATAGGCACCGTGTGTTAGTACATACAGCGCTGTATGTGGCCAAATTTAGCAACAAACTGCTGAAGATTTCATTCCGCGGTTGAAAATAGTGCTGGATATTATTGTGATATATCTTGTTTTTTGTTTGGCGTTTGTTTCGTTTTTATTGTTGATGTGTATTTATTTTGTATTGTTGTTTTGTTTTGTGTTTTTGTTTTGGCTTTTATTGTCTTGTTTTGTTTGTGTTTGTTGTGTGTTATTTGTTGTTTTTACGTCTAAAACGTGTCCTGATTAAAATGGTGGCTTGCCTTTTTAAGATTTACTGATGGGATTCATAATCTGCGCGAAAATTTTAAACCCCGATATTTAATTAAACAATTTTCACAATTTCCCTTTATTGACGTAGGAAGAACGACGCTGCTTCAGCAGGTTGTTGCGCGACTTTGCCACTTGGAGCGCTTCATTCGTTTTCACTAGCGCCATCAGTGGCCAATCTCGGTGCCTATACCAAATACCTTAATAGAAATAGCTTCGCTATTTGGTATATAGGGCACTAGCAACACCGAAAGACAACAATGAAACAAACGAATTGAACTGATGGACAAACCATCAGCTGTCAAAATAATAAAATTGCAACCATAGAAATAAAAACAAGTGTAGCAATAGTAACTGCTCGCCATTTAAAACTTTTAATGATAGACAACGACTTAGTGAAAGTTTTGTATGTGTATTTGTTTGTTTTTTGTTTTGTTTTCCAAAATCAGACGAAATTATTTTTTGACAGCTTGTTGTTTGTCCATCGATTCAATTCATTTGTTTCATTGTTGTCTTTTGGTGTTGCTAGTGCCCTGGCGTTTTAATGGATAACAAAGTTGTGCTATTTCCAAAGTTACGACTAAAACTAGCCTAGGCCAAATAATTTCCAATAAAAAAATGTTGTAGGCCTATAGTCACTCTCCAAAGAACTTCAAAGAATGTTATATCTTCGGTTAAATAAGTTTCTATGTGTACCGGTGCTCTTATGTTTTATGCACTGCCCCATTACACATTACGTGAAATTGATCGAACAAAGTGTCACAAAGAAAAATGTTGTCAAATAATTTGGGACACAAGACACGTTTAAACAGATGAAGTAAAACCAAAGGTTTTTATTAAGGTATTTGGTAAAACAGATGAAAGATGTGTTAACTGGGGCGGATCTAAGATACCGTGAGTGGGGGGGGGGGGGGGGAGGGGTGTAATATTTCCCCCAAAATTCTACAATATACGATTTTTAGAATTGATCTAGAGGGTCTTGAAAGGGTCCTTGATAGATCAATGACAACAATGCTCAACAACAATAACCACTATTTTTTCAAATGTTATGTTAAGGTGTATTTGTCCCTTTTGTCCCTGTTGTGCGTTGTTGTCATTGAAGATATAGAAGGCCGTGATTAATTATATTTAAGGGTCCTAGAGCAATTCTGAAGATTGATTGATATTTGGGTTTTACTTTCTATATTTTTGCAATTTGGCTAATCGAGACGATCGAGTGGATGAAATATAAAGATGAGGATGTTTGGAGGGAAGGGGCAAGTAGGAGAGTTGGGAGGAAAAGTGGAAGGGAAGGAAAAGGGAATGGGGAGGAAATCGGGGGATGTTGACTGCATTTTGTCTGACTTCTCCCCCTTGACAGCAATTCTGAACAAAATGATCTATGATCCTCCTAAGCTAGTTTTTAATCACGATTCTCAAATTCTTCAATGACAATGCACAACAGTTAAATTTAAAATACGTGTTAAATTTTCAGGTTTCCAACCCAAATATCCTTATAATGCACCTGTCTCAAGTAAATTGTACGAACAGGGAAGTATAGAAAGTGAAGTCGGTACAATTGGACGCGGTTTTGTAAGCAATGAGAATGCTCATGTTGGGGTAACTTTACGCACAGTACAGTCCAATAAGCCGATTGTAAGTTCGAGTCAAATCTTTGCATTTTTCTTGTCCAGTACACATAGATAGTCGACATCTAAATTTTCAAACGCATTAGATTTTTACTATCGATACCATCTTAAATTTCTTCAAAACATGGGCAATAAATATATAAAACGCATTCATTGGATAAAACTTGATGAGCAATGTATTCTAACACACAAACACACACGTGTCTCGCTCGTTAATACATTCTCAGTGTTATGATCGACCACATGGTCACCGTATCAATAAAATACTCTGAAATGTAAGATGCCACTCCAAATTTGGGCCTAGTTCTCTGTTAAGTTTACGATAAGGTCACCAAATGTGAGAGTTTCTACTTCGACTTGTTTCTTACTTGTCACACATTAAAATTGATAGGACAAGTTAGCAGCTTATCATTGTTGACACATCTCAACAACAAGACGTCTGAAAGACTCTCGGAGACAAAGAAGGTGCCTCGAAATAATAGGGAAGCTTCATATGAAACAATGAGCACGCACAACATCACACAACAGTAGCCTGTCAAGAAACCTTGTCCATTATGGAAGAGGTACTACAAATACAGTGGGAATTATAATTTATATTTTACATACTGGTACTTGCTATTTACAATGTTTAATAGCTTATTAGCTCCAAGCCGACACTGGGCTATTAAGGGCTTCACCGTGAAGGCTAAACTTTAAAACGTTCTTAATGATATTGAATGGATCGTGAAACATTTCGTTGTTTAGATGGAAGACCAACGTTGTAGTCTGAATGCTAAGCACGTATTTGTATTATAACCCCTATTAATAGTAACACTAAGCTGACAGAAAAACAATCAAGAACAGCTTGATCGCTTACTTACTTCAGCAATCTAGTAAAAGGGGATTTATTTAAATGTGCTATCATGATACTCAAATAAAAATGTAAATGCAATCCACAAAGCCGCCCTGTTTTAAATATATTAAACATCTATATTTAGATTGAATTCTAATTCGACTTCCTTTTAAGTATAACTTGTAATACAACAAATCATAACATATATATATACCTCAGTGGTCAGACTGCCTGCCCGGTAAGTGGGAGACATTGGTTCGATTCCCAGGGGGGTCGGTTTATTACATTCTGTCTTATATACCAACATAATAACCTCATAATGGCCTTCTATAAAAACACGCATTTACCATAAATATATATATATATATATATATATATATTACCACTTCTGACTATATTGTTGACTGCCATCCACGCTTTTTGCCACGTGCAATGATTATATTATTCAGATATAAGTGTTCTTATCCCAAAGATTCAAGAAGATTTCAACTCCTTTATTTACACTCAAATTCGAGTTACAGATAAATATTTTATTAAGTCCTATATCGTAACATTAACCAACATAAACCATGGGTCAAAATATAGGCCTATATACTGACAGCAATAGTAGACAACATTTGCCCTGACTTTTTATTCGTATGTTTCCGCTAATCTATAGATTAGGTATTATTACGTGGGGCTTCTTTCGGCAACAGGGGGTTATAAATTTCACAGGGGAGTTCACAGCGAAAATCGGCGAAAATTTTCTGTTTTAGAAATAACCGTATTTGTTCTTTCTTCTTTGCATTGTGTTGTTCCCTTTTTCACAGAATAAAGTAGTATTTGGATCATATGTTTTCTTGTGTTTAAAAAAATGTTAACTGTATAGAGGCGTGTGCGATTGAACGTAGTTTATAAGCAAGCAAATTTTACATACAATTTTACATGTTTACATAGATGTATACGCATGCACATCTATAATGTGTCGAGGGAGCGCTGTGCAAGGTTCTCTAAATACAATAAATACAAAACATATCGTTCGTTGTATTTCAACTAGCCATCATTTCTTAAATATTGTATAACCTCATCACTTTTAACAGAACAACTGGCGAAAGAAATGCCACTTTAGGCACAAGCAAATCATACAACTTGCCCGTCAGTTTTTTATCCGCAAACAAAACTGAATTGTTAAACTATGCGTGGGTTACTGGAATAAAAACTAAACATTTTGTAATCGATCGAATGACACTAATTATTTTATGGTCAGTATAATTCTTCGAGTAAAAATGTGCCGCCTTGAGCAGTGTGTATTGTGTATTGTGTATCGGCCTAAATACCATCTTGTGTCGCTAAGATATGTCGTCGACTTCCAAGCCTGTTAGTATGTGCGGTAAACACGAGGCTCGCAGACCACCGGGCAAAGACACGCACGTTAACTATTGCCCCATTGTTTTAGTGCTCATTCCATAAAAATGCCAAAACACACTCCATAAATGGAACCCAACCCACTTCGATGCATGAAAGTTCCAAGAAAAAATATTGGTGCAAACAACAAGAGCTCACGTAGAGCAAATTTATTCGAACATTCTCAATTACCAACGCTGCAGCCACCACTGGTTTCCAGGGTAGACCTGCTGTGATAGTTATAAAGTGGCTCACTGTTATAGCACACAAGACACCGGCTAGTGAGCTTGAGAGTTAGATGTCCACTACAGGAATCTTCGCTGAAATAGTGTTCAAATTCTAGCCTCAGTTATCCAGCGAATTCCTTCATATTATTGAAATATTCCAATTGTATAAAATAAAATCATGGTTTCGTAGGAAACCTGCACAGGGATATAATAAGGAGATAGTGACCAAGAGCTAGAGTTTACATGATTAAATCTAATGTTCAGTGGGGAAAATCTTGGAATAAAACTTGTCAGGATTGCATGTGGCCGGTATAAAACCGTTGACTTCGCGTGTAGCCGCTGAGCCACGTCTATGTAATATAATAATGCAGACAAACGGCACAAATATTCTGGGTACCGATATTCACTAATATTCTTGTATGATCAGAATACAACGCTATAGTCACATGGAAAGATTGAAACACTATTGAAACACTTTATATTTTTATACATCTATCTGTCTTGAATGACTCAATTACATTGAAATCATAACCTTTTCACATATGATTTATTCAACTTTTCCATTTTGAAGTACACAGGTTTTGTCATTTTGCGTTTATAAAATCACAAGGAGAGAGGAACACCTTTCACAATCGATAAAGCTGGCTTTGTTTTTATAAAAATGAACAGCAAGGAATGACTATTGCCAAACAGCCTGGAGCAAGCCTACATTCTATATTGGTAAACATTGTGTTGCTATATGAATTAATATTTCGAATCTTTTACAAAGTGTTATAATTTCTATTGGACTGTTTTCTTTTTTCACCTTGTGACTTTAGGTAACACTTCTAGACCTATTAAGATACGTTATTTCTTCGTTACAGTTGGCGATTGAAGAGTAGTTGCCTACTAGCAAGAAATGATCGCGAATTGGCAGAATAAGTCGGTAAAAAACATTAGTTACCAAAGTTACACCTTCAAATTGCGTGGACATTGCTACAAAACATTAAAAATTAAGTTTCAGCTAGACCATTCTGCTTTTAATCATATCATTCCTTAAAAATTAGTAAAATGTCTTATATTTTATATTGGGTGTGCAAAGACAAATTTAATGTTGACCTGCTAATAACTACAACAGTTAATCCATGCGCATTCCTACAGAGTATAAGTAAACCAAATGCCAAACTATATTTTTATTAATACAGGCTTACGAGACTTAGAACTTTCAAATTACCATTCCTTCCATACGTTGTCTAGAGTCTAGCTGCCCCCATAAAAGGATCTAGACTTGCTTACATAAGTTCTCTTTTATTCATCATTGTCATCTAAACACACAAAACGATCAGCAGTTAAGGACATTCTGACCATAATGGGCTTTCCTTGATTAAGCTGTACGGTTGGCAGTATTGCGCAGCACAGGTGGAGGCTATCAACCTTCGACGTATTTATTCAAATGACAACTGGTTTAGACAATCCATTGGCTTTGTGACATGATTCTGTTGGAAACTTAGGTCTGAAAGTATAATATGTTGAATATGTTATAATCGATTGCTTGATATCCTAAATTCCGTATAGAACCAAGCAAAACATTATTGTTAGTTGTGAAACTTTGTACAAGCTGTTACCTGGTATAGAAAATATTCAAATTTCTTCCACATATTGACATAAAGTTTTGACATAAGGATGGTATTGTGTGGTGTACGTACAAAAATTGGTAACAAAATAAGTAAAGAAAATATTTTAATTTGAATAATGGTTATTCGACTTGATAATTTCTAAAAATAATGTTTAACACATACATTATGGTATATTATGTTTACTTTAAAATAAATGCATATTTAAGAGAATATGCCTACGTCAACTATAAGTATCCAAAAGTACATTTTGTGTTTGACACTTATAAGCAGGCGTACATGTTGAACTTTAAATAAAATAACCAAGTCATGTAGACTATTGATTTTAGATTTTTTAAATACCGTACATAAGAATTAACCAAATTTATGGTAAAAATAATGATAAACTATTATTATTATTTATATTATTATAATTATTATTATTATTATTACTATTATTATTATTATTATTATTATTATTATTATTATTATTATTATTATTATTATTATCATTATTATTCCTATTATTATTATTATTATTGTTTTTTTTTATTATTATTATTTTTATTATTATTATTATTATTATTATTATTATTATTATTATTTTATTGTTGCAATACATACAAACTCGGTCAAAACCGGCGTAACTATAAGCGCAATAATGCTTGACGGAATGACCATTTAAAACGTGTTAAAAACGCCTATAACTATGAAAAATTATTTGTATTATCCAATTGCATCCATGGTTAATTCTTACCTTCAAACCATTTATAGTTATAAACTTGAGATTTCGTTTATAGCGTGAGCCATTTACTTCTAGAAACTTCTTTAATTGGATACTGACTACTGGTGACGTGAAGCTGTGAAAGCAAAACAACATTTAATATATTACAAAATATCCCCCCCCCCCCCCCCCACTGATAATAAACTATTTATGGTAAATGGGTAGACATTAAAAATTGTATTTGTTCATATTATATTACATTTTTCTATTGCATTAGGAATGCAGTACCAGGATGCAGTTAGACAGGTCGCATGCGAGTGGAGATATATTACTTTCAATTGATGTTAGTTAAATTGATAGTTGCTTTCTGTAATTTATAATTCACTGAGAATGTATTCACAGAATTAACAGAACATTGTGTTTTTGTTTTAACCCTCTAAAGATACACGTTAGCTTATCTACTTCGAAATTAAGAGTTACATACCATTCAGTTTTTTTTTTTTTTTAAATATTTATAAATTATGACCTCTTCAATGTTCTGTCTTGTATGAGTTTATTAAGTTAACCGGTATGGTTTACCAACTCTGTATAGACAAACGTAAACGTTCGTGGAGAAATTGTTCTTAAAAACAGTTGCTTTTAAAATAGGTAATTTCATTGAAAAAACACATTCTTCCTTACATCCATAAAATTAACAACATTGAATGCCCCCCCCCCCCCCTCCCCCCACCCTCCGCCCCGTCATTATCAGTTTTGCAAAATGTTGTCGATATTTAGACCTAATGAGGTGCCTGATGTAAGCGTTAGATTATAACATCCATAAGTAGAATAGCTACTATACTTTAAATACCATGAAAGTGTTTCGAATGCAATAATTAATTTCATTGTATTTCAAAGAAGCCAGTTCTTCCACACTCGTGACTCTTTAGACTTTCAGACTCTTGCCACAGACGTTCCAATTAGTTGCCACATACGTGGGAGATGCACTCAGAGTTTTAAGAAAGGTCTGAATTCGTTCATGTCGCCTTGTTGACATGCGCAAACCCAGATCCATCCATAGTAACAACAACTACAACTTGGCATGCGCAAGCCACGCTGGCCGTGCAGAACTGAGCGTGGGTGTCCCACTTTAGGACACACTGGAATACTGGCATACTGTCTCTTTGAAGATATACTTGCCGTGTATACGTGCCAGTGGGGGAAATCGGGAAAACATGTTTCACTATTCCCATGGCATCGAGTGTCGATCCTAGACAGTGTACGATCCGTGTGAATCATATTTAAGAAAACTTAACCAACATGTGCACCAACTATATAGTTAAACTTGCTAAACTATGTTTACAGGGGAATCCCGTGCCCCTTATTTAAAAATGTTCACGACAAGCAAATATGTTCATTTGTTTGTGCAAATTGGTACAAAACTCCTCAATCCTAATTTTAAAGTGTTCTACACTGGAATGAATGCACTAATATCAACACAACATCAGCAATTACGCTTAAACTAGAATCTTGTGAAGTATACAGACCCAGAATCATGACTATTTGTCTTTTTTTGTGTGTAGTAAAACATATAACATGCTTTTTCGGGGTGTTCCGTAGAGTAGAAACATTCTATACCTTGGCCTACCTGCCGTTTGAACCCTTCAGAGTGTATCAGTGTATTTCAGTTCTTTGAGAGTAAAGTATGTTAGTACAAAGAGTCAGTCGTAGAATGTATCTTGTGAATAAAGAAACAGAATAATCCTTCAGTCAGGGTTGCCGAAGTCTAGCAGGATATCGAAGCCACCAACTCACGAATTAGAGCCGTGTATAATACATAATGTCTTGTGTCATCTGCTAATATGCGATATAACAGTGACGTGATTATTATATACAATCTAATTAAATTACTTTACATGTACCTATTCTAGTTGTTTGGGTAAGAGCACAGACAAATTGTATAGGCCTATAGAGTATACACGTGTCACACATTTTACTGGGGTGCATTTAGTCAGTGGTTGAATTGCCCGATCTCACTATAGAGCCCAATCACTACAAGTACAAACAGACGGCACAAAAGTAGAGTAGTGCTCTTACCGAAGATGGAGCTATCATCCCAGTGCTCTGCTCCAGACGACCACCTGTAGCTATTGCAACTGCTGCTTGTTGCTGTTGTATAACTTACAACCAACATGGACACTTCAAGCATCAAGTATACGAACGTCCATTATGGTGTACGCATTCAAAATGGCAGACACTTTAAAGCGCATCGTTTTCAAATAAGAATCACAATACGTTTATGAAACTGACAAGTCGTTTGCCGACGTCCACGTGGGGCATTATTTTGAAACGTGTGCGTTGCCAGTAAAGAGGGAGAAAACGGTCACTGACCTAAGACTACCCCCACGCCGCGCCAAGACGAGATCGCGACTCACTGGCACGTGGCACGAAGCTTCCCCTAGCGAAAGTACGAACCTACGGTTTGCAGTTATTCTCACGAGAGCGCGTTCACGAGATGGCGGATAAAGTAAAACAGTGTCGCTCAAGCCGAAGCGAGCACAGACAGACAGACGGTTACCCAGCCACCTACGAGCAGAACGAGCGCACATGTCTCGCACAGGCTGAGGCGTGGGTAGGCCAACGGGCACGCGCCTCGGCTCCACTCGGTTAACTCCGGCTTGGCTTAGCTTAGAGCCATTTCATTTATCTCTTAGAGAATTGTGTGGGGGTAGGATATTTCTGAAAAGAAAATATTCATTTCGTTAATGTGGAATTAAACACAGCTTTGTATAAGGAATCATTTTCTTCATAAAAATAAGCTCTATAAAATATCCACACTTTACTAAAAGCCATGTGGAATAATTTAAAAAAAAAAGCTTTTAAGGGCACACTATATATAATTAATAAGAAAAATTCTTCAAATAAGATCTTATCAACCTGAAATTGTGAACATACATACATTGACATCTTAATTTTACATGGCAATTCCTTCAAAAATTGGTGCCATTTTTCGACCATTTTTTGAGTACATTTTGTTTTTTTAGTGCATTTTACCACGCTGTAAAGATTACTTGTACAGCTCGAAAGTAAACGAAAAACAAATTTAAATAACAATACCATTTTTTGAGTACATTTTGTTTTTTCAGTGCATTTTACCACGCTGTAAAGATTACTTGCACAGCTCGAAAGTAAACGAAAAACAAATTTAAATAACAATAACATGCTTGATAAGGTAATGACTAATGAGTAATGATACACCATATCGTAAATGCGTATGAATTTTGTGGAAAAATGAAAACTTAGGAGAAAAAGTAAAAACAATCTTTTTTAATTATTTTTTATTAATATTGAACGTAAATTTTCATTAATCCTAAAACCGATACGTCACTTTTGAAAATTGGTGACATTGAACATATTCTGAAAATTTTAAGAGATTTGGTCGAAAAATAAATAAGTTCCGGTTGCCCCTATATCATAAAAGGTGTTAATTACAAGTTCACTTGGATATAGTTTTCCATTAAAAATGCACTTCCTAACAACTAGAATTTGGGGTATTTCTTACCAATAGAAGCAGTTTGTAAGGTTGCCCATCGACATCGATTAATCGATTAATAATCGATGTCGATGCAAATTTCCGACATCGATTTGTGTTTTCATAAATCGAATCGTTTTTTACACAAAATTATCATAATAAAAAAAATCTGTACTTCTTGTCAACAAGGTTACAACTAGTGTCAACTTACCAGAAGGTTTTGCGATACCCAAAAAATGATTTTGTAAGTTTTTGGTTTTGGTTTTTACAATGTTCAAGGAACTTTGTTTTCGATGTCGATTATTTCAGGTTTGATGTCGATGTCGAAAAATTTCCGACATCGCGATGTGACATCGATGTTTTGATTTTGATGTCGATGTTGTAATTTAACATCAATGGGCAACCTTTATATTTGGACCCTCTTCTATCTCATTCCTCTCATTTATTTTTTAAACCAAATCTCTCTCCCAATTTTCAGAATATCTACAAAATTACCAATTTTAAAAACTTCAGTATCGGTTTTAGGATAAATTGAAATTTACGTTCAGTTAATAAAAAACAAAACAATTTTTTTGTTTCTAACTTATTTCACAAAATCAGTACGCATTTAAAATATTTTTTTTAATTGTTTACCGTTTACTTTCTGAATTGTACAAGGCCCTTCGTTGCCTGGTAGAATTGTACTAAACAAAACCAAATGTACTCAAAAAATACTCGCTAATAGTAGATTTTTTTTTTAAATTGATCATGTGAAATTAAGGTGTTAATGTATGTGTGTTCAAAATTTTAGAATGATCTGTTCATATTTGTTGAATTTTCAATTTCCATTGTATAGTGTCCCCTTAATGCTAATTTTCTTTACCTTACCCCACACGGATTTTAGAGTATTTTGGGTATATTATAATATAGCTCATTTTTTTGAAGAAAATGATTTCATAAAACCTAATGTTACCATTTTGTTTTGGGTTTAGTCGATTTTTTGGCGAATTTTCCCTAGATCATTAATATATACGGCACCAAATGTTGTTAAAATTTCCAGAAGGAAAACAAAGCTAAACGATAACTCGGTTTCAGCTTCACTTTGACAATATAGACGTACAATCATAGTAAAACCAAACAAGTTGACAATTAACAATCTATACATATTGGTTAATCTATGCTATTTGCGTGAAAGTTAACACTCAACAAACGTTCTGCCTAGTGTCTCTACACGTATGTACGTTATTGTGTAAGTAAAAAGATTAACATATTATACATAAAACATAGTATTTCTCATTGCCATTCATTTTGATACTCCAATTCTATTCCTTGCGAACACATGTTTCATATTTTGCCTAACCCAATATAAGTCATATTGCCACAAAGGCCATAACTCAATGAGAACAATCAGAAAATTATTGGATAATATCAATCACTACAATATAATATTCTTTTTAAACAGGAATGTAAATAAGGAAGTTAAACAGCTGACAAAACTATATTTTAGAAATCACTTGTTGTAGTGTGTCGAGATTACGTTGTTGTACTAATTAAGAGAGGCTCATGTTTAATGTTTTATATTTTTCGTTGTAAACTTAATCTAAATATTACGCTATGTTCATGTCTGCTGTATATACGACTGTCAGGCATCGCGCTCTCAACGTCCCGAACTGTATCTTGTCTTGGTCTTGTGCAAGCGCAGTATTTCATTTGCGTACGATCACTGAGGACGAACTTACGCGAAACTCAGTGATCACTCAAAATAATTGTCTTGCTAATTATCTGAAAATAAAAGACTCACAAAGACATTCAAAGTTTTAACTATATATAACATTTTTTTATTTACTTTTTTTATGTTTTATGTATATTAATTTACTTTTATTCTGTATTATTGTTGTGTAATTTTGTTTTTTCTATTACATCGTCTGGACTATACCAATTACGGCCGCCGTCTCGAGTCCAGCCAGTCATACGAGAACTGTCAGTCACGAGAACTATCAGTCATGAGACCTGCCAGTCATACGTGATCTGCCAGTCACGAGACCTGCCAGTAATGAGACCTGCCAGTCATATGAGAACTGCCAGTCACATGAGAACTGCCAGGTCATGAGACCTGCCAGTCATACGTGATCTGCCAGTCACGAGACCTGCCAGTTATGAGAACTGCCAGTAATGAGACCTGCCAGTCATATGAGAACTGCCAGTTATATGAAAACTGCCAGTCGTACGAGACCTGTCAGTCACGAGACCTGCCGTCATATGAGAACTGTCAGTTATATGAGAACTGCCAGTTAAATGAGAACTGCCAGTTATATGAGAACTGCCAGTTATATGAGAACTGCCAGTTATATGAGAACTGCCAGTTATATGAAAACTGCCAGTTATATGAAAACTGCCAGTTATATGAGAACTGCCAATTATATGAAAACTGCCAGTTATATTATAACTGCCAGTTAAATGAGAACTGCCAGTTATATGAGAACTGCCAGTTATATGAGAACTGCCAGTTATATGAGAACTGCCAGTTATATGAGAACTGCCAGTTATATGAAAACTGCCAGTTATATGAAAACTGCCAGTTATATGAAAACTGCCAGTTATATGAAAACTGCCAGTTATATGAGAACTGCCAATTATATGAGAACTGCCAGTTATATGAAAACTGCCAGTTATATGAGAACTGCCAGTTATATGAAAACTGCCAGTTATTTGAGAACTGCCAGTCACGAGACCTACCAGTCGCCCGTGACCTGCCAGTCGCAAAGATCAGCCAGTTGTACGAGACCGGAGAGACCCAAAGCGTCGTGACGCTGAGAACGTTACCTTTGCCTACTTTTAAATCAAAGTCCGATCGGGAGCCAACTTCCCATGCCTTCTAAAACCTCCCCTGGGAGTACTAAGTTACACATTTTAAATATTCTATTTCTCGAAATTAATACAACACATTTATTACACAATTCATTACTGCCGTCTAATGTACTTTAGATGTATGAAACTTATATGTCAATCATTTACTTTGTAGTTATAAGCAAACATAAATCTCCAGTAGCATAGTCATAAGTAGGTCTAGTTATTAGAAAGGGCATTAAGCATTCGATGTATTATTTAACCAAATCTATATGTAACGGTATGCTTGAAAGAAACCCTAAATAAATAAATATACATACACAGTGTGCTTGCAAACTACGTTTGTTTCTTTATACAATACTTTATCGAATTGATATAGCAATAGATGTTTGGAATGCAACCTAGATCACTTTCGGATGCAATTTGGATTGATTGTAATTTACAATACTTCGACGTTTGTACGAGAGGTAAAAACTTATTTACTGCTTATCCCAAACAATATAATATTACGCACAAAAAATCCAATCTATATACACTATTGGTTAATCTACCACAAAATTGGGAAGTCACTCTGACAGTATTCAGTGCTTGTGTCATTGTCTATTAAAGTTTGTGTCATAATGTCATAATAATTGTATGGGTTTCTTTTATATCGTGACGAGGCAATACCTAACATCTCTATCATTAAATAAACAGGATTCAACGCATCAAATCATCAACGGTTCAACGCATATAGCTTCTCTACTCGCTTCCACGGTTTATAGGGTTTCCACTTCGCTATTATGGCCAACCAGATCACAAAATTCCGTCCATAGTTTTGATAGATTTATTTATTAGTGATCTATCAATTAAATCAACTATTACTGAACATATCCCCGCTAATGATTTCGTGTAACTATGATGCTATCTTCAGCTGGTAAACACAGAGTGCTTCGAAAACGAGAACTTGATCCGATCGGTTATCCGCTTTTCGTTTACTCGCTCATATCGGTAGTCTGATCAAGAAACCAGTGATCCATCGCCGAATTAAGGTTAATGGAGTAGATCTTGAATTATTGATGCAGCTGAAATGGTTGATCCGATTACGTGACAACACGGATCTGTTGATCTTAGTTAATAACAATTTATTTTATTTCTTATATACTTAGGTAACAATAACAGCCTAAAATAGTTACGGTTGAAATTATAGTAATGAAGGAATCTTATAAAATGTCAATATGGGTTAGCCATGGGTTACAATAAATACATTTAAAAGGTCAAAATATAGAAGTAAAGAAGGGTACAAACATTGAATCTTGAATAAAGCATAACATCCTGCACAGTGTCGCGTCGACATCAGCGTCGACATAAACACTTAGAAATGCCTCTTTTCAAATAAATTGTGTTGCTGTTTGAAGTTCGGCAGCAGAGCGGTGGCGTCAAGTACATAGTTCCCTGTTTATGCCTGCTCTCTGTTGGAGGAACCTACATGGCTGGTCAAAGTTACACCGTCCTTTCGGATGGGACGTAAAGCCGATGGTCCCCTTGGTACTTTTCTACAGAAGTAGGCTACGTGCCGGTACCAGGCTTCCCCTCCTCCCTTCCTCATTATCATTCATCGATCATCACTCATCAGGCTAAAGAGGGCATTGAGCCCTACACTGACTTTAATTACAATAAAGTAAAGTAAAGTACTTTCTGTTTACTTTCTTTGATGCGTAGCATTTTTTCAGCAACACAGCTTGATAATGCATACTGTGAAAATAATCAACGGGTTGGTAGGGGGGGCATCAGTTCGGGTCAGATCGGGCCAGCCCAAGAGAGCTCGATGCACGATTACATGAGCCTTGACACCGCGCTGGCAGCGAATCGCGCTGCGCGAGTATTATACTATCGACAATTGCAATTTATCAACAAATGTTTATTTACTTTTAAAATTTAAAGTGTTAATTACCGCGTTGTTTTCTTATTCTTTGTAGTTGTACCCGCAGTACACAATTGATGTGAGCGTGAAACAAATAGTGACAAATGAATACATCGAGCAATTGATCAAAGTAAGAAGTATTTTATTTCAATTAACTTCATTTGTGTATTTGTATGGTGTATATATATAGATATAGAGGGAGAGAGAAAGAGAGGTGATCTGGCGTTTGTTTTCGCGGATATAATCTTTGTTATTCATAATTTTTTTGGGTGAATCCATGTGTTTTATTATTATTTATTTTGAAAAGCAACATTTTGGCCATACTTTCCTGGCATTTGAATATTAATGTACGTATGCGTGGGTCTACTTTTTCAGGGAAAGTTCGCCGCTTGTTTGAGTGAACTTGTTGTAGCCCGAGCACTGGCGTCGGAACCGGGGGGGGGGGGGGGGGGGGGCAAGGGGGTATTGCCCCCCCTAACTTTCATGCCATGGGGGCATGGGGGGCAGATTTTATGAGTTGAAAATATATATTATATGTATGTGGTATTAAAAATATACGTTTATAAGCCTATTGCAATAAAATCATGTATTTAAAAGTGTATTTTTGACATGGTAACCTCTGACTCAAATTTTGTATAATCATACATATTATATAAAACAACTTTTTTTAATCTATTTTTGTTTACCATTACCATCTATATTGATAATGGAATGCCCCCCCCCCCCCCCCCCCTTATTACAAAAACGTTCCGACGCGCCTGAGCCCGAGTCTGCTCCCTGTGTCTCGACGTTTCGCCAGAATAACATCTGGCATGATCACGAGTCATGTACGTCCGTCTAACTCTAGCTAAAGCCGACTCCGTGCTAGTCGACGAGAGCAAAAGTAAAGAGTGAACAAAGAGTAAAAGCAAAAACCAAAAGTAAAGAGTAAGAAAAGATTAAAAGCAAGAGTCGACTCCATTCTGGCCGAGTAGCGTTGGACGTACGTGACTCGTGATCATGCCAGATGTGATTCTGGCGAAACGTCGAGCTGAAGATCCAGATAAAGACTTCGGGCTGGCACCAGTAAACTCAAACAAGCGGCAAAATGTCCCGGAAAACAATACACGTCCGTCTGCAAAAAAAAACAAAAAAACAAAACAAAACAATATATATATATATAGCGCAGATTACAGTCTCCACATTCAGTAAGTCTATCGGCTCATTCTTCTACATACAAACGAGCGTAAGTTACAGTTTTGCATTATTTTGATTTATGTGCTTAATTTATCGCCATGGGTTACTAATATGATCTTTTTTTTAAAATGTATGTTTATTTATTAACATCTGCAAAATGTTGTATTTTTCTAGTGATGGCTGTAAATTTAACTTTTTCAACCACCATCTTGTCGGATTCGTTTTTAACGCTTAGTACTCAACCAAGAAGTCTTTAATGTCGAACTTGTGCACATCTGTTATTTTTGTTTGAATATCTAATCTGTCAATGAATGTTCGTTGGATGCGCTGCATGGTAGGGCCGGCCGACACTGTGACGTCATTATTCTTGAATATGAATGAGCTGGATTTGGTCTATCTCTGTGAGCACCGGTTCTTGAACGCGCCCCGCCTCACACTAATGGCTACGTGTGCTTTGGGAGTGGCCCCTACACTTGTGCTTGCTGGCAATCTAGAAAAAAACACACTCACACACTTGGAATCACTTTTTGAAGCCCGATTTGGAGCGAGGTAGACTGTCCGCATTGCCCTCTACGTCACTGATTATATCAATTTTGAGGTTGGAATGAATGGATTGTGTTAAGACTCTGAGTGAGCGAAGGGTCATCCTCCGAACTTGATTGATTACTTTGGTGTGTGCCCTACAGACAGACAATGGGGCATCACAGAAAATATCTCAAGAGAACACACAAATTTCCAATTCGCCAAGCACCGTACAGAAACAAATTGTAGCCCTGCAGTTAGCATTGCATCAACATTCGAAATTGATGATTTCTCTTCGGAAATATTAAATTGACAGCCCTAAAGAATTTTAGATTAGTTACGCGCAAGCCATTGCAGTGATGGCAATTTGTAAATGCTTGAACTCGTACTGCCTAAAACCATGTAGAGCATCAAATCAATTTCCGCGTTTGAGTGCCATTATTCTTCAAACTAAATAATATATATTTTATTTTACTGACTCATTGGTCTGGTGGGTTTATTCCTACTTTCAATGTAGAAGGTCCAGGGTTCGATTCTCAGTTCGGTCTAGGGATTTTTTTTCTTTTGGAATTTACATAACTCTATCTATAATACTCATCTATAATACTCTATAATACTCATCGCGTAAGTGTAAATGTTGATTTTAAAACCATCATAACGAAGAACCATCCACCACATAAACTCAGTTCTTGTAACTGATGGGATAGACAATAAATAGTGAATATTTATAAATATTTTATCGGAGCAAGTATTTCACAAATTGAGTAAAGAATATTGTTTTATTTTTATTTTATATGTGTATTCATGTTTCTACCACAATAATATAAGATTCAATATCAAGTTTTGCTGTGCTTTCAAAAGGAAAAGGTTGAATAGAAACGTGGAAAATGTGCACAACAAGACGGAAAGAATCGTCCACACATGCGAATAAATTCAAACCAATAAAAGCGCTTGTACCGAGATGGTAAATGCGCTCCATTTTGGGAATTTTAAAAGTGCTTACTATCAACACGGAGACAAAGCAGGTGCAAGTAAAAGGGGCGCTCCTTCACATTATAGTGACGTAGTCTAAACATGACAAAAATAAGTTAGAGAGTCATTTTAAAGAGTGAACTGACTAACTAAAGAATTTTTTGTATTGGAAACAAGTTTCTTCCGGGGGTCAAAGGTTGGTAGAATCCCAGTATTATCAAGCCAGTATATACAATTATACATAGCTAGCTCATTTCGGTGGGGTAAAAACTCGTGCATGGTTAAATATTAAAATATGTTGCAACGCTTTTTTTAACGATATATAATTTCCTGTCGTAATAAACTTTCAAAACATAATTTTCGACCATTTATGACAACTTCGAATTCTATTTTTGTCACTACGTAATTTCAGCGCTGCTTATTTCTCAGTCAAGGGCTTAACGCACACTGTAATGAAGATGCAATTAAATAAAATGAGCGTAATATTATTACCGATCTACGCAAACATGCCATGTAATTTGTCACAAGGTTTGCTTCCTACGCCCTACGGTCGTACATCAACGTAATAACATGCATGTCAATGTGAAAGTTGTCTACCCGTCTCTTCATGGCCACGTCAAACGTTCTGCCCACACCAGCAGTGTGGTCAATGAATGGGGAATGATGAATGAGTGGATGTCGTATGATTGGCAGTTTGAAATGAAAGAATGAAATGAGCAAACATACACACGTCGCGTTTGTTTCGACTTTTGGCGTCTGACGTAGCTAATGAGGGCGAGAGGTTATAGTTAGTCCATTTGAAGACATACCTTTTCTTACACTGTATTTAAATAACTTATATTATTTTAATTTTACTAAGTTATTAGTTTTAAATAACAAACGTAACTAAAATCATTAGAATGATTTTAAGTTTTCAATAATACACTGCATTATGGTTTTGCAATAATTGATATTGCCAAAATTTATACTAGTACAAAACTGATATTACTACAATACCTACCTAATATTTATGACGTACTATTATAGTCTATAATATACCTGCATTAACGTGGGCTGGTTATATGGTTTATTATATACTTTCATATGATGCAAAACTCATTTAATTGATCATATATTACTTTATTATAAATAAAGTTCTGCCTTTACATTACAAGCTAATTAAGCATCCCAAAATGCTTGCAATAACAATAATCTCGTGTAAACGTTGGCAATATACACTGCAAGTATATTTTATAGTAAATTTAATAAAGATATTTTCTTCTAATATTGGCTATTTATTCATGTATTCACTATGATATATCAACTTGTATTGGTCATATTATTCTACCCTATTCATACATAATACATTAAAAAGATCAATTGTATATGTCCACCCACAATTAAACAAGAGAGTATTTTATCTAAAATAACAAGCACATAAACATGAGAAGTGTGTTAAAACCTTTGGAGTTCTCGCGTTTGTCACCAGACGCTGAAGCGCCACTGAGCAGTGAGGGAAAGTGACTGTAACACTGTGAAATATTCACGGGGAAAAATAAAGTTAGCGTGTTTGATCGTAGACACACGGAGTAAAAAAAAACTCTTTTTTCAAAGAAGCTTTTCTTTTTTCTCAGCATCTTTTAAGTCATGCATACTGTCCAGTGGTCACGTACAATTAAAAAGCTTATGCCTATTCTCTAAACATATTTAGTAGTTTTAATTACATAATTAGTTCATCGTGTCTTTCTGGTGCATCTTCTTCTAATGGTTTAGTTAAGTATTTGCACATTCGTATACTACATTTCCAACTAAGAGAAGCACTGATAGTGATTTGCTTTGTAGGACTATTTTCGCCCACATTATTCCTCAAATTTGATTTCCAGTTTTGGTCATACTCATCTCTCAAATGTCCTTAATTATTAACGATTAAACGTTTTTAGTAAGAAGTATTATCATTAATCTTAATAAATTGACTATTCAACACATAATAATATTTTGGCGGGAACTCGGCGAAGCATCCAAAAAAGTGAAGCCATTAATAATAGTTATCTTTAGAATGGATCATCACTCATCAGGAATACCAAAATTATAAGAAATATAAATTATTATTGCCCAATAATATCACATAGTTAACAGTGCACAGAACATACACGTAAACATGGGTATACGTCCAAACAGTCGCATATGCATACACAACACACACTAACGCCCACACGCACACTCAAAAGTCGTTCTGGCAACACTGTAAACTAGTTGTAGTCGCCTCCTACGCAGAGAGAAGGATGAATGGGCCCGTGGCTCGCCCATTACCTTACACTATATGCTATAATTTACACGCAGAAAAACTTGCTCTTTCTATATCGAGTATTTACGGCTAAATAACAAAAATTAAAATACAATATTCTGCTTGTTTTCTTGGATCTTAGTGCGGATTTATGATTTTTTTCCCGTTTGGATGGTAATTGTACCAATTGTAATTAATTAAAGTCACAACTGTTGTGAGTGTGGTGCGATGTAGGGAGGGGGGAGGGGAGAGGGGAGAGGGGGGGAGAGCGTCTTCAAGGCGCGCGTGCTTGCACCGGAAACCCCTGTCGCAACATGTTAGCAGATTCTAATCTCCTCGCAGTCACTCCCTCGCGAAGAGTGGTTACCTGCTGTTAGGGAGGCAGGAATGTCGTCTAATAAAACTAACAAACCACACCATTAATAATTGACAAGACCCGTGGACTGTCTGATATTAGACTGCGGTCTTCGGCAGAGAAGGGGATTTAGTCAATCAGCGCACAAAAATATGACACATTGCGGTGGCGTCGTCTCAAGCTTTAACACCAGATATCACACCGTGTCAGATTCTTGCCGACACATCGAGGTCTCAAGATGGCATTGGGTGTGGCTGCAATGAGTAGGCATCGAAATAATCACACGCCCACTCTGGAGCCCTTACGTGCACGGTGTACCTTCGCACAGTGACGCGTGTTCACACGCACACGCACTCTGGAGCCCTTGCGTGTACCTTCGCACAGCTACGCGTGTTCACACGCACACGCACTCTGGAGCCCTTGCGTGTACCTTCGCACAGTGACGCGTGTTCACACGCACACGCACTGGAGCCCTTACGTGTACCTTCGCACAGTGACGCGTGTTCTGTTCACACGCACACGCACTCTGGAGCCCTTGCGTGACCATCGCACAGTGACGCGTGTTCTGTTCACACGCACACGCATTCTGGAGCCCTTGCGTGTACCATCGCACAGTGACGCGTGTTCTGTTCACACGCACACGCACTCTGGAGCCCTTGCGTGACCATCGCACAGTGACGCGTGTTCTGTTCACACGCACACGCACTGGAGCCCTTACGTGTACCTTCGCACAGTGACGCGTGTTCTGTTCACACGCACACGCACTCTGGAGCCCTTGCGTGACCATCGCACAGTGACGCGTGTTCTGTTCACACGCACACGCATTCTGGAGCCCTTGCGTGTACCATCGCACAGTGACGCGTGTTCTGTTCACACGCACACGCACTCTGGAGCCCTTGCGTGTACCATTGCACAGTGACGCGTGTTCTGTTCACACGCACACGCATTCTGCTGGAGCCCTTGCGTGTACCATTGCACAGTGACGCGTGTTCTGTTCACACGCACACGCATTCTGCTGGAGCCCTTGCGTGTACCATCGCACAGTGACGCGTGTTCTGTTCACACGCACACGCACTCTGGAGCCCTTGCGTGTACCATTGCACAGTGACGCGTGTTCTGTTCACACGCACACGCACTCTGGAGCCCTTGCGTGTACCATTGCACAGTGACGCGTGTTCTGTTCACACGCACACGCATTCTGCTGGAGCCCTTGCGTGTACCTTCGCACAGAGACACTCGTGACTCGTGCACATTGTACTGACACGCACACGCGTGAACGTGAATGAAATAGTAATGGAAATTAATAATATAATTACTCAGTATCATTCAAGAACACAGATTACTTTGACAGCGTAGTGAGATGACATAATTTGGTACGTTTATAAAAGCTAAAATGTGAAACCACATCAAAAATATGTTACAGTAATTGTGGCATAACACAAACGTTTACGGTTCTAGATTCACCGAATTGCGAGCATATAATTTTCTAATGGTTTTAGTTCTGGAACTTTATTTTAGCATGTTTTTGTTACAATTGGTAGGTTCCCACTGCCTCGTAACCTGTGTTACCTATTCACATTTTAAAATAAATTACGGAATAAATATTCGAAGTTCATAAGAATATGAATATGAAAATTGTAATTCTTATGTATTCTATATTTTTGCAACATTCCACAGGTGCAGTTGTAATAATTGTCCATACCCACTTAGTTACAAGAACTGTTTACAGTAGGCGACATTTTACCTATTAGTGTTTCGTTGCTACGACGGCACAGTTACCCATATCTGTGTATCGTCCAGGCCAGGTGGGAATTGAGCCCTGGGCCTTATGCATAGGACGCAGGAAAAAAACACTTTTACCAACAAGCCGACTGGTAAATATTTGTAGACACATAAAATCTAGTGTTTTGGTACCTACAGCTTGCTAATAATAATAAGTCTTCCATTGATTAATTCGAAAATGCCCGCTGGGATTTTCTCTCCACATCGTCACGTCAAGTATATCCAGTACATTAACTTGCCTTCTTGCCTTCAGTTGTTTGTAATAAATTATCTTCGAAATAATTCTGACAGTTTTAGTTTTGTTCTTTTTGTGTAACAACACCGTTCATACATTAGCTGCTGAGGTATTTTTGAAGTTCTGAGAGAAAATGTTTTAGTCATTTTATCAAAAGATATTAGAAGATATTCTAATATTTACTATTCCCTCGCTCGAGTTATTCGTTACGTCGCTTTGTGTCTCTAAAATTCATCTTTTCCGCATTGTTACAGAAAATGTAAGAAATGTGTCAAAATGCTTCATTTTATTTGAAATAAAAATACCTTCCAAATATATTAAAATAACTGGATTACATACGCGTTACGATTTCGTTACGTGGCATTGTGTCTCTAAAATTCATCTTGTCCAAGAAATGTGTCAAAATACTTCATTTTATTTGAAATAAAAATACCTTCCAAATATATTAAAATAACTGCGCGACATACACGTTACGTAGAGTAGCCGGCTTCCATTTTGAATTCCATTCCACAGCAAGACATGAAGAGATGTTTGTATTTTGTGACATGACTAGCACTTCTTTAACAAATACATACAAAGACATTTCTTTTCGGAATGAAATAGCACTGTAACTGCACTTCAGTGGAACGTACAGTTCTGTTCGTACACCGTCTCGTACAACAAACAAACAAGGGACCAAGTGGATGTATTACGTAACGATGACGAGGTGCTCAATACTTACACGACTTCCCTTGTGCTACTATAAGCTTTAGCTGCCAAACCATGTGATGTAAAGCTTAAATATGCCATTTATTCTCAAATTCCCTCGATCTATTCTCACACTTACCTCGCATCTCTATATCTAACAACCCGTATCACACACGCTCTTTCAACGAAAATCCGCAGATTCCTTATGTTCTTTGATACAGTCGTAAATGCGATCGTGCTCTTAATCTTAGTATAGCGCGCACAAGCCACATTAATTACGGTAACTGTGATTTAAAAACCGAGCTCGCTGTTCGGCCACGAACCTTGAGGTTGTCTCTGGACACGTCCAACGAGAGAGATAATTCTGCGCCCCCCCCCCCCCCCCCCTTTCCTAGACACAAGCAAAGTAAGACAATTGTGACAAAGAAAACCCTGGTTCTGGGTCAGGATGTGCATCCAGCATCATCGCCAAATGACGGAATTAAACGTACAAACTCGAAAACAGGTACCATTTAAGTTATTCGAAGAATTAAACTTTTGTCTTATGTTTTCAAAGAAGGTGCTTTTCAGTAAGCTAATTAACGACTTGAGAATTAGATTTCAGATTTGAAATATAATTTGATTGAGGGTAGAAAGAGGAAATACACAACTGTGTGGATTTTGTCTACGAGCACCAGAATGTATAGGGGATTTCAACATGCCCGGCACCAATTCAAGTTAAAATGATGACAGTAAGAAGAAGCGATCGAAACATAATTTGACTGATACACTCACTGAGATACATTTATCCTGGATCGTTCTAGACCTAGCAGTTTACATTGCCGAGTGATGAGTGAATGACTAGAGATACGCCTTTTTAGCATTACTTTTCTCTGAATTTGGCATTTTAAAATCAGCATTTTCTAGCGTATATTTTTCTTTTCATCAAAACCTTGAATATGAGCGAGTTTCGTGCAAAAATCATGGAAAATTATGTGCAGATAATCAATTCAATAGTAACTACTTAAATTCGGAACTAAATCGCAATAGGAATGGAACACCATAGTTTTTGTAAAGTTAACAGCATTTTAGCATGTTAGCTAGTGTTTTGAAGCGTTTTCAAGAGTACACGTTCACCGATTTAGCATCTAAAACCTCAAACTCTATACAAATAAATGCGTATCTCTAGTGATTACGATTGGCCGAAAGTGTTGCCATGGTGACGTGGTAAACGTAAACACGAGACTAACGTGGGAAGGTAGGTCAGGAAGTGATCGACACGACACGCGTGCTGGTTGTTCACGTCTGTTTCTTGTGGCCCGTGCCCCTATATAGTCCGGTGGCTGCTGCCTCAGTGTGGGCGCAAACACCTGACTTGGGCAAGCTGCGCCCACACGCTTGGCTACTGCATCACCGCATCTTCATTAGTTACTTTACGCACCTTTCACGATCAAAACGATACTTTAATGGCTTTTCGTGATACGGCCATCATTTAAGACAAGTTATGATCAATAGTGTGAAAAAAATAATTGAATCCAAGATTTATTCATGAGATTATAATTTTAAAATAAACCCAATAAAAACAGTGTTAAAAGTTACACCAATCTTTACGTTTTTGTCGTTTAATGTTGGCATTAAGGATTGCCCAGGGACGTGTTATAAATTAGTGAAATCAATCAAATCAAGGAACTACTACTGCTGCTGGGTCTTGTACCTGCTGAACGTAGCAACATCAAGACACAGTTTATGTAAATTGTGTATTTGGAGTCGTTATGTAATGAAAACACGTACATATAATCAATTATGTAATGTCTACAAATGAAAATCAGTTTCTTTTTTTTCCTATGCTAAAATGTTAAGAGTCTGCAACTCAGGTAACACAATATATGAACTTTTGTATTGTTTATAAATTATAATCTAAATAAATTGTTCCTCTAGAAACAAAAAGTTCATGGTAACCAAAACCAACTGAGTATAAGTAGGCCTAAAGATAATCTCTGATAACAAGTATACAAACGGCTAAAATAGTTTGGTGCAGCTTTGCAGGCTATTGCTCAGATCTGAAGCTATTTGTATCACCATGATTCATGACCACCTAGATATCCACGTACACGAATGCGCAACACCTACAGTTGTAATATCAGTTCTGTTGTAGGAAGTCAACAACTAATTGTTGATTCTCGTAGCGTACGTCTGTTGAGAAATGCACCCTTAACAAATAACAACTCTGCTATTTTATTAGTTGGGGCAAAGCAAGTATTAATAGCATTTTTAATTGGTGTAATTTGTGTGCATATATATAACGGTCAGTATACAGTGTCACATAGAACAAGATATGAAGTTAATTTATTCAATGATACCTTGGTTCTTTCATATTTTGTCATACGCCGTGTACCGTACAATACTGTGAAATAACTATGTCACTAAGAGTCATGATCTTGTACATTGATTGTGTCTTACATTGTAAAGCCTATGGTCGTAAAGCACTGATAAGATGGTCGTGATAGTCCGTAGTGTGTTGCAGATACCGACCAGTACCACCAGAGTGCGACTGTTGAGTGGCCATTGATAAGGTTTACATTTCTTAGTGGTGAGTAGCTCGTTTAATTTTATCAATTAAATATATCACGGATATTAATTGCGTGTAAGTAATAGAGACAAAATCGTCTATTTCTCTCAGTCGTGTACCCGCGCATACGCAGACTATACTTGGTTTGGTAAATATAATATGGAGAATTTTGACACAACATGGCACCGAACGTTTCACAGCTTTCAAAAGATGTTAATTTGTTTGGTTCTTGTAACGCCAACCAACACTATGACTTTTTATTTATATTAATTTATAGAGGTGAAATTTTGTAAGCCTAAGTCGCGTGAAATTAAAGCAATTATTGAAAAAAAAAATGAAATTAATTTACATCACCTTTGATTTTTATATAAGCGTTGATAAGTTGAGCCCATTTCATTTTATTACATCATTTGTTCATGTTTTTCAGAAACGATTGAACAATTTGTATCTCACACGGTCACGGTATTAATATTTACGATACATTTCCCTGAACTCTAATGTCCGGGTCCCCGCGGTTCGATACCGGCCACCGGCAATCATGGTGAAGGTTTTCCTCAGTCCACAATTGGCTAATGAGTTTAGTCATACTAACAGCCCTCGGACGTTCCTTCCTAACTATATTCAAAATACCGCTAAACCAAGTTAGTCACCTGAAGAGGGACATGAAAATAGTGTCCCTGGGCAGGTTTCCTACGAAAATTATTATAAACGATAAATTTCCCTGGGCCGAACATTGTAAAACTAGTCCATAACGTGTTATATAATAATTATTTTTCGTAGGGTGCGCACTATAGCTTTACCTGTCGTATACTTAAGTTGAGAAACTGTAAGAATGACGGTCCCCTCCATATCCCCTCCACAGCTACCCGACCCCCCTAAACTCTGTGACAACCTGACAAAATGAAATACGTAACTGAATACCAGTTTGTTTCAGTTGTTCAGTTTGTTGTTTCATGGAGTTGAGAGGGGTCGGGTAGCAGTGGAGGGGATAAGGAGGAGGTCGTCATTCTTACAGTTTCTCAACTATACCTGCCCTCTTAATAAAATTAATTAATTAATTTGTATTTCTACTTAGTAATAGTTAGATTGGATGTAAGAGAAGGCCTAACTGGCCTTAATCACGCCTTAAAATAAATACATTAATTATCTATCTATCTATCTACCTTTACAGGTCAGGTCACTAAGTCACTACCTATGTTTGGGTATTTTGATAGTAGAGACGGAATGTCGGATGGCTGCTTAATCCCAGCATTTACGTTTACAAGTGACTGAGGAAAGCCTCGTAACAACCTTCAGTCAGGATTGCTGGTGGCCAGTATCACGTGTAATGTTACACTGCACAGTGCAACACTATTAGCATCCCTGCACATGGTCGGGTCAGTTTATATATTTGCCTCTAAACAACATCCTTCCCTATGCTTTCGTCATAAATACGACTACGAGTGGTGTGGTTCGTGACCAATCAGCGATCGGTATTTGAAATTGGGGCTCGCCGATTGGTATATACCAATCCCTCATCAATGACGAAAGCATCTGCAAGGTTGTTTCGGGTAAAGTATATTAGGGTGTTTCTGTACAGATGAAATGATTGGTGGCTTCGAGCATGCAGGGTGGGGTCGCTCCGTCGCTGCATCTCTTCCTGCCGATGTAAACGCACATATGTCACAGGTGTCGACTGGTTAGAACGGGCGCGCCCCGCAACGTCTCTTACAACAAAGAGTCGACGACTACAGGAGATAATACTAAAATAAAATAAGTTCGAATGATGGCTAGCCCGTTCTATTGCCGTGATAAACGCTCTCTGAACTAAGTCGCATGCAATGAAGCCCTGTGCGTTCTGTAGGGCTGTAGGCCTCGCATGCAAGCCGAGTTGAAATATGACACGTGAGGAGTAATAAACAAAAATGAAGGTTGACCAAAGTACAAACGCCCAGGGTCGTCTGTGTTTTCCTTCAGGGTCACCAGTATCTCTCGGTGAACCTGAGTTGCAATTATGTAGCGTAGAATGTAGATTGTAGAGGATTGTCAAAATATCAACTTTTTCTTTAGTGGCGTTAGAAGCAAATGGAAGTTTCTTGGCCACATGCAAGGCTATTACAAATGTGTACCTAATTTTTAGAAACCGACTGAGGTGCTTGGAAAAATAATTGCAAAACTAGAAAATCGAAAAGATGCAAAGCAATAGGGATTATACTTAATTTATACTACTTTCTAAGTGGAAAGGTTTTATGTTTTAGAAAAGAATGTTAATTTGCCTTAAAGTTTCAATCATCATTATTGCAGAAAAAACAGGCAATGCATTGCAACGTTGAACTTCCAACCATATTTCACATGAAACGGGGTATATTTTTATATCAGATTGTTCCAATCATGGTAGGCCTAAATACTTACATTTTAACATTAATGATGATGATATTTGGGGTTTTACGTCCCATATTTTTGCAACGAGGCTAATCGAGACGATGAGTGGGTGATTGTGACGATGAAAAAACGCCACGTGACATCCATGCCCAAGCCAGGATTCGAACCTGGAACGCAGAGACCGCGGTTTACTAGACCAACGCCTAATCGACCTCGGCCAACTGCGCCGGCTTTAACATTAACATTAATAACATTAATTTTGACACTGTTCAATAGTTCAAATTGTTTATAGAATTTTAGATTAACTAGTGAAATTAAAGATCGACAACAGTGAACCGGGTTTTTTTTTTTTTTATCAAGAACTGATTAGAGCTACTTGTGAATTCTAAAGGCCTTGCTAAATTCACTCGCAAAATATGCGGCGTTTCCACTCTAACACGTCATCGATACTTCTAAAATAAAGACGCGTGAAATTAATGATAACACAGTTGGTTACTTTACAGCGAATGAGTTTATGGGCTTTTAAATTTGAAATTATATATCTGGATGTTTCGATCTACTCAGTGAGATGACACTTCTACAAATATTCAGCACCGAGAAATGTTTTATTTCTTACTTCTAACAAGTGCCTGTTTGTCTTTATCCGTGGCAACACAACCACCTCTTGCAATCCAGCGAAGATTATAATAGTTCCACTTTCTGCTAAAAAGAAAAGAACAACATCCCGTTGAAACTAGAAAAGTTAATGTTTTAGCTGTTATCTTGATCCGAGGTTTACGAACTGACTCTCGATATTACGGGACTTTCAGTACATCTCGTACTGAGTTTATCTTTGAAGTAAATAACAAATCGTCAACAACTACTTCGTCACGACTTTATGCTTTAGGTATAATCAGTCCCCAGTAAACACATTCCGCGTACCCTCAATCCTAAGCGGTCTCTGTGTTTTATTCACAATGAGACTAAACTGTATTTTGGTTTCTGCATTCAATCTCTTACATATACCATTTTTTCTTCGCTCCAAACCACCAATTCTATAAAACTTATTTTCACACGATATTGTTCTGTGTTGAACATATCATTCGTGCGCCACTATTATACACCACATAATGCTTCATTCAAGAGTCAACCTCGTTTCTGGGCGAAACCTCCCAAGAATAGTAATTGACAGACTGAATGAAATATTTTAACCATTAGCGTAGTTTTTTTTTAAATCGATGATTAGTAATAAAATGTATTAGAAATAAAAACCATACTGATTATAATGTAACACACATTTATAGAGCGTTCAGTATGTTTACCAAACGACTCACTAACTTAAGCAACCAACAAAACGAACCACTTACCAAACCACAGTGCGCTGTTGATTCAGATTTTCGATTTCGAAGTCCATTCGTGAGGTATAATCTAAAAACGAAAACTTTGTGCGGTTTTTGACGTAGAGGTGCCCTTCGCTCTTAATAGGTCTGTCAAATCTTAAACGCTTTCTTGAGTTAGGCCATGTAGTGTGTCGAGACCATCGTTATGCAGTATAGGAGGGATGGTGCACCAGTGGCACGCGTGCCATAAGTGGCACCAGAAAAATTCCAGAATGGCACGCAGAAATGTTTATAACATCAAGATGAAAATTAACCACGCACTTCCATGTCGTTTTCCGGGCATAGAGAATTAAGGTCACAAAAATGTTTACTCAGGCATTAAGATGCTTTGCTAAACATCCTTCATTATATGGAACGTTTGCCATGTAATAATATTAAGAATCTCATACACCAAACTGATTAACTGGCAATTAGTCACCGTAAAACATTATGATTCCAAATCCCAGTCAAGTTTGGATATCATTTATGATTTCACACATGAAGATACATAAATTTATCTTTAATATACTACGGGCCTTATTTTGAGAAGTTGGTACTGCAGAACAGAGTAAATTTGATTTAAAAATAATAGCACTGAGACTAAAAAAGGTTCACCATCCATGATGTACGCGTATATAGAGTATAAAGATGGCCTCGATTATACCTCCAAAACACGTGGACGGTCTTCCCCTGCATTCAGAGTTTCAATTTATCTCAAACATTTTCCATTCTCAGCATCAGTATCTACGCATTGCCCTGCGTTGCGTTCATTGACGTTGTCATGGAAATAAGCTAAGTGGAATGTTAATGGAAACTATGTGTATCATTATATTCACGCTGCCAACGCTAGGATGAATATGGATCTGGGGCCGGCGGCGACTGGAGAACCCAATCTGTATACTTCACTACCTTGATCGGTCCTAGTCGGGCACAAAACATACAGAGCAACGTTTCAAACTGTTCCCTTTTTGCGGTAGATTTAATTACTGTTATTTAGAAACTCGATATTATTGACTAGAACAGAAGCAGACAGTCTAAAAACGGGGTGTGATTAATCATGCTAGAATTAATTTTTTATTCATAATTACATGATTGTAAAGACGAGAAAATGATTTACATTCTAGATTATTTTCATCGGTTAACGTTCAAAAAGCTTTTCATCATACTCATTTCATTTGACTCTAGCTCACTGCTTCAGAAAGTGTTAAAGTGAATAAAGTATATGAGATCTAATAAATGGCACGAAGTAACGATTTTACCTTCAAGAAATGGGATAAAATGATCGTAATAGCATTTAGTCGCGAGGCCACTTATACAATGGGGAAGAGCGAGAGATGATTACGTTGCCTGCTGCCTCCTTTCTCCGATGCCTATTGCCCATTCCACAGCTCCTGGCGGGGTTTTGGTGAACTTTGAAGTATGATATCTTCTTTACATGGGCCCAAAACTCGCCATCGTGGTTTCCACTAGAAAATTCAATTCGTTGTAATGAACTTTGCTTCCATGAAATCGTAACATTCCATCAACCTACAAAAGACTAGATTACATTTTTTTTTAATCAGCTTTTTTATTTCATTTCATTTTCTTTCCCCTTTGGCCTATATTTTGTGTTTTAAAACTTCATTTATTTTACTGAACGAATCTATGGGATTTTTAGCATTGGTTGCGACGGCCTGCATCTGAGATTTCCCGAACCTCTGCCAGAGGAGGAACTAAAATGAAGTTGTCACGTGTCCCATCCAAAAGACTAAGCTAGAAGGTTATTTCTTATATTAGCTTTGGTTTTAACAGCGCGCCTAGCATGCAGCAATTTTTTACTCTACCCGCAAATTCATAAAATTTAGTGAGGAAGTTATTGTGTGTTTTAGTTTTTGGTGTTTAACGACGTCCTCAGCCGCTACGTCATATGACGTCGGATTAGATTGGAGGATTCCGTCGCCCCAATTACGACTGGCAGAGTCACTCTGAATCAAATTCCACCCCAAGCCCAGACGGGTAAGAATTAAGTAAAGTGATTCCACAGCAACCTTGTGGATGCCAACGTCATAGATGAATGTGACGGAGCCAATCAGCGGCTGACTTTTTGAAGTACTGACATTTTGTTGGCCGAGTCTCTCAACTATGACGTAAGCATCCACAAAGTTGCCGTGGAACGACTTTATAATTTAGCTGCACCATACTTGGCGCATACGCGATGACGTCAAGTCTTGCCGTTAGCAGCGCCTCAGAGTTCGTTCGCCAATAAAGCCATAGAGTTTCTCCTCATAGAAATAAGTTACAGTATTTTACTTAAGGCTGGTCCACAAAGATGTTTTAAGCATAAGATTTAAGGTTTTAAGATGTTGTTTTAAAAACAACAATGAAAACAATGTCTTAAAACTAAAACTTTGTGTGAACGCCAGTACGTGTTTCCTATGATCCAACTTTACGACTACGCGTTAAACCTTAAATCTTATGCTTAAAAAATCTGTGTGGACCATCCTTTACTAACAGATCTTCTACGTTTGCCTAGAAGAACAATCTAAAGAAAGCATTTACAATAATAATAGTTAACAGAGAAATAAATAACAATACAATAGTTAAACATCCCCTAATGGAGGCTCGTCGAACACAACCGCTATAGCGGCACTTTATTGGACAATGGACATTTTGTATGTCAATCTAAAACACTTTGACACCAACAATGGTTTTTAAACTTATTTATTATTTTGTCTTTTAGCAAAATCTTCCAAGTACCCGAACCCACGGCGCCATTCCGTTTGTTTACTCTGAAATGCAAACATCTTGTACGAGACTGCAGCCACTTGCTGACGTCACTCGTATGAGCTATGAGTCAACGATGGACCACTTGCCGATATGGAGTTTTGACTACCCACTTGGACGAGAAGCAACGGGACCTGAAACCAACACTAGTTCGCATCGCATCGAGTTCACGACGACTAAACGGGAGGTAAACATTTAAAATACACCCACTTTATATTTTATGTTTTAATTTGTCTGACGGTTATGTTATGATAACACCGTAAACATAGACAAACACATTGCGCTGTTTTACTTAATTTTTCATAGAAGAATATAATGCCCCAAAATCGTGTTGTATAACAAATATATTTTAGTTTAAAAATATTGTCTTGTGAGTTGGAAATTATATGTGTGATATCACAAAATCAACGTACGTCCAATGAATAAAAAGGCATGTATTTTAGCATTTCACTAAACGTCAATTGTTTATTGTTTATTGTATGGTAGCTTCCGTTGATCCAATACAGTTTTGAAAATTGGAACACCATGAAGAAAAGGGCAACGATATATTAGCCTACGTACCGCTACTAGAATAACCTTCTCATCTGCTACACAATAATTGATAATTTATATGGTTATACCACTCATAGTCTTGTTTATTCATTTTTATGAGCAAGAGAGAGCCAAACCTAAATTAGTTGTCACAGAGTTCAATATATAATATATATCCCGCCTCGGAAACTCATTAGCAATAAACTACAATATGTTTCTAAAGTGTTGATGCTTTATAGCCAAATAATAGAGGATACTGTATTCATTATATAGCGATAAACAGCTTCATGAGAATACATTAGTTTCTAGCTAGTATCTTATTATCCAATCAACTCTTATGGTGGTCTTTGTTATGAGTAATTAATACTAAATGAAAAAATCGATTTTCGCGTCAACCTGTTACATTAATAAATTAAAATTGGAGCCATTTAATTTAAACGTCGTCAATTTAAATTTATGTATTTTACTTTTAGTTAACGAGTGACTTCATCTGGATATTTACCTACAAAATATGGCAATAACTTTAATAAATGCAACACAAACATACATCGAAACTCGATCAGAAATATACCACATGATTCCGTAACTATTGTATAGATATTTATAGTATTTATATTATGTATATTATATAGTATTGTATAGTAACACCCTGTTACTAGTCACATTACTATATCATATACCAATATAGTAATTGCTAACGACACCAGCTCAAAGCGATGTTCAGGCTGTTAATAGAAAAAGTACCCTGTAGTATTACATATTACCATGGTACGTCATTATTTGAACAAACCGACGAAGCAGAAGACATACATCCAAATGTGCTACCAATTATACTGTTGTTTACTATGTTATGTTTGGAAAATATTTCTTTTGTCGAAGAAATGATTTTCAGTTAGAAAATACGCAAAGAATAGAGAACAACAGCTAGCATAAATTTTCCGTCCTTAGAGCCAATTACTATGAATTCCCGATGGTGCAATTTGCATAAAACATCACGATCTACGAAATTAGATAATTTGAAAGGTAAAAATGCAATTAAATGTTACTACACAGGTGATTTGTTTGTATGAACTTCGAGTTATTGATTATTTATTACCGATTTGCTTCAGAGCATTACTAACTGTTTTATACTTATCATCAAAAGACGTTTTAAATTATCTTTTTTAAACACAATAGAAGGTCAAAGGCCACAGACTATGAGCATTACATGCTTAAGCTAATGTATACATCGAGATGATAAACAAGATTTTGATCAGGGCAGGCATAACATATGTTATATGTTGTTGATTGGTACCGACAGCGGACAAAACATAACTCTGAAGTCTTAGGTAATCGGTGTTATCAAATCATGTAGATAATGGTTAATAATGACGTATGATATATTTTATCTTATCAAGATAAGTTTTAGTATGTAACCCCCGTATGTATTTCCAACGATGACCAACGATGATGTATAGATGTAAACAAGTTCCTATCCCAAAGATAACGAAGGACCAAAACAACAAAATTGTATATTTTAGGCAATATGACGTTGCTCAACTTTTTATATTGTTTGGAATTAACGTGCACGGAATGCGACCTAAGTAAGTAAGGGTAAATGAGAATGCGTTTTTACTTGAAAAACTCTTCTGCACACATATTTCATCGGGTAAAACTGGTCGTTATTTCTCACCAACATATCATGCCTATTGATTTGTAAATTATACTAGGGTGAGTGCTGGAGTTACATCAGGATAGGTTGTATACTATAGTATTTGGTGACATTATTGTTATTGATCATCACCGTTATCCGATTCAGTTCCCTGTACCTGACAGGGTAGCTTTTTCTCCAGCAGCCTTCTATCTTCTTATGTTCTCTCTTCTACATCCTTCGCATGCTCTATCTTCTGCAGGTATACTTACTGGCTACGTCCATCTCTTCATTGGTCTTCCTCGACGTCCCCTTTCTACTATTCATAGTTCCCACGTGACGTCACAGCGGCCATGATTGCGACACAATTGATGAGGACCAATCCTAGATCATTGGCAAATACTATTCAAATTCGATTTAAAAGCCTAATTTAGAATTTAAAAAGTAAACATAAGTAATAAAACAATTAAAATTACGACACATACCAATTTTATTTAAAAAAAAAACGCTGAATTTTAGAGAACTAAGAATTTCTGTGTTTTACCACAACAGCCTTCAATTGTTTCTCCATGGCAACGTCAGAGCTTGATCACAAATGTGGCCGCCACGCGCTAAGATGTGACGTACGTGCAACCTATGAATTCTGAAGTCGTACATTTATCTCTATAGTCTTTCTACTCTCATCCTCTTCATATATTCAAACCATTACAGTCTTGCCATCCCAACAGACCTTTTTCAGAATTGATCTAGGACCCTTAGGTAGAGCTAATCACGGCCCTCTATATCTTCAATGACAACATTCCAACAATGCACAACAGTGAAAAATGCACCTTAACATAAGTTAACATAAATCACGGCTTTCTAGATCAATTCTGAAAATCATCTATTTTATCCCCAGCTTTAACATTCCAACCATTTTCCGTATAGAGTCCGCCAAAGTCAAGGCGGGAACCCGTTTCCGTGCAAAGCCCGTGCACTGCCCATTTAAAATAACCCGTGGTGTTTTTTCAAACACCTATATCTCAGTAAATATACATATTTAACTCATATGTTCTATGTTACGTGCAGCACCAACTCTCTATTGAGGCATTATACACAACCGAACATCGACAAACTTGATAGAATTTAAATAATTACGAGTTATAACTCCAAATGTGCGATTACAACGTTGCCAATTTCAAAGAGAGAGAAAACTCCATTTCGTGAATAACAGAGAAAGAAGATCCGTGCATGCGCACAGAAGAGATCGCAGTCGCATGGCGTCAGGCAAGGTCCACTAGATCGCTAGTAGCTAGTTCGACGACACGCCGCCAGGGGATAGACCATTTCAAAAACTATCTAGGACCCTTTGTATGATTATCATCACGGTCTTCTAAATCTTTATTAGCAACAATAAACAACAATTAAAAACATAAAATCAAGGTTTGTAGATGATGATCTTATTCTTGTATGCATCAATGAACCTTGATATAACATTTGAAAACTGATTTTTAATTGTTGTGTGGGTTGTTTACATCGTGATTCGTGATCATCGCAGTTTTGCTATCAACAATTTTTGAGTTTTTTAAAGAAGAACCGAAACTAGTTGACCGAGGTCGATATGCCTTACAGAGTGGGCACGTGTAAAGTTGCACTGCAGATGCAATGGGGATCTTTGAAAGCTCAACCACCAGAGCGCAGCACCGAAAAATGCGGTCCGCCTGTCAAATGAAAATACACTACGACAAAGCGGTGACTTCTGTGTGTTGCTAGGATACTTGACGTATTTCTTCGTCAGTTGATGGTCAGTTGTCTTTATTGCCGTGATCGTGTTTGACAGAAATTAATTTCACGCGGGGAAATATGGCGTGTTCGACTGATTTAGTTTGTAATATTATTTATGAAACCTTATTACCGATGTCAAGAAACATTGACACTGCAAACATTACAAAGAGATCTTTCAGAGTAGTAATATGTGTTCCCCGTGCCTTTAGGATACGACAAATGCAGAGAGACAAGGGTAGGTCGTCCGTAGCTGTTATTTACGGTCTGTTAGTTTTTGTTTTTATTGATGAATTTGCCTTAAAATAATATTGACCCTATTGACCCCCTATTGACCCGTCGAGAAGACTGTGGGGAGAGCTTTTGAACAGCCAATAACAAATAAGACGATGTCTGGCAACATCTAATACAGCGACGCCAGATGGTGCGATGTAAGGCTCTGGCGTGCGCCAGAACCTTGTCTCTCCGACTTAAATTGCAACGTTGTAATCGCACATTTGGAGTAATAACTCGTAATTATTTAAATTCTATCAAGTTTTTCGATGTTTGGTTGTGTATAATGCCTCAATAGAGAGTTAGTGCTGCACGTAACATAGAACATATGAGTTAAATATGTATATATACTGAGATATAGGTGTTTGAAAAAACACCACGGGTTATTTTAAATGGGCAGTGCACGGGCTTTGCACGGAAACGGGTTCCCGCCTTGACTTTGGCGGACTCTATTGTTCTTTTGGATTCTACAATATAATATTATGTTTGTGCTCCCCATCGAGCTATATTTAGGAACTATCATCTGCTGCCTAGATCAAACATGCTTCCTTTACGACTTACGTTTCTGCTGCAAAGGTAAGGGTTGGTGTGAAGTAATGTAATCACCTTACACTGTATAGTGGCACAGTCATGTTTACCCCATTCCCATACCAAACCCTCAACAGATTGGTCAAAGCGCAATTAGATTAATAATCTAGCATATCATAGAAAAATTAATTTCGTATGACAGTTTAACTGCAGTGTTCTAATTTTTACTTTTTACTCACGGTACAAATTCCTCTAGAAAGTTTTCTCCCAAATCGGGTCGTGTTACTTCAGTGTGCAATGAAAAATTAATTTTTAAACACGTTTACAAATGTGCATTTTAACTCACATCGAGGATTAATCCATAATAATTAAAGTGTATTCATATTCATATTCTTAATTTCTTGATAATATTTTAGACCTTATGCCTGAATGTGGAAAGGCAACAGCTAACCTGCGTTCATTATATTTGGAGCCCAGAACCACATACCCTCTTAATTAATATGGTTAATTTTATTACTGTATAATAAGCCACATATATACATGTTTTGGAAATGATTTTTACGTCTAGGAAAATACGTACGTTTTATAGAAAAAAATTAAATAATTCAGAACTATCTTAAATATTATTACCTACTGACTCACATTTCGTGCTCTATGATCTTTGTCGTTAACATTTCATGGGTCGGCTCTTTCCGTCGTTGATCGTTGATATTTAATGGATTTGTTGTTGAAATAAATTGAATGGAACGGCTATCTGTGGGGGTCAGACCCCCTGCCGGCACAATTAATTAGCAGTCGCATGACAGACATAATATTATCTATACCTCCTTAGTTCTTCGATAATGTGGCCTGTTAATTAACATTGTGTTCACATTGTACGAAGGGAATTCACAGTAATTAACTATTCAGCACTATCGTACAATGTACGCACAACTCTGGAAAGCTGTTTGATCTGTTATGGGACACAAAATGGTTGTGTGTCTCTGTTCCTGGATGTTGTTGGCTATGCCACAGATTACAAGCTTCAAACTACAACTCTGTATTCAATTGCATGTGCTCATGGCAGAAGTGATTTGGGGACACGCGATACACGTACTATAACTCAGTACTTACACAATATTTAAGAGCTACTGATAGAATTGAGGCTCAATTGCTATAGATTTAATGCCGCCCTGACCAAATGGTTTTACCTACTATATTTTCCTGACATTCTGAAATTGAGATGTTACTCCATTTTTAATCATTATTCTAAACTAATCTAGCTGCAAGGATACACGAATTTCTTCCGTTATCCGATAGCATGCAGTCGATTTATGTTAGGCCCTACCAATCCACTTATAGGTGTGAAATAGCTCTCAATCCTTCCACTTCAGTAATTTCATTTATCCAATACAATCCAACCTTGGTCTGCCTATAAACTAATTTTCCAGCCTCTACTTCTTCGTGCCTGCAAAATTAATGTTTCCAAAGAAACACTTCCGTTTCAACGTTCTTTACGTTAATTGATAATTGACATAAAAGCTCAAACGTTACTGTTTAATAATAGAATTTCAGTTTTATCGTGTTGTACAAGAATAAGTCGTAAGCGTTTGAAGTCTGACACAAAATTTGTTTTGCATTTTACTGGACTGGTCAAACAACTCAACAAAAATTGTTATGATATTCCTCACAATTATGTATACAGTGTTCTCTTATATCTATCCGTGAAGGTTCTTAGATATGTCATGTCTGATAAGTAGTTCGAACAACAAATCTTGGTGTAAGAACAGTTTGCATTACATTACCATAAGGGAATATGTCTGCACTTTTTGATTCTTGATTAGAAATACCTGCTCGACACAGTCAGATTATATAAATATCAAAGGTATATGTTTTCTTTTAGCATGACACAACATCATAATCTTAATAAAATCAGTGTGTGGGGGGGGGGGGGGGGTTAAGCATTGCCAGTAACTCAGAATACACATTTATGTAGCAGTGGTAAATAAACATTTCTCGTGGGATTCGTATGTACGCAGTACCCTCTCTTCATCTAAGGGGCCCCTCCACAACCTTTATATACAAACAGATATAGCAATTGTAATACAAGTTTGCCCGGACTGGGGATCGAACTTGGATCTTCGGGCTAAATAAATAAATAAATGAGTGAATGAATGGATGAATGAATGAATGAATGAATGAATGAATGAATGAAGGAATGAATGAACGAATGAACGAATGAACGAATGAATGAATGAATGAATGAATGAATGAATGAATGAATGAATGAATGAATGAATGAATGAATGAATGAATGAATGAATGAATGAATGAATGAATGAATGAATGAATGAATGAATGAATGAATAAATAAATAAATAAATAAATAAATAGATAAATAAATAAATAATAGATAAGTAAATAAATAGAGTCTACCCACTCAGTAACAGTACTGATTTTCAGTGGGATACTTAAATTTAAAGCGACTAAACCAACCCTGTAGGCATCGAACACTATCGACGAGTGCGCGATAACCAATCAAATAGTTTATTTCAAATATAAAACAAATGAATCATCGACGTCGAACAACGAGTAGTTGTCTACTATCGAGCTAGTCTGCTATTTCATGGTTCTGTGTTCACATTTGGATCTAATGATTTGTAAGACAAAAATGTGTTTTTACTTGTAGTTATGTTTAGGCAAACATAAAATTGCAACATAAAAATAACCACAATTTTCAAAATGATATTTGTTTATTTTACAATCCAAACAATCATCTTTTACTCATGACATGTACTTATAAATGGACATATTAAATGAACATTTCCAAACCCCAGGTCATTTTCTGACTCCTATAAAAACATCTACCGACAATACAAGAGGTTGTAGTATGAACTCTAGGCAATGTGTTGCCATGGACTTATAATAATTAGAGTACATGGTGTTACCATTTCTACGGAACAGTGAAATTATACCAGCAACAAAGTAACTATTTAATAAAATGAGTGTCTTGAAGTGCACTTCACTTCAATGAAAACCATACCAACAAGAGCACAAGCATTAGAAGTGTGCTTTGAACTGAGCACCGGCTACTGGGCCGCACAAGTGTTCAGCAGATTGAACCCACGAGGCCAGATTGAACTGGGGCCGCTTGGGTTCGGTAAGATTCAGTTCACGTCCAGCCTGCTCGAACACCAGGAACAAGTAGCGGTGATCCCCAGTGTTCTTGGGAGGCGCTGGTCCACGGTAAGCTGCGTACAAACAAACGTGCGTTAGTACTGTACAGAATACACTGCCGCGTCGTTGGCGCCTGCCAACAGACGTGCTGGTAGTATCATTACAATACAAGAGTCTGAGTCATAAGAACGAGATGAAACTAGATTTAGGTTAGGGACAAGGTCTCCGTTTGTCGCCTCTTACGACTGGCAGAGTCACCCTGGGTCTATTCTACCACGGGGCCATAGGATGTTTAGATTGGTAATTGTCGCATACGTCACTTGACTATTACATAATCCATTACGACCCCACCTTGCAAGTAAACATGACGTAACTATACCACAACCATAATGAAGCTTAAATCATCAAACGTTTCTGTAGCAAATGAATGTTATACCAACGTATTGCATAATATTTATAAAAGCCGATGAGTCGACAATATATTATGTAACACGATAGAATGTTTACAACAAAAATTCTTTTGAAGGTAAGACTCCAGACTTCTTTATCATCATTATCATTATTCATCGCCGTTTCCTGCTTCAGACTTCTTATTATATAAAATAAATTAGAAAACTTTTTTTATTTTTCTCAATTGATTATATCAACTGTCGTCGTGTTTATTGAGTTTAGATAACATCACGAAACGTAGGATAGTAGTAATATGGTTTTTTAGGTAGTACCTTGAACTGTACTTATGCCCTAATGTAAACATGGTTAATAAACCGGAAGTAAACAAACAATTAGGTCATTGTTTGACTGGTCTAGGTTTATTATAGCCTATAAATTATGGTTTAAAGGAATAGTCAGGTGAAAAACTAAAAAACTACCATTTGTTTATGTCCACCATCAAATATGGCAAACATGACTAAAATATACCATACTAGGCGGTTAGAAAATTAAAGAAAACGCCATTTTTTGGCTTGTTGCTACCAAGTAGCACCGATCAACTCTTCTCATGGCAATTCCCATATAAAAAAATGTTACCTAGAGATAGTAAAACCACCGCTAAAATAGGGCACTTATCAAAAATCGATCAGGAGGTTTAATTTGCATCGTTTCTCTACCGATAACATGCTTCTTAGTACGAACGTGTACTTCTACAAAATGCCCTGCTATTATTTTTTTTGGTGACTTGATGTGTAGAAAAGTTGCAATCTGTTTTGAGCGGCACTGTCCGCAGTCGCCGAGTGTTGTGGCTGGATTCGTATTACACAATAAGTGCTCTCTGTACTACGCTTTAGAAGAAAAATGCAGCAGAGCTAGCGAAGGGAATCTAGTAGAATAGCTAAATGTTTACCATTTGTTTTCTTGCATTGAAGCAACCCATATCAATTTCATTTTACACATAACTGAACTTCATGCACTTATGACTCATTGGTGATTTTTTAGTTTTTCATCCGACTATTCCTTTAAGCACAGATATGCCAATCCAATGGACTTATGCCCTTTGTAAACAATAAAGTCTAAAACCTGGAACTAAACAAACAAAAGTTATTGTATGCCTGTAATTAAGGTTATTAGCATGTGATGCAAATACAGATTAACGAAACAGTATGAATGTTATCAGGAAATTATCCAATGTTATAGAGATCATCCTTAGCCATCCACACATTCATGAATTCATTGTTTACCACATTGTCTACCAGTGGTGTAGTGGTGCGTATACGGGCGTATACGCCGTATACACACTGCTCCGGCTAAAAAACTTTCGTATACACACTGGTTTTGGTTATGATACGAGTGATACGCAATGATACGGTCGTAACATGCCTCGAATGACGAAAACATTATTCAAGATTGTCAGCTTTTCTCCATTGGTAAAATTGTGCTCTCTGGCACTGGCATTTAATTGGCAAAAGGCCTCAAATCCTCTAAGACCACCCCTGGATCTGGGAGTCTCGATATTCAATTTTTAGTCCCGCGTCCCGCCAATACACCAAGTGGGATACAATTGTCTCGCTTGGTAAAAATATTGCGGTGTCAATTATCAACAGCCAAGTATCAACAGATATACCTATACGGGCACGGGCGGCGTGTGTGTCGCCAAACCACTTCCCAAGCCCCAAAACGTATTCCTGGACAATTCTCGTTAGTGTTCTAATTATTTTGGGTGATTTTCTGGTTTTGCACTACAAAAACTGCAGTATTTCGGGATTGCATTCAGTCCGGTATTGTTATCTAAAACGCTCACAACACACTCTAAACAGCCTGTTTTTTTTTTAAATCGCCTGCGGTGCCATTGTTGGGGGCTCTGCCCCCCCAACCCCCCCTGTTCTTTTGTCTGGAAAGATGTGTCCCTCCAGCTTCCCACTGAAGCGTATACGTACTGGTAAATTTGGCACTACACCACTGTTGTCTACCCACCGACATCGTCGAATACCAATTGGCACACGCTAAACATGTATATATTATTAATTATAGAGCTATTGCAAGTCCAGTCAGTGCATGTATACTTACAGGCAACCACCGTTCCGCCGTCAACTTTACCAGCAACAAGGTCAGAGCCCTGCAAACAAAAGTTAATGAATGAAAACTCTCATACGACTATGAGTAACTAGATTTTCCTACCGTTTCTAATCCCGTAAGAGTAAACATTTCGAATTACGCAAGTTCACACAATATTCACTTTTTACTTATAATACTTATAAACTTTATAATAATATTACATAGCCTACTGCCCACCTCCCAACAGCGTTTGCCATTAAACTATTTAATCAAAATTTTTCCTGATTGAGATTATTTACAACCCTGATCCTGAACTCACAAAGATGCTCAACTCCTCATTTTGTGTTTTAAATAAGTAATACCTTGCCTATGTTGTTTTGCAAACTCATAAAGATAAAATATAGAAAATATCAACAATCGATGTATACTACATGTGGTAAGGTCAAGCGATGATTTATCTTAGTGAAATTTTCTTAACTGAGACATCTTGAGTTAAGCATCCTTGTGAATTCAGGCCCATATATTTTGGTTGTGGAAAAATACACTTTCTCATAATATGTATTTACATTTAGTTATTCTGTGTAAATGAAATTGCTTGGTTAACGTTTCTTCATTTAGCGCTATTTTTGCAAATAACTTTCCCTATGTCACAATTCATGTCGAACTATTTATAAATATTCAAAATAATATCAAATACCTTAATAGTAATATAATATGAAGCGCTACAACAGAACGAAGTGACCACATTGATGTGCATAACTTTTAACATGAGATATTGTTGACGTTGAATTTCTATAATATTCCATAGACCTACATACATATATTAGGTATGCCTTAGTAGTGGGATGTTAATGTAAGGGGACATTTAACATCATCAGCATCAAAATGCTCCAATAAATCAGTTTCTTAATTAAAACACCTATTACTAATACAGGCGCAAGATCATTGATAAAACGCCGAATTGAGTATTCCTACGAATTTCTTAAAATGTAATGTAAATATCACAAAAGAAATCGAAATGCACCGTTATAAATAATGAATGTGTAATCCTAGTGAAGTTATGCGTTGTGGCATCATACGCTTTAGTAATTCGGGCCAATTAGGTTGCAACAGATACGATGAACTTACCGGAATGTTGGTGACGATCCAGTGTAAGTAGTAGTTTCCTTGGGGGTGGTTGGGCGCGTCGGGGTCAATCATGGCCAGCGTGTACATCTCCCCCTGTTAAATAGATCACAGACAAGTCAGCTAATTACTTATTTCGTTCCTGCACAACCGATGAACCGCGTCGAGCTTGTGTTGATGGTGCTGGTGATATTTTGCTTTACGTCTCACATTTTGGCAATGATGCTAATCAATATGAAAAAGGGGTGACTGGAAACACGATTATACGCCACACGATGACTATAATAATTATAATTTTTCATATGAATACCTGTTAAAAGGGTAGACACCAGCTATACCTGATGTTCCCCTCTTCAGGTGACTACCTAAACATTTTTTTTTTAGGAATGTTAGCCGTTGGTTTGGATAGTTGAGTAGGAATGTCCGAGGGCTGTTTGTAGGACTCAATCCCGGCATTCGCCTTTAAGACTGAGGAAAACCTCGGGAAAAACTTCCGTCGGGATTGCCGGTGGCCGGAATCGAACTGGCAACCTCACGAATTATATATTTTTTTTATAAAGTCCACACACAAATATACGAATGCGTGATTAGGTCCTACTAAAGATTACATTCAACAAGTATTCTTACTTGTAATGCTTTGGAAAATAACACACGTTCAGGCTGACTAGCATAATCCTCTTTATTATAAAGCGGATCGCAGTTATTCTCGTCAAGAGTCTCACCAACTGAGCTTGTCACTTTCAAAAACGACTTGAGTTCACACGCATTTGTCACGTTGGCCGACTTATTCTCACAAAAACGCACAGAACCAGCCGACCCGCGGTGACAGAACCAAGCCAACACCAAAGCGCTCAACAAGACCGACATGTTTGGTGACGAGGTACGCAAGAACACAGCTCGATAGTGGCCCCATCCGGAATGGCAGAAACGAGCTTTTGTAAAATACTTTCAACAAATCCTTGGCAACAGGAAATATAGGTCTATGGCGCAACATCCGGAGTTTATTCAGAAATGCTCAGTCACTTCCTCAATATTCATCCCAGTTTATAATCTGATTTTGTAATAATTGAAATAATTTATTATCATGAGTGGCGAATTGAATAGAAAAACATGATGTGACACACGCATTGCATTCATTGCGAAATGAACGAATCCATGCTGTAATTTACTCACAATCGCTATTCTTGATAGATAATTTGCATCGCACGGACAAAATTAATGAACCAACTCGTCTTTAGATTCACATGACGTCACGGACATATATAGGCAACCTTACACATGCTTTTGTCACAAGCGAGGTATTTGTATAGCCAACCAGCGAACCGCTCGAGACAAGCGCGCAGGGATAACGATCGCTGATTGGCTACGAATATCTCCCTTGTGACGAAAGCATGTGTAACGTTGTCTTCGGTTGCCTATACAAAGAACTCACTACTCAACGTATCTTTGTCGCAAAGTAACTATAGTCTCATCTCATCCTTACGAAGTAGACGAGTCCAATGCTGCCAAGCTAATTTTCTACTTCAATCACTTCTCAAATTAACTTGAAACACATACCTAATCTATGACCGTTTGTTGTATACCTGTAAATTCCAAACATCACGTTCACGGGCGTGACTAAGTAGGCTTGTACACTACTCTACTAATAAGCGAAATACCGGCCTTACGAATGTGTGAAAGAACGTCAGGAATCAAACCGCGTGCCTAACCGCCGCACTGGCGGTCATTCCGGTGTTGCAACTATTGCACTGGCAACACCTGTTGCATCCTCAAATGACACATTTTAATTACTACAAAAATTAATGTAATATTATAGGTATGGAAATCGAAATGTTGAGTTTAGTTTTAAAACTTTTAATTATATACGACTTTATTATCACAGTAGATTGAATTGGAGTACCAAAATAGCAGCCCAGATTATTATCTCTGGTGGCACTCTGACCATGCATTTATTAAGTTTCAAGAAAATCTCTCTTTCTCAGACCCTCTTTCCATCTATTTTGCACATATTTTCACCTGTGTCCCTTATTTTGACATTTGTTTTTGTTGTTTAGTATTCTCTTTAGTGGTAATACGTGTGCCGTGAGGTAAACGGCCGGTTGTGTTATAATTTAATTACGTTTACTAAAACATTGGCAATAATTTTGACTACGGTGGTATTAGTGAGCATAATATATATTCTCCCTGCAACAGATGTTTCACTTTATTGTTTTGCGAATTGTTTTGTGATTTCAAGATGAAAAGACAAAACATGAATAACAGTATACATAACTAATTCTCAAAAAACTTTTTCTATAACTATTTCTCCTAATCTATCTAAAAAAAGAAAAATAATATTAAATCCAATCCTCTCCCCCCCCCCCCCCCTAAACTCAACTGATCATCAACGAGAACATCGACCAAACTATATATATATATTCTTAGTTTGGCAACACCCGTTTTAAAGCAAATGACCGCCAGAGTGCATGTCATTCTGATAAGGATATGACGACGTCATGAGACTAGTTATGTTCAGTTTAGTATACACGACTTATACTTATACTGTGTTGGTCGGACCTATAGCCACAGGCGATTCGAGAGCTATAATTATGGTCACCCACGTCAAGAGCGAGCACAGGTTCAGAAGTAAGGGAGGAAAACTGGTGACACACCAGAGAGTGTTCAGTCACAGTCACACCAAAAGAGAATACGAGTAACAAAACATGTGATGTTTTTTAAATGATGAAGAAGAAGACAGAATGATGATTGTCTCCCTGTCTCTCTTTGAGTCGTGGCGGGGGGGGGGGGGGGGGGGGAAAGAGTCTTTTGATAGCAATATTGTAATTTAATGAAAAAGTCAGAAGACCTGATATGTCATCATTGTCATTCTATCTTCAAAGTAATAAAATAGACGAAGTTTATATTGATTGTGTGTGTGTGTGTGTGTGATGAGTCAGTTACACACTCAGCAGTTGAAGACACCACGTACACTCTCCTCTCCGACATGAATCTACACACGATAGCAAAACAAACAGTGCGTTCTTGCTAGGATCACACAGCCAGGAACTCACGAACTAAAGTGTATTCGTTCCTGATTGTGTGAACCTAGAAGTACGAGATTCAATGTCGCTATGATATGATAATGAGGGGTTTTACGTCCCAAATTTTTGCAACGAGGATAATCGAGACGATGAGTGGGTAATTGTAAGGAGAAAACAATGCCACATGACATCCATGCCCAAGCCAGGATTCGAACCTGGAACGCAGAGACCGCGACTTACTAGACCAACGCCCAATCGACCTCAGCCAACTGCGCCGGCTTGTTATGATAGTAAAAAGAAAAAGGTTTGGAATATATTGTTGGTTTCGCTTAATGCGCACTACGTTTCACGCAGGCTTATTTCAAGTCTAGAACTTGCAATGAGGGTGTTCTTTGTAAGTTCCTTGTTTTAATGACGCAAAACCTGGCTATTTGGTATCCGTAGTAAATTCACGGACCGAGTTCTTTAGGTCCGTATTCATAGTCGTCCCCTACGAAGAAGAGGCATCATAACGTCTTACGTTGACGTGGATGCTCACAGTAATACCCACATGAAGACCCTATTTTTTATGTTTTTTTCGAGTTCAACTTCGCAAAGGTCGAACATGAAATTATGACGCCCCCCTCACCCCCCACAACCCCATTAAACATATAGGGCGTGCATTAGCAACTTTTATAGGATGTTTTAGATTTGCTGTTGAAAATATTAATATAGGCCTATTACAAATTCTTCTGTGAACAAAACCAAACAAAACCGTCAACTGGTTTTAAACAGCGTCCATTCTTTCCTTCTCTGTCAGTATTTTCATTTCTACACATCCATCAAATTACAATGAATAATAAAATATGTATATAATAAATAATTGAATCGACTGATATTATGATGATATTATTTGGATTGCCAAATAATTCTTACCTCTTTAGCGTCTGCATACTCGACGACAGGTTGAGCTGAGAATTTGCCTTTGCTGTACAACTTGTTGCAATTGTTTTTACTCACAACGGCAGAACTATGTGACGAGCTTGTAACCTTGACGGAATGCGGAAGATTGCATGCTGACGTTAACTGATCGAGATCAGTATCAGTAGATGTTGAACAATTCGCAACCACGCCAGAACCTTGGCACACGCAAGAAAAGAGCCCAAACAAAACTAATTTCATTGACGCCATTATTCGAATGCCGTCTTGCTTGTCGTGGTAGTCTGGTGTCGATGACCGGGAACAAGTTGAGAGTGAAAAAAGAATGAGGTGACGTAGGTGGTGTAGATTGTTGAGCGGTGTAGAGTGCGCTAGGTATATCACACAGTCTTCTGGATTCTCGTCATCCAATGCCATACATAAACGTACAACACTTTTCACTGACTTTATGAACTACAAAACAAGTTTATGTTATGTAAGTGAGTCTGCACGTTGCCTCATAAGCAGAAGAAGAACAGAAAGCATGCGAGGCCATCTAGCGTTTGCAGTTAGCGTTTACTGCTCCGACTCGTACGATCAAAACAATAATAATAATAATTCTTTATTTAGCTGACAACAGCTATTGCAATACATTACACTCCCCATTTCACGTACACTACACACACATTGACTACACACACTACATACACTACATTTCACATTTTGTTTAAACAATATGATATAATGATATAAGTATTAATTAATATAAATTCATTTCTGAAACTGAGCGCTATGTAAGAGATAATTTTTCTTAAAACTAGCAACATTAATGGAATTAATAACTGTACAAGGTAAGTTATTAAATTCCCAGTACCAGTATAAAAAATTGATTTACTAGTCATCTTTTTATTCCAACCTTTTAAATAGTACCCATTTTTAGCTGTTCTTGTGCTATGGTCGTGAATTGATGCTATTGGCTTTAATTTCAATCCTAAGTAATTCGGCAATAAGTTATGATGGATCTTAAAAATGAATAACATGGCATTACGTTTAATTTGTTCTTTAACATTTATCCATTGAAGTGTGTTCAGCATTGTTGTTATTGAAACATAACGATTACATTTTAGTATAGTTCGCATACCTCTATTTTGTAATTTCTGAAGTCTGTCAATATCCATGTTAAAAGCCTGATAAAAAATTGTTGAACAGAAATCGAAATGTGGTTGTACTATTGTCTTGTAAATTATCATTTTTGTCCACGACGACAAATGATGACCAATTCTACTTATATAACCTATCCTCTTACTAATTTTTGATACAATGTAATTAATATGGATTTTAAATGATAACTTATTATCTAAGATTATACCCAAATATTTAAATTCTTCAACAAACATGATGGCTTCATCATCTATTTTTACCTTTTTCAAAATGGTTTTGTTGATCTAGGACCCTTAGATAGAGCAAATCACGGTTTTCTAGATCAATTCTTAAAATCATCTATTTGAGAACTGATGTGATCCAAGCATGGATTTATAATAGTAGGCCTACCTACGGTACAACTCCATGATCCAAGTCTTCATTTGTGTGGCTAATCTTGATTTGTTTGGTTACCTATACATCAAAATATACTTTAACAAGCATGGTACAGTATTTGGAATTTGCCTACATGTATAAACTCGTTATACGGTTAATAAATATGATAAAAATAGCCACGAGCCTTGTCTTGTTTCGGACAAACATTGAACGTGTATTCTTGGTATGCAATATGCTCATTTTGTTGGTCTACAACAATGACAGTGTAAAGGATGATGGGGGTGTGTCCGCCAACAATGTCCGTGACCTCACGTGAATATCAAGATAAGAGATACACCTATAAATAGTATTTTGTAACATCTATTTTTTTGTCAACAAAAAACTTGAGAATTATTACTTTTCCTATTTAGTTTCCTCACTCAGCTCCCATATTTAGTTTCCTCACATTTTTATTTAAAAAATATGTCATAGGCCCTACTATTATAATTAAAATCAACTAATGCCCGGTATTATAACGCCCGGCTAAATATTTAGCCCACCGCTAGCTTGTTTTCTCCATGGCAACCACCAATCCTAAGCGTGGTTTCATAGGAAAAAACAAGTTAGCCCAGTGCTAAACGTTTAGCCGGGCGTTATAATACCGGGCCTAAATTGCATTTGTCATAATCATAAAAATATCAATACTATGTTAGATACAATCAAAAACTAAGTTTCAGTTGAAAAATAGCACTTTGTAGCATTTATACACACAACGCTATTTTCTAAATAGGTAATAATATGGAGCTGCCTAGCATCCGATTGTGTGTGTGTTGTGTGACGTCAGTACGGCCTCTCAATCGTAACTAACTAATGCATGTGCAAATAAAATACCTACAACAATGAAAATTGAGTTCTCAATGTATTTAGTTTTGTTGTACATGTCATATATATTTATGCAAGATGTAGTTAGTTATCCCTTTTTCAAACGTTTATTACGATTACATGTGGCAGTGTTTTTGGTTTCGGAAAAAAGTACAACAATGGAGTTTCCTGTTTATTCCAGGCGCGTAGGAAACTCTTTATCAAGTGGGGGGGGGGGGGGGGGGGGGAATAATTGTGAGCGCAAAGCGCGAATAATTTGCAGGGTCTGGGGCAGAGCCCCAGCCACCGGAGGCCTTTTCGCCTTTTGACGTACAGGTGAAAGAAGTTTTTGTAATGCTACAAAGTGCAAACAAAAGGCAGAGGAAATGTATCTTGTGAGAAGACTCGTGGCTTTCTCCGGGCCGTGGGACCCTCAGTGTTTTTGCATCACTGGGAAATATGATATTTAGTTGATGAATGTTTACCCGGGTATCTGTGCCCAGGTTACCGATACAGAAGAATTGAAGATCCTTTCTTCATTGTTTTGCCTAGCAGTCGCAATGCTCTTGTGATATACCACGCCTCCCTCACACTCAAGTGCGGTCTAGCGTACCCTAATACTACCTTTGCTAATTAGTATTTACTAATTTATCGACAGTTCGCTAACAAAAGATATAGGGCGGGAGATACGAAATTTAAAAAAAAGATTGTCGTTTTTTGTGGTTGTGTATGTAGGGTTGTGGGACGTGACTGGGTGCCTAAAACGCTAAACTGGCTGGATCGCAGAAAAAAGTGGGGGGAAACTCCCCCATCCTCCCCTTCCTACTAGCCTGGCCTTTGTCCGAAATAAATGGATGTGTCACTGCCCCCTCAATCCTAATTAAATACCTACAGTAGAGTTCCGTGGGAGTTTACTCCATGGCCACACCATTTCCCCCCCGTTTTGGACACCCATAGACACGTTGAAAGATAAGCTACCCTGGGATTTCTTGTTTTCCTGGAACGATCGTACCTCATTGCCTTGAAGAATGTGATGTGTCTATTCAGTCATCTGAATTCCTCGTCCTTTACTCGAGTTTGAATGGAGATAATTGCTCGACTGGACTTTGCTCTAGGGGTGTACCAAGAAAACTACCTAAAAGGTTGGTGTAAACTCCCGCGGAACTCCACTGTAGAAGACCACGATAAGGTACACAAACACAGAACCGGAACATTAGTGCCACATTATACGGTTCAACCATAGAGATACCATACTGTAGTAGCTCTATGGGTTCAACATTTTCGTCAAACAAAACTGTTTTTGATTCGCTTTTGTTCTTGAATTCAATAAGTTTGATGAAAGTATTGAGCCGTGTAAAGTCGGCATTAGCAACATTATTGGTACTTAAAATGTATATCATATAAAATGTTGCCTTGTATTTACATTTTACTTATTGCAGATTGAGTGAACTAATTAAAGAACGACCAGATTGAGCTCTGTGCTAGTTGTCGTCAATATCGGTTCATAATCATCAAAATTGTTTTTCAACAATAAACTGAATACTAAGTACTAATGAAATTATTGGGTTGATTTTGACCTTCATATTTTTTTACCGATAGTCCTTTGCATAACGAGAATGACGGTATAAAATTTGGGTCAAAGGATGACATATATCAAATGAAAGCTTGAGACAAGTACTTTTCAAAAAACCATGATATACCTCTGGCAAATCCAGCTTTCTATGTCAAAACTAGGGTCAAAGGTCAAATTTGTAATTTTTTTAATAATTTTTAATTAAATAATGAAAAATGTTTGCAAGTTTAATCATACACTTTTAGTAAGGTAAATGTTTGATGTTTCTTAAAAAAAAATTGAACTACACGTTTAGCCTTTTTTGACCTTAATAGAGGTCAATTTCCTCAAAATGGGTAATTTTTAAAATTTTCTTCGATTTATTGGCCAATATTTATTATATCAACGTACTTACTCATAAATACGTTAAAATGAATAGTTCTTATTGTTATAACATTCTTTTCACGGTATTCATTCAAAATGGCGGTCAAAGGTCAATAGGTAAGTTTCGTCAAACTTGGTCTAGAAACTAAAATATTACTTGTGGGTACTCTAAAGACGCAGAATTTTGACTGCAATTACAATAACGAATAACAATATAATGTTTTAATCGTAAGAGAATGTTATTATCATATAACTTATAAACTACTTAAGATTGTTACTGAATTTCTAATTAACGTCCTCAGACATTAGGGTATTCTTGAATGGGTGTGTAGCTGCCACAAAACTCATTTTTAGAAAAGAGCATGACCATGCTGAGATACGTGATATGATAGTATGATATGATATCTGTCCTAGCAGTCACTGTCTAGTCGTCAAATTAATCAAAATTGAAGTCAAAATCACTTAAAATTGAAGTCGTCAGATTAATCACCTTCTGATTCACTGGAATTCTCATGCTGGGTACCGATATTTGGACAGTCCTTCAGCTTACACGCGTGGGTACACTTCAGATGATTGGCCAAACACTTATACGTCGGCATCTTGCAAACACGGCACCAGTTACAGGCTAGGAGATCCATAACGGTCAAAGGAACTGGAGTTCCAATCATCTACTCGTTGCTCAGATCTCCTTCCGCCGTGGTTTTCCATCCATAGCCACACAGATCAGGAACATCAGGGTTGGCTTCCAAGCAACGTATCAATAGATCGTGTTTGGTTGATAACTCACAGTCGCAGGATATGAAGCAGTAAGCAATCGTTACAAGGTGGTAGCTGATTAGAATTCCTATCATCACACTTCTAAAAAGCTCGTAGCGCAGCAGGTTGACGCATGACAGAGTCTTGGTCAAAGAGCAGAGTTTACAGACAAACTCTTCGAGTTTTTTTGATGACATCGATAGAAACTCTCCAGTCCTGACCCATCTTGCTTAGCTTGACACAGAAATGCGAGTTTTTTCTCATGATATTCAAAGTTCTCTTTTTCCCTTTATCACTGAATGAGCTCACTCAGGTTGGAACTCATAGTCGTCTCCTACACCTATAGATGCGCCCGTTGTTAACAAGGTAACAGTTTCATACATGTCATTTCCCATATAGAAACAAATCCATTGCAACATTGGGTGCCTCTAGGTGAAGTGGCCGACTATGAATTCCAACCTTTGTCACAACCAGTGCATGGAGGTCAGGGAGGGTATTACATACTTCGAATCCCAACGAACTCGCTAGTTTTTACACATCATCGAAGTGTGTTTGATTTTTGGTAGTCAAGCGTCAACCAGCTGCCCTACGAGCTTTTTAAAAGTAAATGTGATGATATTAAGTCTAATCAGCTACCACATTGAAACAATTGTCTACTGCTTCAAATCCTGCGGCTGCGAGCTAACCACCAAACAGCGGTCTGGATACGTTGTTTGGACGCCAACCCCGATGTTCCTGATCCGCGTGGCTATGGATGGGAAACCACAGCAGAAGGAGATCTGAGCAACGAGTGGATGATTGGGACTCCAGTACCTTTGACCGTTATGGATCTCCTAGCCTGTAACTGTTGCCGTGTTTGCAAGATGCCGACATGTGAGTGTTTGGCCAATCAATAAAAGTGTACCCACGCTTGTAAGCTGAAGGATTGTACAAATACCAGTACCAGTACCAGTAGCCAGCATGAGAATACCAGTGAGTCAGAAGGTGATTAATCTGACAACTTGGACAGTGACTGCTAAGGTCATAATACTAGTATCATATCACGTATCTCAGCATGGTCATGCTCTTTTCTGAAAATGTATTTTGTTGCAGCTGCACACTCATTTAAGAATACCCTGATGTCTGAGGACATTAATTAGAAATTCAGTAACAATCTTACGTAGTTTATAAGTTATATGATAATTACATTCTCTTACGATTAAAACATGATATAATTATTCGTTATTGTAATTGCAGTCAAAATTCTGCGTCTTTAGAGTACCCACAAGTAATATTTTAGTTACTAGACCTAGTTTGACGATACTTACCTATTGACCTTTGACCGCCATTTTGAATGAATACCGTGAAAACAATGTGATAACAATAAGAACTATTCATTTTAACGTATTAATGAGTAAGTACGTTTATATAATGAATATTGGCCAATAAATCGAAGAAAATTTTAAAAATTACCCATTTTGAGGAAATTGACTTCAATTAAGGTCAAAAAAGGCTAAATGGGTAATTTTTTTTTTTTTAAGAAACATAATACAATAACTTTACTAAAAGTGTATGATTGAACTTGCAAACATTTTTCATTATTTAATTAAAAATTATTTAAAACATTACAAATTTGACCTTTGACCCTAGTTTTGACATAGAAAGCTGGATTTGCCAGAGGTATATCATGGTTTTTTGAAAAGTACTCGTCTCAAGCTGTCATTTGATATATGTCATCCTTTGACCCAAATTTTATACCGACCAGGCCTTTTTCGAGCGTTATGCAAAGGACTACGAGTGTACCAAGCACCAGCGATACTTTCCACCCATAACCGAAAAGCTTCAACCAAAATGTTTCATTTTATTAATGTATGGAAATACATTATATAGGTTGGCATACACTATTTAATTTTTTGCATTGGTCATAAATTCGACTATTAGTCGTCGTACAACAACTTCGGTAATGATTCCGTCACGTGTGGGTGGCGGCAGCGAACCAGCGGCTGTGGCTAATTCAAGTACCTGCTCAGGTTGGCCGAGACCGTAAAGACGTCATTGATTGATGACGAAAGCATTACCGAAGTTGTTGTACGACGACTTTACAGCCCTGTTGCAAGCTGCGACATTTCAAAAAAGCCGCGCAAGATCGCCAATGGGTGCGAAGCGTGCTCCGAGTGGTCTGCAACTGAAAGCGAGCACGACCAGCACGACCACATCGGTTCGACCATCTCGGTTCGAAACAGGTGAACGGATGCACACAACACAACGCAACTCAGCTGACGATGTTGTCGAGTACATAGTTAAACTACTGATTAATTAAATATCCATTAATCAATGGTAAGCAACAAAATCAAAATTAACTTAACAACACAATTATTTTTGTGTAGTTGGCTAACCTAGCCTAGGGTATCATATTATAGGGACTTTTTCTACCGGGTCGACTTTGGTGGTTGGTTGGTAGTTGGTACCATTGTACTCAATGTTGGTACTGAAGTTCACTTGACAGAATGAGCAAGATGATTATGAAGGGTTGGATTGTTTTCTTTCAGAAATAAATGGATGATTCTGTATTAAATGTGGTAAGACGACCAGATATAGCTATATTCTGATAAATTGTAAAAGTAAATTCATATGCTAATACGCAATACAGGTGTATTATATTAGCATAGACTTACCTAGGGGGCCTAGGCCTAGGCCTAGGCCTAGCCAACTCCCAGGCTTATGAGTTTTGGGAGGCGAGGCCTACGCTAGGCCTCAACAACCTCATTGTGTCTAGGGCCTAGGCCCAATCGAAGCCCCAGTCAAATGTTTGCTGACGATAATTTAGTTGACAGGCCTAGGGCCTATTTCAGTAACTACAATAACTACTAGCCTAGGGCTAGGCTTGCAGACAGAGTTTAGAAGCCGTGATATAATCCCCTAGACCTAGTATTTACCGTGATGAAGACTACCGTAGACCTAGGCCTAGGCCTAGGCCTATTGTTTTTCTCCCATTACTTTTATCTAGGCTAGGCCTAGCACTCGGGCGTATTCCTAATGAGAACGTTTTTTCAATGGGGTTAGTAATGAATAAGAGGGCTGTGACGACACAGCTCGGACAAACAATCAGTTGCTAGGTAGTTTCATTGTTGTGTATTTCCTTGATTGGCGTACATTCAATGCTTGTCCGAAACAAACCACTGTGGAGTGACTATTTTTGTATTAAAAACTAATGTTATTGTCTTTGTCATCTAGGCACACCAGCAACACCGTCGAGCAGATGCTCATGTGCGTTACAGACGTTTCGATGATGCCATCGCTTGCCATAAGATAGCGTCGGAGAAAATTGAGGAAGCAAAGAAGCTTACTTCTGTGGCAAAAGCACTCGAGTCTTTACACTTGCAACAAGATTTTCACAATCGACAAGAAAATATAGTGAGGTATAAGCATGTGCAAATTTCATGAACCTGCCTTTGATGAAATGTTATAGGTAGGCCTGCCATGAACTCGGTGCTTGAAACGGGGTAGGTTGGCATTCTGTCACTTCTCGTCCTCGACAAGCTCTATTAGCATCCTGCTAGGCCTAGGCCTACTTATAGTTTACTAAAAATAAATTACAATGTACTATGCGTCATATTGTATTGTATTGTATTTATTTGCATCCATAGATTACATAGTTACAACATGGGCATTGTCAGGAACTTAAGATTAAACCCGTTTACATACAGTCTACATATAAAATTATAAATACACAATATATACACTTCATAGATAGGCTAAATGATACACATTAAAGAGTTCTCATACTTCAGTGAGTTCTACAAACTTAACTGTGATATCCACCTACACCAAACAAGAGCTGCTCAAGACTTCTACATGCCTATGCAAAACAAATCCTGTGCACAAAAATCACTGTTTGTGAATGGTCTAAAGAAGTTTAATGCTTTACCTATGGAATTAAAATGTAGCAGTGTATCAAAGTCAAAATTTAAAAGTGAAGTGAAAAAGTGGGTTTCTACAAAGTAGGCCTACTCACTTTGATTGCAAGTTTAAAATGAATGCCTGGAGAAAAAGAGAAATAATAGCCCAGTGTAGCTGCTAAGCAGAATTTACAAGCAAAGAACTTTGATCACAACCAGGATGGTTTAAATTTAAAATTACCCCAAAAAAGGTATTTATCTGAAGACTAAATTTCATGAGGGGCAATGGGCGAGAAGTTGGTAGAACGAATTTTCGAAATCTTCTCTGTCATTATACCAGCTTCCCATTGACCAGTACCCATCTCCTGACGCCGATACGGTAAAGAAATAAAAAACCACAGCCAAAAGTACTTCTCAAAAATCACTGCCACATCGAAACACTTCTTACATCACTGGGTACGCTACCTCTAGCAAGCTGTTTGAACTTGCTTCTAGTTATGGGCCCCCCTTGAATCAGCCTGATTGTTTGTTGGAAACATAGGCCTACAGTCAGTGGCATATCCAAGGGAGGGGATATGGGGTTCAAAGTTCAAATGCCCCACCCCCCCATGCCAAAAAAATGCACATAGAGAAGGAAGGGGAGGAGGAGGGAGGGGAAACTTAATATATTTTTGTATTTAATTGATAATATTAACTAAACAAATAATATTAGTAGGGAAGTCTCATCAAAAATAAATATTCCTCAAAGTACCTAAAAATGGAAGATCATTATCTAAAAATACGGGCGGTATAATTTTTATATCTGAGAAGCGTATATTTCCAATTCTATTAGGCTAGCATTTTAAGTTTGAAATTTGGAACTTCTTGTTCCGTAATTGAAAAACGGCTCTTGACGTCATAAGTCATGTAAACAACTGCCTCCTTGAAGTATTCTTAATAATATCAACGATATTAAGTTGGACATTTTACAATATCTAGGATGAAGTGACTTTACAACAATGACTTTTATACCACTGTTTTCTTCAGAAAATACATTTTGATACAGTATTTACCAAAACGTGTTTAAAATAATGCAATTATTTAACATATTGTTGTTAATTAATGTTGAGAAGTGTTCATTTAGTAACTATAAATAAACGTTGGTTCAGTTAGAGTCTTATGACAGCAATAAAAAAAGGGTGAAATTTCAGTACTATTTGTATGATATAAAATTATTGTTTACTGACATATGACGTCAGAACCTTGAAATCACGAGCAAGATGGTGCAGGTCCATTTCTGAGCGTGTTTTGACAGCAGTATCTTTGACTTGCTGTTAAAGCAATGTTAATGCACCTTTCGAGCCGAAACCAATTTGTTCCCGTTTATTTTAACTTGAGGTAACCAGTAAGCAAATAAAAAAAATGCGTGAGACTTCCCTATTAACTGTATTTGATTTGATTTGTACTCATTCTTACATTCTCCAAAACCTACTTTATGACATTGTCCGATTCTTAAAAGTGTTTACAGGCGTTTAACACGTCATGTGTAGGAAAAAAATTCGCCTTCGGCGAATTGGCCTCTTGCAGCTGGGGCTTTTGCCCCAGACCCCTATGTTCAAACCCCCTCCTCATTTTGAATTCCTGGATATGTCACTGTAGTGTATACAGTATATTGTTTGATGAAGGTTTTAAGAGCCACAGGTACATGACTGCGTAGGCTTTTCAGTTATGCTCTGAGTCTGATGTGATGCAGCTGTTGGTCCTGAAAAGGACCTAGTCTTGCGACGTTTCATTGACTTTGGCATCGATTGATTGATTGATTAGATATTTGGGCTTAACGTCTCATATTTCTGCAACGTGGCTAATCTAGGTGATGAGTGGGTGGTCAGGCAGGGACTGATGCTCGATGCTTGCTGACAGCCATTTATAAGGGAGTGCTCGATTCCTATTGGCCAGCTCGTTGGCCAATACGGGCAGCCCTATGGGTCGGCAGTGAGCAGTGTCAGTGTCGTGTGTGGGTCTGGAGGCAGCAGCTCTCGTGTGTCTCGCGGGGCTCTTGCTGGTACACTAGGTGTTACTTGAATCTTTGCGATTACTGGTTTCCAGGCTTGTGAAAGGTAATGCTGTCGTCGTACCCTTGCACAAGCCTGGAAACCAGTAATCGCAAAGATTCAAATAACACAGAGAACAGCCAACAAAGCAGGGATCCCGAGCCAAGGAGGCAAACTTCTACCTCACCAAACGAGAGTCTCGAGCCTGCGTCACCCTATCAACTTCAGCGACAGTGGATATATGTACTGATTTTTAAAAGTTCCGTATAACACAAATTAAGTCCAACTTCAACAAATTTGTGAAAACACTTCAGTCAGTTTGTCTGATGTGTAGGCTTACCGTTTTATGTTCCAGACTCAAGAAAGTTCAGTTTGAAATGTACAAAAAGGCAATGGAGAACCAGAGACAAAAGATGCTACAAATTACAGGAAAAGGGGAGGGTATTTCCTGTTTTGGGAGAGATGATGAGCCCACAAGCCTACAAGTAGCAATTTATAGGTAAGCATTGCCAATGTCAAGTACATATAATAATAATAGGCCAACAGTAAAACCACTTAGGTAATTAAAATGTTCAAAATCCATTCTCATTACACAAACACACTTGGGCTCTAGCCTTCAGCAGCATAATGACTGCCCACTTCTTTGAATTATAAACAAATTTAATTTCACAAAGTTTGAATTGGTGAGGTTTTACTGTAGGCCTATTTATTTTGCAAAATTATTATATTGTATTGTATTCTTTATTAGTTTAGTTTGGAGCTCTTTCACTCAGTTACAAAACATTTGACATAAATTTCTCACTAAATAAGTATAAAATAATTATTAGAACCATTGATTAAGGAAGGGAGTTAAGCCCTTTTATAATCATAATAATAACAATGTTTTTTATTTTTATGTTACTTAAATAGGGCCTTCTACTAAATTTGTCTACTACTACTAAATTGGTCTTAAAGAATTTTTGCATGTAAATTGTAAATATCTTATTGTAGAACAATGGAGGAAGCAGACTCGTTGCTAGAATTGCTTGTGAAACGAGGTGTCGAAAATGAAGATATGGACAGTCTTAAGAGTGAAAATGACGACGTTACCAAAATCGCCAATGATGTGACTTCAGCAGCTGTGGAATGGACTAAGAGACCGAAAGATGATCGCACAGTTATCGAAGAACTACGGACTTTGAATCAACAATTACGCCATTTGGTGATCCAACTAGTAACTCAACTGGATGCAAGCTCCCGAGAAGCCGACGAGCTTCGTGAAAGAGTTCGTGTCTTAGAAGCCAACCGGGTTCCAGGAACAACGGAGAGAGTGGAGCCAGTTGCAGAAAACCGCAAGACAAGCCTTCATGTTATCACAGACTCTTCTGGGGGCAATTCTTCTCCATTTGTGTTCTCACCATGCAGCGAGTTGAGTCCTGACATACCAGAAACACTAGGACCTCGAGTGTTGCCCACCCTTCCACCACTGGAAATGCCAGACTTTGATTTCTCGGTGTTTGTGAGGCAGCAATCTGAAGGGGACAGTTAGCACATTGGAGAACCTGCTATGTACCACCACTTTTGTAACAGTAGAGTAGTTACTACTCTACTGTTACAAAAGTGGTGGTTAACTGGCTTGGTCCTATACCATATATATTGTCCATTCACAGTTAGTAAACTTTTTTTTTTTTTTATGTTAGGCCTACTTATAAGTTGTAGGCTATATAGCCTACAGGACTAGTACCTACATAGTAGGGTTGCTCATCTTTGTAATATGAGGTGTTTCTGTCAAGTACAAGCTTTTGATTGATTTATTCTGTAGTCTAGTCTTCATCGAAGGTATATATGAATAGACTGTAACCAATGTCACAATATATACCATGCTTCTTGTTTGTCATGTGTACTTTTAATTTGAATTGGTACCTAACCATAAACCAGCAACCATGGTTGAAATGTAGGCCTATGTTAAATATGAGTAGGTATGTGTACGGTGTATGTGGTCACTTACAGATAAAGTAAGTTTTCTTGACTCTTTCAAGCAAACATGAACACTAATGAAAAGAAGAAACTTATTTTCATGATAAAGACAGAATAATCACTGTCACTTTGTTTAAAAGTTTTACAGTATTTTTAGTTTTTCAAGATCAAGAAAGGGCCAGACAAAGACTGGTCGAGGAAGACGGCCCCCGCCCAGTTCCGGCTTGCAACCGGTCATGGCGTTTTGCAACTCCACCTGCATCGCTCCAACATTAGCAACGAACCGGCCTCCTGTAGATTAGGTGAGTTGGAAGATCAAGACAGAGTGCACCTATTTAGATGCGCCGCCCTCAAGAAGGACATTGACTCCCTGCCCGACTCAATGAGCAGGACAGAGAAAAGGATGCAGCCTTATATTGGATAGCAAGAAAGAAGAATGGTTGAAGAGGCCAACTCTGCACAGGACAACAAAAAAAAAAAAAATTTAAGTTATACAAATAGGCAACACGCGTACGATTTTTTTTTGTTTAACCAAACACTTAGTTTAATAGTATCAGATACAAAAAGTATATTAATGCAAGTCCTAAGTAAAAAAGAAATTTTTTAATGGGTTTATTGTGGTCGCATTTATTGAAGTTTAAACTCGGGGATCTGAAACGCGTACAGGTGGCTGTGACGCAATGATTCAGTAGATGTGGCGTAACAGACCAATCGCTGAGGCGGTGAGCGTACACAGTACAAAACCGTGACGTCAAATCCACTCTACATGGCGGCGGCTCGTTTTACGCGCCCTTTTATTTATCGTTACTAAACCAATTATTTTGAGGCATAGCCTGATCCGTTTTTCAAAATTCAAAGACACAACATTATTAAATGAGAGACAAGGTATTTAAAAATCAATTAAAATTTTCATACGCGTGTTCCCTATTGTTGTTATCAGCGAGTCTTCGAACTAGCCTTTGAACTGTGTGTGTATACATAGTTGCTACTGTATCTACACTATGAGGTTAATTATGATGGTATAATGTTATACTGTATATAAGACAATGTAAGAAAGCGATCCCGCTGGGAATCGAATCTAGGTCCTCCACGTGCTGGACGGGCACTCTGACCACTGAGCTATATTAATTATTAAGATGGTAAATTACAATCAGTCTCATTTGTTGTGTGTAGAAGAATTGTTGATTAGTGTAGCTTTCGCGCACCGCCCTCCGCTACATCATCTCATCAATCATCATCTCATCAATGTTAAATTCTGATGCCATTTTGGGCTCACGTGAGTATGAAAATACTGCTTGAATAGAATTGAGCTGATGAAATGCACATTCTGCATACAATATCTTATCTAATGAATACCTATATATTACGGTACTCAATTTAAGTAGAAGATATGAACATGATTGGTTTTTCTCCTCCAAATAGAACAATAAATTCACCTGTCATGGGCCATAAATTTTGGGAGTCAACAGAGTGGTGGCCACACATTTAGCACAGGGCAGTGCGCGAAGACTACGATTGAGTGCGTTAGTGAAGATGGCAGATTAGTGAATTATGCTTGTCATGAAACTTTTCCATTACCCTAGAGTTGGGATATTTTATGCAAAGCCATAAAGACTATGGTTTTTATATTAGGCCACTATGAGGTTATTAATAAATTTATTATTATTATGGTATGTATTATTGTCAGTCTTTTACATTCTGTCTTATTCTTATATAACATTTTAATTTCCTAAACATAGTGGTCTACTATAAAAAAAAAACATTGGCCATTGGCATCGCCTGCTAAACCTTTTGAAGTTGCTTGCATAAATGACAGGCCGAGTGGTTTTATGTTCCCTTATTTGCAAAAAAGGAGTTTACAGAAATTGCTTCATCTATTGGAAGACTCTTTGCAGCATACGAGAAGACTTGGAACTGAAGATTTTGGTTCTTCAAAATTATGTTTTAAAGTCCTTTGTGGAAATTGGAAAATGATTTTTTTTTTAAATCTGGTTGATCGAGAAAACGTTCTCTTTGTTATTAAACGTGCAGCATTCAAGATGAAATCTTTTCGGCTCAACATACCTCTGCAAGTCCCTGTTTCAAGCATGAAAATTATAAAATCGAAGTAAGACCTTGATTACTGATGCTCTTCTTGGTGATAGTTTGTGGGCCTCCCGCCCGCACTGTACAATAACCGTATGGTATTTCACATAATAATATCCTAACTCATAACTTCCGGGTAACAGCTTAACAGGAGGGTGCAAAGTTGAAGGTTATTTTGAGTAGTCTTATAAGCCGTGTAATCTGCCATCTTCACTTGATATAAACAATGTATCATACAAAAAACAAATAAAACAGATTGTAATTTGCCATCTCTGTAGCTCAGTGGTCAGGTTGCTCGCCTGGCAAGTGACCTTGTTTCGATTCCCAGCAGGGTCAGTTGTTTACATTCTGTCATCTCCCATCTATTATACATACACACTACACAGTAAATGTGTACTGTACTAATACAATGTCAATATGTATAGAAATAATACTGCCTGTCATATGTCGTCGTTGATACCCAATGTCGTTGACGGTTTGTCTATAATATCGTACCACCCAGCATATGCTAGTTGGCTAGTACAGTCATTGCCCAGCTTAGCATGTATCTCAATAGTCTTATCTGTGTGATAACTGTCATGAAACAATACAATGCTAGTTACAAATAAAAAATCCATCTTTTCATAAATCCAATTTTTATTTCAACTAGTTTTTTGTTATAAGATTAATAACAGGATAGCATAATAGCAGGATAGGAGCCACCTGTTTGTATGTCCAAAACTGGCATGTGAACGTGACGCAATGCCGAGCGGCATGAAGAGGGTGGAGAAAGAAGCGTGTCTCTACTGGTTGACCAGATCCAGCATGATGGCATAATAGCCAAATGTGGGCATTTGAGAAGAAGAAGAATAACAATATTTGGTTTATCTTATCGATTGCAATTGATTTTGAACAACTTATGCATTTGATATTCTAGTAATGGTGGACTACGTACCGTGTCTCATTGTCATTTAGGTGTCACATAGGTTATTTGTAGCCTTTTATCCATACTGTGAACACATACCAGATTCTACTGGCAGTATTACCATAATACATTATCTGTAGTATTCTTAATACTGATACACTGTTTTAATAAAAAAAATGGAAACATTTAAAAATAAGATGGAACAGACTTTAATTTTAATGTGTAAACCTAGACTCATTCATATAGTTCCAATCAAGAATGTAAATGACATAATGTCCACTCGGAGAGATGTAATAGAATGCGTATATCACGCAATTCTAAAGTGCTTGGGATGAAGGCGCCTTGCTTTCAATCGGTAGCCGAGTGAGGAATCTGCTCCGTATATCACGTCAATCTGAAGCGCCCTTATCTACACCAGCTGCGAATTCAGCCAATCACCACACAGGCCGTGCATCGCGGAGCCGCTTTGACGTGTATATCACTTAAATCAAAGTGAATGAAGTATGTTTGATTTGGGAATAAAATTATCTAACAATTGAAATTGAAACCTCCAACTCGCTTGGGCGCCGCCGCTTTGAGGTAAATTCGACGTGTATACCACACTCTGCAACCGATTGGAACCAAGGCGCCTTAAACTTGCGTGATATACGTAGTCACTGTCTACTTCAAGGGTATGACTTATGCTAGAAATATATATTCTAGTCTACATACATGTCCTTCTTGCATCATTCAATATGGTCAAACTCAAAATACAACTGGTATGCGAGGGATGCCTACAATTTTCCACCAAAGGTACTGTGTATCCTCATCGAGTAGTTGCAGACACTTCAGACATCGTTCTTATCGAAAAAATTCCTCATGACAATTTTACTAGTCTACGAAAAAATACTAGTCCAATCAGTATTCTTTCTTTTGTCTCCAATGTGAACAACCACACCAATCTGTTGCCAGGAGACGGGCACACCCAAGAGTCCTCCGCAACGCGAGCAGACATGAAATGTCTGCTCATCAAAGAAAAATACTGTCATGTCCATGGGACGGATTTGTATCAATTATTAACGTAATGCTAGAGATTCCCATGATTACGTTTTTCCAACCTAACCCACTGCGTTGATGCAGATGTTATAACTTAAGTTAAGTTCCCATGCTGCTTGCATTTTTCCAACACAGTGGGTTGCGTTAGAAAAATGCAGGTATGAGTGCATATGAGAATATGCATAACTTGGAAACAAATATGGACGTACATGACCATGATACTAGACAAAAAAGCTTGCTGGGAATACACAGACAAACATCATCGCAACGCAGTGCCAAAAAAATCCCGTGTACCAGGGTACCTTACTTTGCAATGCTCTACCTGTCGAGATAAAAGACTCCACTAGCATACATATATTTAAATATAGGTTAAAAAATATGCTAACTGATGAATGCTTTTACTCCGTCCAAGAATTCAAAGAAAGGTTCATATGCTCTAAATAATGTATTGTACCATAAATTAAATGTAATTATGTATTGTACATGTAATGACTTGTTGTGGTTGTAGTTATGTGGGCTATACATTAATAAGCCTACATAATTGCATTTGCAATGGGTCTTTGCATTATTATTGTATTATTATCACATCATGTATCACCATTAACCTATTCTATTTTAGTTATAACCTGCACTCACCCCTTCAAATCTTCGCACATAAGACTGACTGTATTACATTCTTGTCTGATGAAGAAATAAATCTTATCTTATTTTATCTTATCTTATCTAGCTATAAACTTTTGCATTCACGTTAGAGCAGAGCTTCATATGCAAGGACAAAATGTATGATATGTTAATGATTGCCTTAATCACAAATTACATTCAAATTGCCCGGTTATTGTAATCACCGCCTTTTGGCATTCTACATTTACACGGCGGTGTTTCTTCGTGTTTATGTTATGTTATTATGGATTCAGAGGGCAGTGCGTCGAGAGCAGCAGCATTGAGCAGCATCGTTGACAGAACGTTTGTTTAGTATATAATTTTATTATTACTATGTAACTATGCTAAGCTAGTTCAAAAATCGATACTATTAATTAATTTGCGTTAAATTTATATAATATTGGACGCGTACTTATACTTAACAAATTTTCAGCAATCAATATTGGACCATGACTAGGTTAGGAAGCCAAGCCTAGAGCTTCTAGGTTAGAAACACACACTAGGCCTAGTGTACCAAGTGCAACCAACAAGACTAAGACCTCCTAGTAGAAACGTTTTGCAGTTCAATTGAAGATGGGTTCAAGTAAAAAACATAAGGAACTAAAGGAAAAGAAGAAAAAGCATCGTAGGCCTAGTCGCAGTGAGTCAAACTCTCCTGATAGGCCTAAAACAAAGGAAAAAGAAAAGGAAAAACATCGTCACCATAAAAAGCACCACAAAGAAAGAAAGAGAGAAAAACAAAAGTATCGAGATGCTGATTCAATTTCAGACGCCGAAGATTTTGATGGGGTTGCTGGCTTACCAGTTCCCCCTCCTCCTAAAATTTCTCGCCCTGCTACTCCTCCACCTCCCGCAATATCTGCAGACACTGGTTCTGGTTCTCGATCCGATTCATTATCTATTGAAGAAACTAACAAGTTACGAGCCCGGCTTGGATTGAAACCTTTGAAAGCAGAGAGTAGTCCGAGCGGCCCTATTGAAAAGAAAAGTGCAATTTTGTGTGAAGGGGGTACAGACATGGGGGAGTTTGTACACAAGCCTGCAGAAAGCATCACTCAAAAAGCTAAGCAAGACAAAGTAAAACAAAAACTAAAAGACCGCAAGGAAAGACGTCTTATAGAGTCGAAGTTGTCAAAAGTGCGAACACTTGGAGAATCGGATGACGAAGAAGACACTAGTGCGTGGGTTCAAAAGACCCGTAATCTTCAAGCAGAAAAAGACAAAGCAGCAAAGAGAGCAAAGCTTCTTGAAGATCTCGATGCAGAATTTGGTGTCGGTGAGCTTGTCGAGGAAGAGATTCGCACAGAACGCCGCGATGCATATTCAGCTCGAGATCTGCGAGGCCTTCGAGTAGAGCACACAGTTGATGGTTTTGACGAAGGGAGATCAGTTATTCTTACTCTAAAAGACCAGGGAGTATTAGATAAAGAAGACGATGTTCTGATAAATGTAAATATGGTTGATGATGAAAGATACCAGAAGAGTAATTTAAACAAAAAACAGAAGTCACACTTGCATGGTTACAATGCCTATGATGACGTGGAGCTTGACGAGTTTGGTGATGTGAAGAAAACGAACGTTCTTGGTAAATATGATGAAGAAATTGGTGGCGAGCAGAAAACCAGCTTTGCTATAGGTGAAGATGTAAGTGCCCTTATCCGTAAGCGAGCACTGCAACATGTCAAAAATAAACTCCACCAGAAAAAAGTTGTATCACTTGAAATGCCATCACTTCAGTTGGCCTCTGAATATTATACCCAAGATGAAATTGATGTGAAATTCAGAAAAACTAAGAAAAAAGTTCGGAAAATTAGGAAAAAAACTTTAAAAGCATCGGACCTTTTACCACAATCAACTAGTAACAATGTGGTAGATTTTGGTTCAAGGAATATCAAGGGTGAAATTGATGATTTGTCCCTTGAGAATCAGTTGGCTGTCAAGGAGGAGCCTGATGATTTTATGGATGTTGACGATTCAGGACCTTTACTTGATTTAACAGACGTGAAAGTGGAACGAGACATGGAAGAAGTTGAGTTGCAACTTGCCTTAAAAAAGGCAAGACGATTAAAGCTTCAAGAAACATCCAAGTGGTGTACAGAAGATGAAGTTGCAGCCTCAACTGCCAATGAAAAATCTAACAATGAGTTAAGTGGTTTCATAACACTAAACGCAACTGCCGAATTTTGTCGAACCCTTGGAGACATTCCCACGTATGGTCAAGCAGGGAACCGAGAAGAAGATGAAGATGACTTGTTAGATTATGAGCAAGAATTGAAGGAAGAAAAGAGCAGACTAGACGATGAAGGATACAGAGGAGCCTGGAATGCCGTAAAGATTGACGAAACTCCTGTAGAAGTGCTGCCTGCAGAAGTACCTATCTTGGACGCTGAGCCTGATGTTGGAATGGGAGTTGCTGGTGCGCTTCGGCTAGCCCTTAGTAAAGGATACTTGGAGAAAGAGGATATGAATAAACCATCAGCGTCTCGATTTGCTCATCTGCAGGCCCAAAATTACTCGATTGAAGACAAGACACACAATGATGATGACAAATTTGGTCGGCGTGAACGCTACAATGGCCCTACATCGGACTTTAAAGAGAAAGATAATTTCAAACCTAATGTCAAGTTAGATTATATTGATGACGATGGGCACATCTTGTGTGCAAAAGAGGCATTCCGATATCTCTCGCACAAATTCCATGGCAAAGGACCTGGCAAAAACAAGGTAGAAAAGAGGATGAAGAAAAATGAACAAGAGGGGCTAATGAAATGTATGAGTTCTACAGATACCCCATTGGGCACATTGAATCTTCTCCAACAGAAGCAAAAAGAGACTCAGTCTGCATATGTTGTTTTAAGTGGCACAAAGCAGGCAAGCATCTCAAAAGCAAAGCATTAATTATTCTTCTAGGCCATAGCCGTAATAAATAGTGTATTCGTCTTTTTAATTGTTCCCAGTACCGGTATCTTAGTAGTTTTCATTCTCGGAAATGTTTTTTAGAGAATTGTTCACTGTTCAGTTTAAAAAAATAATGTCAGAGTAGACCACATCTAGGCTACTATCAAAATATCATGTGAAAACTAATTAGGTGTATTGCAAAATAAATGTGCAACAATTAAAAATGAATTAAACCTGCAATGTAAAGTTCGGTTTACACACTTACTTAAGATTTAAGTTTTAGGTTTAACAAAATCAAATCAAGCCAAAAGCAAAGCATTGCAAAAGCATTGTGGTGATTACACACTTTCCTAGGATTTAAGTCTTAAGGAAACCAATTACATTCTTATACCTAAAATTCTTAGCCCAGCGAATGAGAGGCGACGTTTTATAAATCCGGCCAATGGTAGCAATCCCAAGTAAAACAGGAAAATTAAATCTTAAATAATTGTGTAAACCGCCTTTAATGTCTTACTGTTTTGTAGATTCTCCAGTTCATCTTCACTTGCTTCCTGGTTGCTCATTTGTTGGTGTAGGCCTAGATATCCATAGCATTTAGGCTTGACATCAACGGTTGAAATCTGAGAAGACTTGCAGGTATTTGCCTACTCAATGTTTGCTAGGCATAACAATATTAGTTGTTATTTTGTGTTCCAATATAAATTTCGGTCTTATTGCCCAGTTAGCGGCAAAGTAGGTGTTAATTCATGTTTCAATATACGTATTTTCGGGTCCACGGTCAAACAATTTGTCCACATTTTGCAGCAAAAACATAATATTTTACATTTCTTTTAAAAAAGTAAAACCATTTACTTGGGTCTCTATTGTATAGAATATAAAATAGTTTTATCAGGCTGTTTTGTTTTGCTTTTTAACTAAATGATAATGGCAGATCAGGGAGATCTGGCTGAAATATTGGTTTTAAATAACTATAAACAAAAAAAACTGAATAAAACCCATATGCCTGAAAATGAAGACATTTTTCTATATATCTATGTATATTAGCCGGGGTTAGCCCCAACCTTAGTGTTCGCATACCGATCTCAAGTCATTGTCTACTGCCCCTTCCAACCATGCCAATTGAAAGAAAATCAACAGATGCCTGGCATTCTTTCACACATTCTTAAAAAATGTATGGTTTGGCTATGTCGAGTGCACAGCACAGGTGGTTTGGCCACACCCACTGTTACAGGTAACCAATGGAAGGTCATGGACCTGTTTTGATTAGATGGTAGGAATTAGCGAAGTAGAAAATTAAGTTTTCACCTTGGAGTCAGCTGCTGCGTCGTAAGCATTAAAATACTTACTTTGGGCCAAGTTTACAGTTGTTGTTTAAATACAATTCAAAGTGTTTTGTGGGTATGCAGTCCCAGGGTAACGTTAAAACCTAAAGGAATACTGGAATAGTATACAAGATAAAGCAGAATTTGGCAGCTGCCAACTATCCTTAACCTCAAGCAATATTTGAGATTAAGCAAGATGATAAATGTTGTTAATTCTTCCAACTTTCACAACAATGGATTTTAAACTGATTTATTTTAAATCTTGTAGTAATTGTAAATTATTGTCCACATTGTTACGAACTTCACATTTACTACATATTATAAAAGGTATCAATACTATGAGTAGCAGAGAGATATGGTAAAGATTTATTAATTAGCATTTCATATACATTCATGTGGAAGTCTACAAACTAGGGACAAAAAGATAATGAATTTTGATTACCTATCTCCAGCTGTTGCTTCTTTGATGGGGAAAATGTTTATTTATTTATGTATTTATTTATTCATTTATTTATTTATATATTTATTCATGTGACCCATACATTATACAGAAGGTATAACCGACTTCTCTAGAGAGACGGCAATGAATAATTAGTATTCTTAAACGTAAAACTAATACAGTCAGTAACAGTAACACTACTGACAGTTCCCACGTGACGTCACAACGGCCATGATTGCGACACAATGGATGCGGACCAATCCTAGATCATTGGCAAATACTATTCAAATTCAATAAATAAGGCTAATTTAGAACTTAAAAAAGTAAACATAAGTAATAAACAAATAAAGTATTAACACACATAACCAATTTTATCTCAAAAACAGACAGAATTTTAAAGAACTAAGAATTTCTGTATTCTACCACAACAGCCTTCAATTGTTTCTCCATGCAACGTCAAAGTTTGGTCACAAATGTGGCCGCCACGCGCACAGATGTGACGTACGTGCAACCTATGAATAGGTTGAGATTTGTGTGTGAGGTGGTGACAAAACTGACAATGGTATTGACATGGATGTGATTGTGATTGAAGTGAATGTGAATAACAATATGCTAAATCTGGGCCTATTTCAAAGTTGCTACAGTATCAAGGAAAAATTCATTTAGGTTTTAGTAGGCTTTTTTTTATAAGAAATGCTTTTAGTGTGCTTTTAAAAATGTGTGGAGGTGTGGCTTTAATTGGCTTTGGGAGCTTGTTATATATTTTCCCACACACACATATATATATATATATATAGGGTTGTATTTATAGAAAGTATGATTGAAAGAGCGAGAAGAAATGACAGTGTTTGCTCGGGTAAAATGAGAATGAGTCGTATTATTAGAAGGAAAAAGTTAAAGATTTAAGTGGACAAAATTTGCAGCCATTTGCAAGAGTCAATATGCAGAGTTTAGTGAAGTGTGTTTTGCAAGACTGGCGTTGGGATATACCAGCAATGATTCGCAAAGCTCGTTTCTGAATAATAAATATCCTATCAGCCTGTGGTAACGGAGCCCCAGAAAACTAAGCCTTTAAAAAATGTCAAAATTAAATAAATTAAGCCTTAAGTTTAGATGACCATGTGATATCTTTCTCTATCTGATAACATATTTATGCTCCAATGATATACATACCTACTCAACTTCTCCAAACACATACCAGCTAAACTTAGTCAAAGCCGGGTGTGGCCAGTAAATGATTCACGTCACTTTCTTTAGACAGATGTCAATGTCATTGTCGAAACAATCTAAATAGTAATTCACTCTACTCTAGGTATGTAAATAAAAACTATCATGCAAAATGCTAGAAGAAAAATGCAAACTACTAAAACCAATACATATTTTATTATTTTTACCATAATTGAATCTATTTTGCTAAACATACACGTGTGAATGATTATTTATTACCTAGTAGCAGTTAGATGTTTGCTTTTACTTCTTTCCTTCTTTTCCTTTACCCTTTTTCCCTTTTCCTTTCTTTCCCCGTTTCTTCTTTTTCTTCTTCTCTGGTAGTTTGGTGTCTGGATAAAGGCTCATGTAATATTCTTTCATGGCAGGTATGTCAATTCGCTTCTTTTCACCTGGGAATTGCTTTATTATCTCCAAAACCAAATTTTCATCAAGTTTTATTTTTTCTTCTGCGACATGGTCAATAAATTTGGGTGGTTTCACAGGCTTGTCTTCTAGCTTAAGAATGAAGTGGCTGAAATAGTAATGTTTGGTTAGTAATATTTGCAGTACGTAGAAAACATAACTGTGTGCAAAATCAGTTTCTGCCATTGAGTGGTACAGCTGGTAATGGAAATAAAAATGTGTTTTTGAGATGCAATATTTGCCATGTGATTGAACAATTTTACATTATGTTTTAGCACCCAGGCTTCAATGTCAGTTTCAAAAATATAGCCAGGTGGCACCTTAAATTGCCTTCTGGCCATATTTTTTCAAACGTAAAATGCCGGGCGGAACTGCCTTAGACATTATGTTATTGTTATAAGAAGAAACCTAAATCCTTGCTCATTAATATTAATAAAATATTTATCATTTTTTAATGCTATATGAGTAGAGGTATTTGAAAATGGTTTTATTTTTTCCCCAGTTTCATAAACGTAAAGGGGTTTTATGTATCTTTTTTTATGCATTCCTCATGTTATGTAACAGTAAAGTAAAGTGATTATTAGAATTTGACTGGCTATTTAATTTGGTGACAAGGGCAATATTTTAAATTTTGTTCATTGGTAAAATTTGTTTTGTTCAGCGATTTGATTTAAGAGGCAATAGACTTCACGTGGTATGTGAGAATATGTAAGTTATATTGCCATATAACATTAAACCACAGCTTGCGTAGTTGGTCGTGCTTCATTAGGCGTTAGTCACTAAACCACAGTCTCTGTGTTCCAGGTTCGAATGCTGGCGTGGGCATGGATGTCATGTACGTTTTTTATCTTCATAATGACCCACTCATCATCTCATTTAGCATTGTTGCAATTTGCAAACATATGAGACATAAAGCGAAAAACAAACCTCTGCATGTGAGCTATTAGCGCCATTTTTTATCATCAAATGTACACAACGTATTTGCTTTTTAGTTTTTACCATTCAATACCTTACTTAGTTTCTTAATTACTTACCCTAGTCCATTTATTATATAATTGCTGTATATACCTCCAACCCCCACCCCAGCCTATGTTATCCACCAAAAGTACCAATGTAAGTGTATAATAACTAGGGGCATTTGTTTTTCGCACGTCGCGATAACACGAAAGTCTACACTTTAAGTTAGATTGTTGAAATTTGAAGCTTTCTCGACATGATGGTTCAGCTCAAGCTGTTTTTAAATAACGACAAAACGCGATTCTTTGGCTAAAACAACAAACAACGCGAAAAGTGGCTTAAATAGCGATAAAAACCACGAAAAACACGCACATTAACAATTTGAATGCCAAAAACTGATAATATAATTAAATTTCCCATTTTCCACAGTCAAAACGTACAAAATACACGTCAACCAACTAAAAGTTGTGTTAATTAATTCGGTCTAGCCACTGTGCGTACAAAATTGAAACTTGGCCTATGTACGTTATCATTGCTGACCAGTGGGATTCTGACCATGAATGCGCGAGGCACGCTGGCGGTGATAGGTGGTGTAGATAGGCATAATATTATAATATGACTACTCGATAAACCATGCCTACACGATAGTATTAGTCTAGAACATACAGTTTTAAATGTAGGTTTTGTTCTAAAAACATTCAGTACAATTGGCAAAATAATAATTTTTGTCTTTTTGTGTTTTCACTGCAATTTTACTTGTTTGTAATTGTTGTAAAATGAAAAAATAAACAAAAACATGTAAGACCACATTACGTTTTTTTTAACGAAATTTGTAAAAAATAAACCCATTTTAAAATGCCTCTAATAATAACTAATAATATAGGCATTGTGAACGTTACCTATATTTCTTAATTTATTGAAAATAAAACTTTCACAATAGCTATTCTAGCCCATTGGCATCTGTCAACATAACCTTTGACAGGGCGCACCTTTTCAGATGTGCCGCCATGAAGAGTGATATCGACTCCCTGCCTGACAAACAGAGCAGGCCAGATCAAGAAGCTAATTTGTATTGGATAGCGAGAAAAATGAATGGCTGAAAGGTCATCATTGCATAAGAGGAAAAAAAAAACCTTTGTTTGTGTCAGAATAAACGTTAAAAACATGCATGCATAATTGTCATGCAAACATGTACCTCATGTAACTTCAGTGTTTAAATTCTGAAGAGCCATATTGACAATATGTTACATTTTTGGAAGTGTTATTAATTTTACTAATACAATATATTAGTTTACAAGATAATAAAGGATCCTATGCTTACCCGAAATTTCTCTTCTTTTTCTTTTTCTTTGGTCTTTGAGCCTCAAAGTTAGCTCGAGCAAATAAGAGCTTTTTAACGTCCGGTCCATTTATTATATAATTGCTGTATACACCCCCAACAGTAACTTCACAATCTCTTACTTTACGTACAGCTATTAATGTCTGAAAGAGATATAAATTTGACATTAGCTCCTTATGCCCAACGCTGCATTAACATAATACTTTACTGGTCGGTACACGTCATTGAATACTGTAAATATATATTTACAGTATTCAATGACGTTAACAAGAAGCAAGATCTGTCAACAAAATGCTTTTGTAATTACCCTAATAGGGCATGCAAGGGAAGGTTATATGTAGCAATGTCATTAGTTGTGTCACTGTGAGTACCCTGCTCTTGGTAAATTGGTCTGTTCATTGTCATATCACACTAAATTACTACTTTTTGGAACGTGCATAATTATGTGTGTTTTGTATTTATTTCTCATTTTTCTATACAATTGCATTGCAAGATTTCTCCATGTAGATAGTGGGGAAAACTAAATCTAGACAAATAAATTACCAGTACATAGGTAACATGACACATTAACAATACCACACTGAAAATCAGTCTTGTTACTGACTACTGAGTGGGTAGACCCTAAATGTGTATTTATTTATTTATTTATTTATTTATTTATTTATTTATTTATTTATTTATTTATTTATTTATTTATTTATTTATTTATTTATTTATTTATTTATTTATTTATTTATTTAATAAAAGTGAACTTTTAGAGTGGTGGGGGTCTTATTCTATGGGATTGAATATGGGTGGTTCGTGAATTCTAATGTTGCAGAAGAAGGCTTCGTACATGGGAAATTCTTGAAGCTTATTCTTCAAGAATGTTATTACTGAGAAAAGCTAATGTTATATTGGTACTTATAAAGAAGAGAGCTTCATAATATACCTGTAAGAAGTCTTTGTTGACCCAAATTCCTTCCAGGTCTAGAACCTCGATCACATTAGTAGGGGTGAGGAAAGCCTGAAGCAAGTTATTGCAATCATCTGGTGACATAGGGTTTCTTCCAAGCTTCATAGATAGTAAAGTTTCACTCTTATTTATGCCGGTCTTGATTATTCGGGTTGGAAGCCCTTCCAGCCTATACAAATTGGCAATTATTATTATTATTAGACACAACACAATGTATTTGTAGGTAAGTACATTCTTTTTTTGTATTACAAATGTAAATTTAAAAACACTTGCATGTTAATTCTGTTTCTGTATGAAATAAAGTTGGAACTTGGAATTAGACATGTGATTTGTAGGCCTAATTACAGAAGTACAAACATGAGAAAGCATACAAATGAATCTGGATGTTTGACTCGGCATGAGTACAAGTACATATGTACTATTACAGTATTTAATCAAATTCAAATACATACGTAAATGTGTTAGAAAGACCAAAAGTATGTATTACCTTTGTGGAGTTAATGACACAAACCATAGTTGCTGGTCTTATTTAATCTAATGTGCAAATAAGTAAATATTTTTCTGTATAATTTTGTGAGTGAGACTTCAATACTTTGTTTGATAAAAACTGGTATTATTTACTTCTCTTTCGGTCATACAAACAAATCAATCATCTTGGAAATGAAAATGTAATATGTATCAATTCAAAATAGTGTATTTTGCTAAAGCAAATTTAGATCTTGAACAATATAATGATGCAAACTATACTACAGTAGTAATCTTTATTATGCCCATTCAAATAGAAGACGACACTGCACTTTGCTAGCCGGTGAAGGTAACGGGGGAGTGAGTGATTTAGGTGGCTCGTTGGTCCAGTGGATAGCATCCCTGCTTCCAATGCAGAAGGTCCCAGGTTCAAATCCTGGTTCAGGCAGAAGTTTTTTAACTTCTATTAAGGATTCAGTTCCATTACTTCTTGTAAACGGTGACTTTAGAGCCGTCCTAGCAACGAAGCACTCAATAAATTCAAAGTTGTTCTGAATCAGCCTTGTTGATTCTGACATTTGTCCACAGGTGTTCACACTGTCCAATCACTGATTCATATGTTTCGTATTTGTCATATCGATCTTTGATTGGTTATCGCTCACTTGTCGATGGTGTTCGGTGCCTACAGGGTTGGTTTAGTCGCTTTAAATTAAAGTCCTCCACTGCAAATCAGTTTAATTACTGAGTGGGTAGACTCTAAATGTGAATTTATTTATTTATTTAATTTAAACCTTCCAAGAGCAAAAAGTTGACCAAACAAATAAACCCTACAATATTTCATTATTTTTCATTGAAATATAACATTGAATTAATACCGGTAAGACATAATTAAAACTCAATCGATCATTTCTATAAACGGTTTGAATTGATTTTATTTTTAAATTCGATATCGATGTAGCAGTGCTGGATATAGATAAGAAATCCTTGTTCTAATGAAATGCTATGTATATATATATATACATATATATATTTATTTTTATATATATTTGATTTCTTAGATTTTGTTGGTTGCAAAATGTAAAGTAAGAAAAAAAAATTCTGTAAAACCAATCCAAAGTTTATTTAAAATAATAAGTCAACGTTTCAACGACTTTAGCGTCGTCCTTTTCATAATATAATATATAATAGTATGTCTTGAAAAGGACGAGACGCTAAAGTCGTTGAAACGTTGACTTATTATTTTAAATAAACTTTGGATTGGTTTTACCGAAAAATGTGTTTTTACCGTATATATATATATATGTATATAATTATGCTTGCTTACTTCCAACCACATTTGAATGGCGTAATAGTGAAAATAATGGTTGCACGTGAAGATTCTTCTAAAATGTACTACAATGCAAAATTTTAAATACTGGTAGGTATAGGATGCTACAGAAATGTTCTGGAATTTTTTAAATTTCATTACTAAAACTAGTTCAATAAGGTACAGTTTGACATAATAGCAAAATGGGCATTAAGGTGAATGGGTATTAAAACCGCCCAAAATTAATGTTTTTTTATTATATCATGAGAACGTTTTGAAATATTTAAAAAGTGATTCTGATCATGCCATTGGTTTTGTATCAGCTAAACAATGGGTTTATGGTATTTAAAAGATATAATTTAAATGAAACCAAATTTATTGTCATGTATGTTTCTCAGCCCCTGGTTACAAACTGAATAGCCAAACATTGATTTTTTCTTCTTTGATTGTTGCGGACCCACCGCCTGGCAATCCGCCACAGTACCTCCCCCCAGTATCGGAGGGTTGTGACGATACGGAGAAGTGTGGACCAGCTGGGCGGGAAAGTGAACGCGCTTGACGGATGTTTTTGCATTTGACGGAGCGGTGGGTGTACCGATGATGGTGGTTGATGAGGGTGTGATGTTGTTGTTGTTGTTGTTGTTGTTGTTTTTGTTGTTTTTGTTGTTGTTGTTGTTGTTGTTGTTGTTGTTGTTGTTTTTGTTGTTGTTGTTGTTGTTGTTGTTGTTGTTGTTGTTGTTGTTGTTGTTGTTGTTGTTGTTGTTGTTGTTGTTGTTGGCTGCAATAGGCAATACGTTGCCAGGAAAAGTGTGGCCTGGCGTCGGTTTGGAAGGTGCGTTGACAGCCAAGATGCTGTCTGCATCCACATATGCAGGTTTGAGCCGGTCGATGGAGACCACTACACTCTTGCCGGCACGGTGGATGGTGAAAAATTTATCGTTACGTGAAATGACTTCGTATGGGCCATCATACGGTTGTTGAAGAGGAGTACGGACCGCATCATGACGCACGAATACATGCGAGCAGGTTGCAAGATCTCGAAAAACAAAGACCGCGTGTTGGCCGTGGTGAGACGGTTGAACCGGACGCAACTGGGAAAGGCGACGTCGAAGGCGGTCAACGTATGCTGATGTGGATTCTGGCGTCGCTGGAGGGGGCGAGAGATATTCGCCCGGTAGACGGAGTGTTGTGCCGTACACAAGCTCAGCGGGGGTGGCTTTGAGGTCCTCTTTCCATGAGGCACGGATGCCGAGCATTACCCATGGCAAAGCGTCCGTCCAGCGGTCATCACCGTGGCATCGAAGTGCTGCCTTCAGCTGACGATGAAGTCGTTCCACCATACCGTTGGATTGAGGGTGGTAGGCTGCGGTCCGGAGGTGAGTCATGCCAGTAATGTTACTGAGTGCACGGAAGAGGTGGGACTCGAACTGGCGGCCCAAGTCCGTTGTAACCTTAAGCGGTGTCCCGAACCGTGAGATCCAACCTGTGACGAGTGCGGTAGCCACCGTCTCGGCAGTGATATCGGAAAGCGGTATGGCTTCCGCCCACCTCGTGAAACGGTCCACGCAAGTGAGAAGATATCGGAAACCATCGGAAATTGGTAGAGGCCCGACCAAGTCGAGGTGGATGTGTTCGAACCTGGTGGCAGTTGTAGCAAAACGTGCAAGCGGTGCTGTGGTGTGACGCGTAACTTTGGAACGCTGACACGTGATACATGCACGGGCCCAGTCACGGCAATCTTTATTTATAGAGGGCCATACAAAACGTTGAGTGACGAGTTTGGTCGTTGCTTTGACACCTGGATGAGACAAACTGTGCAGGCTATCGAAAACTTGTCGACGTAAAGTATGTGGTACGAATGGCCGCGAAAGTGATTGTGACATGTCACAGTAGAGAGGCAAATCTGTGTCATTAAGCTGCTGTGGGTGCAACTGCAGTGTAGAGTTAGCATGTAAGAGATCACGTAGTTCGGCGTTGTCCAGTTGTGCACGGGCAATATCAGCGTAGCCGACTGGAAAAGTAATGGCGTCAACACGAGACAGGGCATCGGCTACGACGTTGTCTTTACCAGGAATATGACGTATGTCTGTTGTGAATTGCCCGATTAAATCAAGGTGGCGAAACTGTCTAGGTGAACATTTTTCAGGGCGCTGTGTAAATGCAAAAGTCAACGGTTTGTGGTCGGTGTACACAGTGAAAGTGCGCGCTTCCAACATATGGCGAAAGAAAATTATGGTGTCGTACACTGCAAGAAGTTCACGGTCGTACGCACCGTAGTTACGCTGTGCGGTATTTAATTTTCGTGAGAAAAAAGCGAGAGGTTCCCATCCACGGCTCGTACGCTGCTGGAGTGCGGCTCCAATGCTGGTATCAGACGCGTCGGTGATGATTGCTAATTCGGCGTTGATATCTGGGTGCGCCAGAAGCGTAGCCTGGGAGAGGCTGTTTTTGCATTCTTGAAACGCAGCCTGGAGTTCCGGTGTCCAAACAATGATTGTTTTGGCGGAAGTTTCGTCACCGGCAAGGAGGTTGTTAAGGGGGGCCTGTATCCTAGCTGCAGATGGAAGAAAACGGCGGTAAAAGTTTATCATTCCAAGAAATTGGCGAAGCTGCTTGACGTTGGCAGGTAAGGGGAAAGAGAGGATGGCCTCAACCTTCTCCGAAAGAGGGCAGGTGCCACTGGCGCTGACTGTGTACCCTAGAAACTTGACTTCTGGAACACCGAATACACATTTGGAGGAGTTGATCAAAACGCCGTATTCTGAAAGTCGCGTGAACAGGAGGCGAAGATGTTCTTCATGTTGTGTTGGGTTGGAGGAAGCGACAAGGATGTCGTCGATATAGACGTAGCAAAAATCGAGGTCCCGTAATACCTCATCGATAAAACGTTGAAATGTCTGAGCCGCGTTTCGTAGGCCAAAACTCATAAACGGAAATTCAAATAATCCGAAGGGAGTAGTGATCGCCGTCTTGGGAATGTCTTCAGCAGCAACAGGAATTTGATTGTACGCTCGCACTAAGTCAATGGTAGAAAAGATACACTTGCCTGAAAGATTCTGCGTGAAATCCTGGATATGTGGAACTGGATACCGATCCGGAATAGTCCTGGCGTTCAAAGGGCGGTAATCTCCACAAGGCCTCCACTGATCACCTTTCTTGGGAACAAGGTGGAGAGCTGCGGACCAACTGCTAGATGACCGTCGCGCGACGCCTGTTTTCATCATACTGTCAAACTCCCGTTTCGCGATTTTTAGGCGGTCTGGCGCAAGACGTCTGGGCCTGCACGAAACCGGTGGCCCGGGCGTCGTATTGATGTGGTGTTGCGTTTGGTGTTTTGGCATTGTAGGATTGCCACTTGGGCGTGTGACTTCCGGAAACTGTGCGAGTAACGCGTGAAAGGGGGACTGAAGATCGTTGTTGCGCGAAATTACCTTGACGTGTACTAGCGCGCCAGTAGATAGTTTTCCTGGAGTTGTTAATGTAGTGACGTTGTCAACCAATTGCCGTCGGCGCACGTCAATGAGTAGACTATAATGCGCCAAAAAATCTACACCGATGATAGGCTGATCGACGTCGGCGACAATGAAACGCCATGTGAAATCTCGGCGTAAACCAAGATCCAGAGATAAAGTCAGAGGACCGTATGTGCAAATTGGGGATCCATTTGCTGCGAACAATGTGTAGTCGGTTTTCCCGGGATGACCGAAAACTTTGCTTTTCGGGTAAACACAAAGGTCTGACCCAGTATCAATAAGGAACTCTGTGCGCGTCAACCTGTCGGTTACAAAAAGGCGATTTGCAGTGGGGCCATAGCCAGCCGCCATTACTGACTGCCCCGAATGTTTTCCTGGTACTTACATGGAGGCACACAGTGGCGAGCGTGGTTGCCGAAAGTAGCGTGATACCAACACAATCCTCTGTCAGTGGTCGTGCCTGCTGGTGCTGGGGCCCTGTTGTGTGACCTTGAACGCTGACGACGGCCTTGGAACTGATCATCACTGAGCGCGGCGACGATGGCAGTCAGCGACTTCAACCGTTGTGTCAACTCTTGTAATTGTGCTTCCATTTTAAATGTGATTACCGATAGACAGAAGGTATGCGTCTTATTCGGATCACGTCGGGGTCACCAATATGGTATTTAAAAGATATAATTTAAATGAAACCAAATTTATTGTCATGTATGTTTCTCAGCCCCTGGTTACAAACTGAATAGCCAAACATTGATTTTTTTCTTCTTTGATTGTTGCGGACCCACCGCCTGGCAATCCGCCACAGGTTTAAAAACATTCACAGTTTGTTATCGTTACGATTGTAATTTTATTTATAATTTAGTAATTAATAATTACCAAAGAAATAAAATAATAATAGTAAACATATTTTGTTTAACTTTTTAAATTCATTGTGTAACTGATACAAAACCAAAGACAGGATCAGAATCTCTTTTTCAATATTTGGAAACGTTTTCATGGTACAATATAAAAAACATTAATTTTGCGCGGTTTTAATACCATTTCCATTTAAGCAACAGTAACCTATTGAATTTTGATTCACTTACCGGTTGCTACTGAGATCAAGATGTTGGATGGTGTCACTTTTTGTGAGATACATTTTGATGAGCTTCGCAGCTTCTTTTGAACTAATCCCATTCCAAGCCAAGCTTACAGACGTGACTGAATGGTTATTGACCAAGCTTAAAAACATTGGTTTCAGACCTAATAACAAACAATATAGAAAAACACATTGTGGGTGTTATTAGCAATTTTTACAAACTGCACCAAAAAAAGTCTTAAACTTAGAAGTTTAGACAAAAATCTCCAAGAATGTACTAATGTATCATATTTTTATTATTGATAAAATAACTTGAACTGAAATTTAAGATCAAACACACACAAAAATGTTAGTTTGAGATCCTTTGCAGTTCATGAGTTTTCCTGTATTTCTCAGTACGGTACATTGTATTGTCTTCTTAAACATTGTGTGTATTTCTGTTTTGTCAATTTATTATTGAATTTCTTTCTTAAATCATAGTTTTTTAAATATATTTTTTCAACTTTAATTGTTCAATAATATGTTCTATTTGTATACAAGGTTTTTTGTCGTTTAATTGTTTCAATGTTTCATTGTTTTGATTAATTGTTTCATTACATTTGTATAGCTGTATTGATTATTCTGCTTTGCAGTAGCGCGACTTATAGCATGTATGCTACATTTTTCCTGTAGCAAGGGCTGTAAGCGCGCTGCTTCTTTTGTAACGTTAAACATAGTCGCAGCGTACTACAATTTTTTTTAGCTGTAACGAGAAAAGTAGCACGATTTTCGTTGCTACTTTTAAAAACGTTTGTACCTCTTTCTACAGTTCGGAGCCGATACCTTTCTTTTTCAACCAAACGTCACTATTAATAATGTTTGTGGCCCCACCCCCATTATATTTGATCCGATTCTTCGTAGATTTGTGCCATCCCCTCTCACACCAATTTTCTGTCAACCCTCTCATCCCTCGTTTCTATCTTTGGGCAGGCCCGAGATGAAGTGCTACATTGTTATTATTATTCTTTACTATTTTTCAGTAATTTTACATAATTCATAAGTAGACGTTTAGTAATGTGTATAGTATGTGTAATTAAAACGTGTATGGTAGAGTATTGAAACTGCCGACAAGAACCACTGCCTCATCATGTATGTATGTATGTATGTATGTATGTATGTATGTATGTATGTATGTATGTATGTATGTATGTATGTATGTATGTATGTATGTATGTATGTATGTATGTATGTATGAGAGGAACACGACTGACAAGAATGGACCTGAAAATGCAATTAATACAAAAGTATGAGATAAGGGAAGAGACCAGACATGTCTGCAAATGCCAAAACCAATTACTTTATTTAGCTTATAAGTATAACCACCAATACTAATGAACTGTTACCTTATTGATTGCTTTTGTGTCGCCTAAATAACTTGCAATCATGTTTTGATATACATATTCGCTTACAATTGAAAAATTAACTGCTTTATATCGAATTTCTGCGTCTATGAATTCTTATTGAAGCATGAATATTGTTATCAATATAAGGTGGAATAAAAATATTGATACTTATAAAGAAGTATTTTGTTATTATACTAAGCAAGGGGCAGTCGGACAGAACCAAAGAGATTCACAAGCTAAGACACTGGATTGCAGCCATACAAACAATCGAAACTACCAGTGAAATTCAAATTAGTCAAAGAAATGAAATTTATCTTTTTAACACTGATGAGATGATTGTGCTAACACCATGAGTCGGCACTACCAAAAACCACGGTTACTAACATTTGAGAGATTTCTGAACATTTACCCGGCACCTCCACCAGATGATGAAACGAACAATTCTTTTGTTCTTTGCAGCTCTCCAAGATACAGCAAAACTAAGTTTTTTTTAAATTCGTTCTATAAACCATAACACAATTTTAACACATGTAGATGAACTTACCCTCTCTAGAATATATACTATTCCAAGACAGATCTAAATCCGTCAGTGCCCAGTTGTCTTCCAGAACAGGTCCCAGTATTATGCCGGATTGGAACCCAAGGTGATTATTGCTTAAAATAAGTTTCTTGATTGAACAATTATCCATTAAACCGGGGGCCAACTCTTCCATTCCTTCATCACCCAGATTGTTCCAGCTCAAGTTTAGTTCCGCTAGACACTGGGTGACGAGAATACCTTCCTTCATCCTTCGAGCGCCCTCTGGACCAATCCTGTACAGGAATACAAGAATGTTGGTGTTCATTTCTTATGTACGTACACACATTGTCACGTCACTCACTCATTGCGTCATGAAATTCATACAATTACCCAAATTCATTCATAAAAAACATGCAGAACTGAAATGAAAAAATAAAAAAATCTAATTAAAAAAAAAACTAACACGTGGATGTGTCATTATTGAAATTAATACAAAGTTTAATTGATTTTGAACATAACTATCTGCATTCATTTCTATGTTTAGCTAAACACCAAGTTGTTCCAACCATATAAACCACATCTGTTTGTTTGGATGTAAACGTCCCATATGTCTTTATCAAATCCATGGTAGCTGTACCAATAATTATGTTTCAGACTTGATATAAACCCTCGCTATAAATTGTGTGGTTCTCAAATGAAACTAAAAATACACACAAACCTTATTTTTATAACATGGCCCAGTGCAAAACACTTCCAGCGAAAACCTACCAAATTCTTTGGTCGAGCATAAGTCAAACAGTGTTTATTACTTTACCTTTTGATTTATGTATGTTGAGGTGAGGAGTGGAGTGTACATACATGTGAGTGCGCCATTTACCTGCAGCCAGTAAGGTTCAGATGTTTTATGTGCAAGTTCTCTTTGAGCATTTCACCCAAGTGAAAAGCAGCGTCACGAGTGAGCCAGTTGTCCTCCAGATCCACTGACTCAACTGTTTTGTTGCGGAACAACGCTTCAGCAATGCCACGAACTCCTCGTGGGTCGAGTCCATAATACTGTTGAATAAAAGGTCATGCAGATTGAGCTCCACAACGATTACGGATAAATGTAATAATATGTACATGGATTACACAAATGTGAAAGATTTACCGGAGAGTTAATGAAATAATTAATATAATTACGCGTTTGCCATAGATCGTTATAATGATTGCACTATAGTCAACTTCTAAGATGAATTTGTTTTATTTTGATGTGCTTTCAAAAAAAAGCAAATAGGGTCATTAGTAGGACGGTGTCCTATTATTTAATGTGTGCCCCTTTCTTTGAGGTATAATTTGCTGTTATGTTTTTATATAAAATCAAAAAAATACAAAACAGCAATTAATGATAAACCACTATACTACTTTACCGGCGCAGCAATCGGTATTAGAGTTGTCTACTCCTCTACGAGCTTCGATGTTATAAAAGTCGCGGCAGATTGTACCGCGTAGCCACGGGTACCAAAACGTCACAGTACAATGCATAAGGTTGTGTATCCGCATACTCTCAAGAGTATAGCTTTGTTTTATGTCGAAAAGTTTTGCTATTATTAAGACTTAGTTGTCTTAATAATAGCAAAACTTTTCGACATAAAACAAAGCTATACTCTTGAGAGTATGCGGATACAGACGCGACGAGACCCACTTTTAGTAATTAGGACTACTCTGTGGTACCACATCGAGATCACAAAGTGTGGCATACGTGGTAGTTTATTTAGCTTACATATAGTGTGCAATAGTTCGACTTCAAACATAGCTGGAAACGCTCTCCTGGGCTGGGGTCTTTAGAGCAAATGAAAGAATACAGGAGTAACCGATAGAGGTGGCTCAACGATAACACGTGAGGCTCTACTTCGGGAATCTGAAGGTAGCCGGTTCGATTCCGGCCACCGGTAATCCTGACATGTTTTTCCGAGGATTTCCGCAGTCATAATGGCTGGGATTGAGTCCTATACTAACAACCCTGAGCTTCCCCACTATCCAAACATTAGTTAGCTAAAGAGGGGCACATCGGGTAAAGCTGGCGTGCACCCTAAAAGGTATTATTACGAACAATTATTAGGCCTACTGTGTAAGATGAATGGCGGTTGGACCTGCTACAGTGGACATGGATGTATGTGATGACAATTTGTGAGAAACACGAGAAGGGATGAAAATGCGTATTCAGTAGGTCAGTGAAGTCATGGTGAGATCATACTAGAGTAACCTACCTGCAATTCTGCAAATGATTGTAGAAGTGAGGCTTGGCATAGTTCAACTCATGGTAATTAAGATAATAATATAGGTATTTAGTATTTACGTAACCTAACAGCAATCAGCAGCTAACAACAGCTATTATCAATGTTTACATATTGGCATACATACATTGTATTGTTATTGTATGACGTATGTAGTGGGCTACTATGTTTTAAACTGGTTTATCAGCTTAGGTTTGGTTCTGATGTTGAACAGGCTCACAAGACGTACCCGTAGGTTGACTGATGTGCCAGGGAGCTCCTTTATGAATCTTGCTATCGGCACAACTTCCAGCGCTTTACAGACATACAAGTACCTCTCAATACCCACTTCGTCGGCTGGTGGTGGAAGATCTAAGTAAGAAAAACCATATTCTCATGAATTATTATCAAATTAGTTTACTCGCCTATCAGAAGGCGATGGTTTAGCGGTTCTGTTAGAGGCTACAGTGGAGTGCGTTTCAAAGTAAAGCATATTTCCCGCGTGAACAAACTTACTGCCGTATTTGAATGCTTCATCGAGACCAGGGTCTTGGACGTCTGGGAATTGGTAGAGTCCTCTCCCAAAGAGTCCGTAATAACTTCCTTCTTCGATTTCAACTTCTATTTGCTGTTCAAAGACAACAAATCAAGCGATCAGTATTGATATATTAATAATTTCTATGAGAAAACTGAATTTATATGAATGTAATTTTTTTTATTTCTGAATAGGATAAAAATTAAATAATTGAAGTATAATACCGATATGTCAATCAAACTTGTATCCGGGTGTTTAACTATGGGATATGGTTCTTCTTCTTCTTCTTCTTCTTCTTCTTCTTCTTCTTCTCCTGCTTCTTCCTCGCCCTCTTCCTCGCCCTCTTCCTCGCCCTCTTCTTCTGTTTCTTCCTCGGCATCACCAGCTTCCTCTTCATCACCCTCTTGCTCATCAGCCGATTCGTCTTCATTATCCTTATGCTTGTCTAGAACTATGGATTCTACTTCTGTCTCGACAGTCTCTTCAATAGTCTCATCACCTCCGTTATCAACATCTGCTTCTGTTTCTAGCGGCTCCACCACTCGCTGTTCCTGTTCCTCCTCGATTCCTTCATCAGCTGTTGCATCGCCTTCGGGTTTTACTTCGGTTACTGGCTCTGCCTCCTCAACAGTCTCAACAACGTCTTCGCCGTGCCCTCCCTCGTCTACTTTCTCTTCCGCCCCTTGATCTGACATTTTAATTGTATTTTGAACTTTTCACTACTAATTTTGAATGTGGATTGTGTAATTTACTTCATTGGAAGACACGACCGAGCCGTCTGTGCCGCATTTTCCATGTAGATGGTTATTTTTTTTATTTTTTATGTATGTGGTTTCTACAAAAATTTGGACATATCATTTGTACCATTCACTTTCATAAGGTTTCTATGCCTGCAAGAATTATTGTTGGAATCGTGGCCATCGACAATGAAAATGAAATGGGTAGTTGTTAGAGATGACATCGAGTCTTGTTCTATGTGCCCACAGGGTCTAGCGACTGTCTGCATGATGGATGTGCTAAAATCGTGCAACGAAATTCGCATTTTTTTTTTAGTTGCTAGTCCCTTCAAATTCAGTTTTCTCGTGAATCACATGAATTGCGATTGAATGGGATCAATTTCAGTTCCCGAATTTTTGCGACAGTGTATTTAAATTATTTACTATTTTAGTTGAAATTATCAATTATGCCTTAAAACGCGAGTTAGCACGCGAAATTTAAATTTTACTGAAAAACATGTACTTCTTAGATGAATTTGATATCAAAATTAAAACTGTCACTCTTCTTATGCTTGTTGATCTAATAAATCAATCATTCGTAAATCATTCTGGAATTTGTAAAATTGATTGTTGGTACTTGCAAAATTAGAGTTATGCCTATGATCAAGCGACTTTCTTTTTTACTCTTGTCTCTAGCAGGAAGGAATTTTTTTTAAATAACTAAAAGTCGCGATTTAAAGTTTTTAAGCAGTAAATTTTAAACTAAAAACAATTTTTTTTGAACAACCATGCAGTCAGTGAACGATGTGACCACTCCATATACTCTTATCTGCGAAGGCTTGATGGTGTGGTTGTACTTGTGATTGTCTCGTTGTAACGAGATTTTTACACCTGCACGATTATCTTCACTATGTACATGGGCGTCGCCACGATATTTTCCGTAATTTTCCCGGGGGGGGTGGGGGGTTAGGGCTCTTTTGGAGATTTCCCACATGTTTTAATATTTATTTATCTATTGATAATGAGTATGTTGTCATCAAACTGTCTTAATTAAATTAACTCTGCAACTTGAAGTAGGCCACTTCTTTCAATTTGGAAAAATGAGGAAGAAATTTAAAAATAATATCTACGATGGATCAGCGGTAAGACCATTGATTAAACAGGTGTTTAATCAATGGTAAGACGCGCAATTTAATTCGGGAGGTCACCGGTTCGATTCCGGCAGTCCTGACGGAAGTTTTTCCTAGGTTTTCCTCAGTCACTCAAGGCGAATGAGAAAAGATATACTACTATTCCAATGCCTTTGGTGCGTTTATCAAGCCTTCGCGCGCGAATTATCACAAGCACAGCCCTCTACTCGTTGCGAACGAGTCACATTAGATGGCAATGCCACGGGCTGTGACACGTTTGGCCTGTATATTAGATATTAGGGTTCCCGCTCCTTCCCGTAGGCGCTACTTGCACTTGCAGTAGTTTGATCAAATACCTAAAGGATGGTCCACACAGATTTTTTAAGCATAAGATTTAAGGTTTAACGCGTAGTCGTAAAGTTGGATCATAGGAAACACGTACTGGCGTTCACACAAGTTTTAGTTTTAAGACGTTGTTTTTAGTTTTAAGACGTTGTTTTCATTGTTGAAACCTTATGCATTATGTCTTAAAAATCTGTGTGGACCAGCCTGGGCCTTGATTCTCTATGGTCAACGATAAGGTGATCACCGGTTTTGGTCGTTATGAGAAGGCTGTGACCCAATCACAGCCATCCATTCGCCTTCCATAACGACAGAAACCGGTGATCACCTTATCGTTGACCATAGAGAATCGGGCTCCAGCCCTTACTAAAATAATACGGGAAGCTTCCGTCGATTTGTGGCGACAGCCTGGCCTAGCGGCTTGAGGTGAGTACTAGATGAATTATCGACGCAATGAAGTTCACTCACTGTGCCGGCTTCTTTATCGACTGAATTACGACACCGGCTGACTGGCTACGGCTACGTAACGCGCATTGTATGACTGCTGGACCCCTATTCTGTAACTGTTTTATGAAACTCCCGATACCTACTCATATTTACACATAGTGGCAGCAGAATACTAGGCCTAGTATGTTTTAAAAGTTAAAACAACACTGAAAACTCATTTCGAAAGTACCAACTTGACGAAGAAAAATCAAAACTGAAACCGTGTAGAAAAATGAAAACAGCCCATAACTGAGCATCCGGGACGAAATTCAAAAATTTGATCGATGCGACACTAGCTTTCTATTTGTTCTTTAATATGAAAAAGTCGAGAAAGTTCGAAACGAAAAACTGTGGAAAAAACTGGTACCGTCACTTTTAAAAAACACGCGCGACCAAATGTACACGATCCGTGTGACGGAAATTCCGGGATGACATGAAAAAATTTTCAAAACGTAGTTCGTCAAACGGTACTTGACGGTAATGAAACAAAAACGAAGTGTATATCTCGTTTGGGTCGACTGGCAGAGCAGTTTGAATGTGACTAGTTGAAAACGTACCAAATCCGGCCTCCGTTTCCGGTCTCAGTTTTCGTAAAACTTTCGTGTTTGGGTGCCCGTAACTTTTGAACGGGACACATCATATTAGTGTGGGTTACGCCAAAAGATGCGCCATTTAATTGAATTTAAAACAAAACAATCGGAAAAATAAAAAAAAACATTTGAGCGAGAGGGAATTTTTACCGCAAAACCGAAGCGCCGAAATCGCACACCCCAGCAGATAAAACACGTCGGGAGAGGGTGAAGGGGTGGGGGTGGGGACTCGAAAGAAATACCCACGTGTTGCTAAAGGTCTAGCGCCGAAAACTGTAGCGACAAAACGTGGAAAACGTTCTTGGGGGGGGGGGGGCCACCGATGGGGCGGGGAAAGCTCGACGCGCGTCGCCACTCGAGGGCGTGGGTTACGCTAAGGTTTCCACTCCACTTTGATTTGAATCGCGCGCGTTTTGTCACCTCAAGCCGCCAGGTTCGCTGCAGTGCTGTGTCGCCATGCGCTGAATGTTAAATGGGTCCAGTTTCCTGTATTATATTAGTAAGGTATTTGGTTTGATCTCAGCTGTTTGTGAGGTTACAGCTAGCTGACAAGGTTGTTGAAGTTGACGAACATTTCGTTTTGTGGATTGATCGATACTACGTAGCCTAGTCGTTAATTAGAATATTATCTGCTTTTATGCAACACAAAATACTCACTACTTACATTGGCTAATCATCATGTGGAGCAAGTTGAAGAGCTTTTGGGCATTTGTATATTTGCGTTATGCATTGGCAACAGGTGTCAATGAATATGAGCCATGGGAGGCTAACCTCATTAGTATCCTTTATTAGATCGAATGTTTGTACTTGTGTTATATTATGACCTTTGGTTTGTTAACAACGTACTCGCCTAGGCCTAGGCTAGGGCTGTGTTACCGTACCTAGTAGGGCCTAGGCCCTAGTCTAGGATAGGTAGGCCTAGGCCTATCAGGTCCCGGAGCCAGAATGAAAAGAAAATGGTAGGCCCTAGGCCTAGGCTAGGCCCCTAGTTCAAATCTTCCACAAGTATTCTTTTAATATAAATTTGTATTTATTGGACGCCTAGGCCTAGGCTAGTAGCTGTAATAATATTACAGGTAGGTGCTAGGCCTAGGCCTAGGCCCAAGTAGCAAGCCTAGGCCTAAATGGTACAAAGATAAAAGTATAGACTAGACCTAGGATAGGCCTAGCGTCTCAACCGGTGTTGTTAAGGCTGTGTTCCAACTTGACGTATTTCGTAGTGGACTAAGCTTAGTTATACTAATCGAAAGGAAGTGACGTCACAAGCAGACGACCAATGCTCCTTATTTGGCTAGTGGTTAGTGGGTAGTGGGTAGTGGCCGAAAGTGTACACTACGACACCGACTAACCCACTTAACCAAGATGGTTGATACCTTAGACCAGTAATATAGGTAGACGGAGCAAGCCGATGCTAGCGACCGGCCGCGAGTGAGACCAACATTGAGACCACGTGATGTGGGGACAGGATGCGCGGCAATTTAAAGCGTCTGCGTATGAACAGTACAAACAGTACATCGTTGTGTAAAGAAAAATGATCATTTTCAATTAGTGCAAATTAAAAATATGTTAACCTAGATTAACAGTACCTTCACTAATCATTTTTGAGGAAATACAAATAATAATACATCCTTTGTCAAATGTCAAACGTATTTGCCGCGCACTTAACACCATCTAGCGGCAAACCTGCGAACTTCTCGCTAACCCGTCGAGAAGGCTTTGTCCCCACATCACGTGGTTTCAATGATGGTCTCACTCGCGATGACGTCATACTCCGTCTACCTATATTACTGGTCTAAGGTTGATACCAGCCATCACAGCTGATACTTTTAGGTTAGGAAAGTACCCAACCAGTAAGTGGAAGTATTATTATCGTATTTATTTACATTAGATGATTAATAACAATAAACTTTGTATTAGCATTCTAGGTGGCATGCCCAAAGCTGTAAGCATTTAGTGTGTAGCAGGTAGTGGTTAGTGGTTAGCAGGCAAAAATCAATTGTTGGAACGCACCCTGAGTAACGCCCTACAAGTAGTGCGCTACTTATTGTAGCATGTTACTTTTTTGGTAGCGAGACTGGTAGGGTGCTACATTTAAAAATGCAGTAAAGTAGCGAGTAGCAAGCTACTATATACGAGTAGGCCTATTTGTAGCGAAAAGTCGCCGCTACTCTATTTTTGCAATAAACAAACACACGTATTGTTTCGCCCGCCATAATTCCCATCGTCACAGGTTCGGAATGACGACTGACATTGGCTTTCTTGCTCTATAGTCCCAAAACCGCCTCCCCAGCACTGAGTTTCCTGTTTCACCCCGTCAGCTGTAATATGAGTATGACTCACCTCCGGACCGTACCGCCGTTTCAATAAATAGTAACTCTTGGTCCTTTATAAAAAATGAAAGTAGCTGTAAAGTAGCGTCACTACTTTTTTTGAGTAGCTGTACACGTATTGAGCTACTTGACAAAATGCAGTATCTGAAAAGTAGCTAAGTTAGTTTCAAAGATCAAGTAGCTGTAGCTGTAACAGTGCTACTTTTAAAAAGTAGCTTTAACAACTGGTCTCAACCAGCTTTTGATTTGTATCATCTACTGTTGTATTAAGTTTAATCGCAGAACCAATCTTTCCATAATTGCATAGGCCTACATTGTTTATGATTAGTTATTGAAGTTTCGTGTGCACAGTAGACCTACTGCTCTGGGCCTTATTTGAAAATGCGATAGGCCTACAGTAGCAAGTCATAGGGCCTAAGGCTCAGAGCACTACTGGTCTCACTACCAAAAGAGTAACATGTTACAAGTAGGCCTAGCGCGCTACATCTCGGGGGCCACGAGCAGATAGAGGCCTGTTATACAACAACTCCCGGCCCCCTCATGTTAGCGACCTTAAGCAACTTGAGGAATTGGTGATTTTTATTTAATTTTTACTTTGATATTTCTATTTATTTATTTATTCAATATTTTACATACAGCGTATTCTGCATTTGGCGTGAAATAATAAACATAAGAATAAAAACACAGAAATAAGCACAAAGAACACACATACATTACACATGTGTTTGTCACAATACTACATAAAATAAGTACAAAAAATAAAAAATACCAGTGAAAGAGACAATGCGCACAATGAAGTTGAAAACATGGTAAAAGAGTTAAAAACAAAGGCAATAATATCTAACTCTATTTAACTATTTATTCATTTATTTTATCTATCTATTTAACTTGGAACACCCATACAAATATGAAGACATAATGTATTGGCTTACAGTTCAATTAATAATTGTGGGCCCCTAGAAGTGCGGGCCCCTATGCGGCCGCACGGGCCTGGCGCCAGCACTGCGTATCATGGGTTGCGTGCACCTGACCTGTTACCACGTTTCATCGTGAAAATAGGTCCGTCCGGTATAACTGATAATTACCCAAAATTTTCTTAACTATCTAACAGATACCATGATTGTATTAACGATTGCGTTGGTATCCTACTCGTCATGCGTCTACTTGCCCAACTATTTGATGACACTAATGAGTTATCTTGGTGTTGTCATAGACAATGAGAAATTTGTTGTTGACTACCCCAGTTACACGTCTTCACAAATGTAGGGCTTGCGTGATGTATCTTCAAACCTGTGGTAAATGGTGTTTACAATTTGTATTATGAAATGAATAGGTTAGTACTTAGTAGGCATAGTCTACTCGAACAATAGGTGAAGTACTGACTTAATGGAATCAAGTGAGAAATGGTTACTTAATTTTATTACTGTTATCTAAATATATCTAACAAATTGTATTATGTCTATTATCTACTATCTAGGCGGTAGTGCCTAAAATAAGCATGTGTAGGCTATTTGTTTGTATTAGTAGTGTTTAAGTGTTGCCAGGACTTCCACATAGTCTGAACAACTTGGGAAACTTTTCAGCATTCATGTCTAGGCCCTACAGCTAATATAAATTTAGCAGTCATTATGTCAATTGCCTATGTTAATTATGTAAACTAGTGGTACATTCTAATGGCAAGGCCTGCTGGTGCATACACATGGCCAGAACTAAGAACTGTCAGGTTTTTCTGCAGAAGATAGGTAGGCCTAACCCATCTTATAGTGTTTGGCTACTTTGGTCAGACCCGCTGCCAAATTCAGCTTCTTGACATATGACTACAAATGGATAGGCCTAATGACTGAATTTTATTGAATTTTTCACAATGTAATTAAAATAAATTAAACAGTGTATTCTGGTTTTAAAGTTGTTTACAAATGATTGGAGGAATTAATCTGACTTGGACGGTGCACCACATGAGCATTTGTTTTAATTTAATTGCCGTAGCTTCAATTGGATAGGTTTCATCAACATGACGTCCTTCATTCTGATTAGGAATGACTTCGGGTACCCGGAAACCGGTTCTTAACCGGTTCTATTGTGAACCGGTCCACATTTGGAAAACCAGTTCCAATTTTTGACCGATTTTTTACCCAATCATCCATCCAATCAGTGCATCCTGCAGTCAAAACCTCCAGGCAGCAGAGCTTACGTGTTTTCAAGGACGCATACCCGGCATTGTTCAAACTTCAAAGGGAAGTTGATACACTTCCTTTTATTTTTGTATGTCAAATAATTGATTTTATGATTTAAAAAGAAAAAAACGGTTCCGAGTCATTCCTAATTCTGATTGGCTGCTAGTTAACAGCTATGGCCAGAAGATAAAAGTTACCTTTTATTAGTCATTAAACTCGTTAGCCTTGGTGCTAATCAAAGTCCATGTGGCGAACATACTAACATACGATTCCATAAGGTTAGCCTATGTGCTAGCGACAATCTTTAGCAAAGTGTGTGCACCGAGCTTAACTTAAAGCATGTCTGTGACAGTTAAGTTTATTACTAAATTAAAATGGATTGCATATAATATTAATATTTTGAAATTTGCTACATGCTGAATTATTTGTTTTACTTGGCACATTTTTGAATATGTTTGTGGCAGAAATGGAAATTCTTATTTGATGAGATGACTGGCTTACGACATGGAACTCGCAATAACTATGGTTTATTTCGTTAAAGCAAGGAAAGCGACATGTGATTAACTGATTATCTGTAGGCTACATGATTATCTGTATGTCTACATCTCAAAATACAAAACTATTACCTAACTACAACTACAGACTACACTTATTAGAATTGAGCAGGCAACAATGGTCATACACTCACCAGCTCGTTCATCAGTGTTGGGCCATAACTCACTTAAGCGCTAGTTAGTGGCGTTGTAAACAATAATGCCTACTACAAAACAATAGACTGGTTCTTACACATTGGGTTGGTTGTGTTGTACTAGGGATGCGGGTACCCGTTACCCACCCGGTACACACGGGTACGGTTCCAACTTTTCAATACCCGTTACCGGGTACTACCCGTCCCGTTCCCTTCTTCTGTTCAAATCGAAATTAATTCAACATTGCGATATTGCTCTACTAGCGTCTTTGTGCGAGCGTACGAGCCACTCTTTTCAATTTGCCCGGCATTTAACTTGACACCCCCACCCCCACCCATGTCTCGATTAGCCATCGTTGCAAAAAAATGAGACGTTAAGTCCAATTAGTATCATCTTCTGTAGACCTATGGAAGAATGCTGCGTAACGGTTGCGAGTCCGAGGGAGCGCACCCGCCCGTTGTAGCTTTACCGCAATCATGTTCTCGTGATCGAGCTCGGACTATGACGTCATCGCTTTGACGCGGCCGACCACCGGATTCATTGAACGTGCCTACCGTAGCGGAGACGCAAGCTTTGAAGCTTTGTTGAATACTTTCGCTATCGTTTTGCATCGAAGACAATGCAACCTGATACCGTTTAACAATATAATGTCTCTTTCCACAACTTTGCGAATCATTTGACACCCATGACGATAAAACGCGTATTTACTATTTAGTATTATTTACTCCCCGGGTAGTCCAAGTACGGCACGAGTGTACCCGGGTACAACTATTTTCGGGTATTGACATCCGTACTATGTACTATGTAGGCTACAATTGGAATTATAACAGCTGCTTGTGCCACATAGGCTCTACTAATTTGTATCTGTGACTACTGACTTCACTGCTGTTTTCTTCATAAAGAATCCAAAACATTGCTAAGCCTGTATCATCCCATCAAATTAGAAATAGGCCTACCATTTATTGAAACCGTGGTATTTCTTGCAAACAGCTGATCAGCTGTTCTACTCACTTTTTTTGTGTATTCCTTTGCGAGATTGATTATGTAAGTACTAGTACATACACATGGTTTGATTATTTATCTGTAAGTTCCAGTGTTTTTTTTTTACATTTAGTATGTTTTTTGATAGTTAATTTCCATTTTTAAAATACATCGTTTTGACATGTGAATCATGTTAAATGCAGGCAATATGGCATACGTAAGTTCATAAAAAAACCCTAAAACCAGTTCGACCGTCAGTATGAATCCGTGGCTTTTAGTTCAAGACGTTGAAAAGGTTAGGGGAAGTGTGTGCCTTGAACCACAATAACAGCCGATCAGCTGTTCGCAAGCTTTACCGAAATCTTTCGTTTTAAATTAGATGTGTAGGCCCTAGTCTCTATAGTTTACCCAGATAATGTGTACTATAGCTTGAATTGCATTTCAGGGAAGTCAGCCTTTTCACTCATTTCACTGGCATATCATTCTTGTCAATATCCTAATTCTTACATTTCAATAATTCTTCAAAATATACCTATATGTGGTTATTTGTTCGAAACGAAATCAAACTTGAAATTAATAATACGAAAGTGAATATTCAATATTGTAATTAGGTACATCTAACTTCCAAATTGTTTGATTTGTGATATTATGAAACTACTTGTATGATTTATGTATTGTGTTTTAGTTGAGTGGTGATATGTATAAAAATATACCTATACAATTAATTTCTTTCTCAGGCCTTAAACACCCATATGTACCTGTGCCATTTATGATTATTGATTAGGCCTGGATAGTTACATCATTGTCTTTCAACTGGGAAATTCCTCTATTGTAAATGTACTGAATTTAGTAAAATTAAACACAATAATTACCTGATATTAACAAAATGCTTAATCTAATCATGTGTTTGTGTACATGGAAGGGTCTACCCTGTCCCTATGTATTTGTGTCTTGTGGTAGGCAGTTTTGTATTTTTGTTTTTAGGTAACATTTCTAGTTTAAGGCCGTCTGTCCACCAATTTGAGTTTTCTTATATACATATTCGTAACATACAAACATGTAACTATTACTTTGAAATTGAAACATTGACTTCTGAATGTACCACAAATATGTTTGTCTTAATTTTCCAATGGTCGGCATTGGTACTACTTTAGGAATCCGCTTGAGGTTTTGCAAGAAATACGTCCTGGTCATAAACAATTTTTCGTTGTGGGTAAAGAACACACTTTGGTCTAGGAGGTGAAGTATTTTCAGTGCAATATCTTTAATTGTATTTTGTTTACGGTTTTTGTAATCTTACGGTCGCAGCGCATTTGTACCAGTATATTAAAACAATCATAAACAAAATATAATTAATGTTAATGCACTGAAAACATTTCATCCCCTAGACTAGAGTGTGTTCTTTACCCGCAACAAAAAATTGTTTATACCAGCACTTATTTCTTGCAAAACGTTGCGAAACCTGAAGAGGATTAAAGTAGAAATATTGACAGTACCGGCCGTTGAAAAATTAAGGCAATTATATTTTTTATTTTTGGTACTTTCAGAAGTCAATGTTTTAATTTCAAAGTTACCCTTTTGTATATCATGAATGTTTAAGGAAAACTGACATTGGTTAAAGGTCAAAGAGTGTGTGCATGTGCACATGTAAAATCAGGTTCTCCTGAATACTCAGGCATATTCAGGCAAAAAACTTTAAATCAGAGTTGTTAAAGAAGATATGCATACGTATCAGTATCACTTATGAGCAAGCAAACGACACACCGTATCGGTCCGTACTATGGGAGAAAAAAATATTGAAATTTATCAACCTCTTGCACCCACACCAGACTAGAGTGTCGGCTTTTCCTTGATGACTACATAGGCCTACACACAGGCCTACACCTGAGCCTTGAAGCAAGTTAGTCTGTGGCCAACTGTGGCCGACAGTCAACCGTTAACCCCAACATGTACCCCCACGCGGGGAAAGAATGCTTGGAGTGGAAGTTGCAGCCTGCTGCTCTGCGGGAACGGTATTGATTTATTACAAAATTAATTATAGGACACTAACTAATGGCAATACTTCAATGGAAAGTTGACAAGAAGAAGTGGTTAAATTTAATTTGTAAACAATTACACAATTATGGTCAATCTATTTAATATGTCTTGTTGCTCAGGGGTGAAAACCACGTACATGTAAATTCCCTTAACAAAAATAATTGTGTGCAACTTGCCCAAAATATGCAATTTCATTAATTTGTCCCTTCTATTTCTTAGGAATGGTAACTTTTTTCAACTTATATTGATTTATTACCACATTTGGATGGTGATACAAATGATTTGTTTCGGTTTTCCTGACTACCCCTTTAGTCTAAGCTCTTTTCTACAGTTAGCTTTACGTTCAATTGGAGATAACCGATCTTTCGAGGTCGAGAAAATATGCTCGTTTTACATACCTCTTACTCTTTCACAGTGTTGCAAGTAGCATGTTACTTTTTTTGGTAGCGAGACTGGTAGCGCGCTATACTGTATTTGAAAATGCAGTAAAGTAGCGAGTAGCAAGCTACTATATACGAGTATTTGTAGCGAAAAATCGCCGCTACTCTATTTTTGAAATTTTGCAATGAAATATAAAATATAAAACCTCTTATAATAGACATATATTTGTGGCTTCTAAGTTGTTGATAACATTATTTTCATAAACATAAAAATGATTATTGGTAAGAAAGCCTAGATTTTCAAAGAATTAATTAATAGTAGGTACTCCTGGTCCTTTATAACAAATTAAAGTAGCTGTATAAAGTAGCACCACTACTTTTTTTGAGTAGCTGTACAAGTAGCGAGCTACTTACAAATTATAGTAGCTTAAAAGTAGCTAAGTTACTTTCAAAGATCAAGTAGCTGTAGCTGTAACAGTGCTACGTTTAAAAAAGTAGCTTGAACAACACTGCTCTTTCATTTCTTCCATCAGACTTTCTTCCCTCACTCTCGCTGATCCGAACGTAAACAACATAGACCAGTGAACCATACATTACCTACACTCGTAAGTCTCTTTGTTTTCGTCATAGAAAGACAAATTAAAACCTATATTTGTATAAACAAAGTAGCCTCGTTGAGCGGTGAGGCTTTTTCAGTTGACTTTTGCAAAAGTTTCAGCATCTAATGACTCAACATGTATATTTGGATTTAGTGGGCCATTTAAGAATATATATTTATAAGCGAGCGTCTCCACTAGACTCTTATGGCACTTCGTTCTGTTTTTGTTGTTTGTTTTTTGTTTTGTTTTTATGTCTGTCGATAGCGGTCGAACGGAAAGTCCGATCAACTTGAAATTTGGACCATCCACAAGCCTCAATGTGGATTGAAAGTAGGGCTGCCCAGCGATAAAAAAATTCATATCGATATCGCGGATGTTATTATCGATATCGTATCGCGATATCGAATTTTTTAAACTCGGTATCGATATCGCCGATATCGTAATTTTTTTTTCAAACCAGCCAGGGACCATTCATTATCCTAAACAATTTAATATGAATAATTTAACGTCGAAATGTTTTACTATGTGCGTCAATTTGTGAGTTGTATTATTTAAAATGTATCTGCAAAACAGCGATGTTGTGATTGGCGTGACGTGACGTGAGTGTGACAGACTGGCAGAACGAGCGCGGATGCAAACAGACTCCCGGCCGGCGGGCGATGAGGGCGAGTAGGTACCAACGCGAATGTTGCAGTGAATGTATCACAAAGATGCAGAAGCACAACATCGCCAAACTTTTTTTTTTACGATAGTTGACACTTGATCCGATATCGCGAAACGTACGATATATTAATTTTATATCGATATCGAATTATTTTTCTATTATCGATATCGCATCGAATTATCGATATCGTTGGGCAGCCCTAATTGAAAGTGTATAGTTTTGAGGCAAAATCGTTCGAAAAGTTACAAAGTTACACCATGGTTACTGCAAAATATTTTTCTGAAACAAAATGCCGGCAATATGTGAGATAGCCATATTTTTCTACAGATTTTTCCGGTCACGAATATGTTCATTTTATGGCGATCTGATAAGTATTGGGAAAGTTACACAAAGGTTACTCAAAAATATTTTTCTCAAACGCAGTAACGACAAAATGTGAGGTGGCTATCTTATGGTAAATTTTTGTCCGGTCACGAATATACTAATGTAAACGCAATCTGATATGTATTTGAGGCAGAAATTACATTTCAAATGCTGTCAATAACTGTTAGTAACGGTGGCGGACCGTGGCGAAAACACTTGACAGAATGACAACGAAAATTCTTAGCAACGCACATTGCTTAGCTTAACTTAGCATTCAACAATATCGGGAAGTATAATAGCTATGGAAATTAGAAAAATGTTTGCAATGCGCATTCTTGAATTGTTGTTAGTTGTTGTTTTTATTAGCTTTGAGATCTTTTTGCCAGAACGTTCGTAGATATATGTGAGATATATGTGACGCTTATCAACGCGTCAAACAGAGCGTTTTCCTAGTATATGTCTCTTTAATAAAATATGTTAATTTACTTTTACATTATGAAAAAAGTGTCTAGTTCTTTAGTTTTATTACTTTAAATTATGTGGGAGTATGCGAAGTCTACAGCGGGAGCAAGTTGCGTTATATACTGTATATATGATTGCTTGACTGTTTTGGTATTGTCATACCACGTTTTCCCCATCATAACACAGTATGTCTATGTATGAAACTTTAAGTTCAGCCCATGTGAACAAATTATACTTCTTTACTGTATTAATCATGAAAATAGTTTTCATATTCCAGAATTTTACTCTAAGCTACTAGAAAGATAAAGAAGAAGTTGGCAGCTTCATTAATTAGATCTTAAAACATTGTGTCGTATGGAGGTTATACCCACTACAGTACGGCTAGTTCAACAACTCTACCTCCTCCGCCACTTTCTTTTCTCTTGAATGTCATTATCGTCAATACCATTGTTTATTTTTTGTCCTTGACAAGAAGTACAAAAGGTCAGTCCTCTTCCATGCTATATTACCATCACATACGTCATAGGAAAAGAGTGGTTACAGGTTAAGAAATTCTGATACAACATGGCATACCAGTAGGCCTACTAGTTTGAAAGTCATAATTTGTAGGCATAAAATAATGATAATGCCAATGAAGCAGAAGCACTGTATCTAGTTTTTTAATCTCTGAGACAATGTTCCTCAAAAAGTAGTTGATGATCATGTGTGATCTGCAACTAAGTAGGAAGGCTTGTAGATTTTTTTTCTGAACTGCAAATGCAATATGCAATATTCCACATTTCCCAATATTGGTATGGTAGTCTTTATGAGTTTCTGCCACTGCTTATGCTTGTTACATAACCTTTCAGCTTCTACTTCATTCCATGTTGTACTTGTCTTCTCCATACATTTCTTTTTATCTGGTCCCATCCAACCATCTGTCTTTGGATTTACCATTTATTTATTTATTTTTGTGTTTTATTTGTTTTTATTTATTGATAGATTTATTTAATGTATAAATTAAAAAATTTCATTTGAATATATTCAATAATAAGACCATTATTTAATATTTATGAATAGCCTATATGCTAAATAAAAAATAAATAAATATCCAAAAATAATTAGCATATTAAGGCTATTCCTCCCCTTCGCACACAGTCTTGAAACATTTTTTTTTACAAGCTACAACAACGAAATATCTTTACCCGAATCACCCCGAGTATGACCAGAAGAAAAAAAGAAAACAAGTAAAAACATGTTGTTTCTACGCGTACTGGCCGTATACAAGCTTCCAACTTTACGGTGCTGGCTCCACGGTTACAAAACACTAAATGTGACGTTTTAAATATTTTTCTCGATTTGAAATACTTATGAAATAATTACTATGAAATTACATGGCTGTAGCATAAACAGGGACTAAACTACAACAATTTTTGTGTACCGATAAATAAACGAGTAAAAATTGGAAATTTTTCGATTTGTAATGTAGGCCTATGCGGGAAGAACTGAAAACCATGCCTCAAACTTCTTAGTCATTATAAGGCATCCTTTATGTATAATTGAGGATTGACTTAAAGCCTCCTGCACTGTTACTCATCAAAATGTCAGAGAGCGAAAAATACATCATTAGTTGACGCTAGAGGAGCGAGCGACACGAACTTGCTCCCACAGTGTCTGTAACTCGGCTGCCTGCTGATACCTCGGCTCGGCGGGGTGGGGGGATGTTCGTGTGGTCACATTGCTTCATATATCAACTTATCAACAGCTGATAATGATTAAACAGCGTGCATATTTGATAGCGGGCTGGAATGGCCTTAAACATACTGGGTAATGTTAGATTCTAGCACACATTTTTTCCAGAAAAAGAAAACATTGCAATATGGACAAACCATTAGATTTTCTCCACCTTTTGTTTGGTTGCATTTATTTATTTTGTATTTATATAGTTTTGTTTGTTCTTGTTTTTCCAATAGTATAGTAGGGGCCTACCTAAATTGTTTTATTATTCTTGATATTTTATTATTTTCTATTATTAATTATACATAGGTAGGCCTAGTTGTATTTATTGTCATCCTTTTTAAATCAGGTTTATAACTGAATAGGATGTGCAACCAATCAAAAGGTGGAGAAAATCTAATGGTTCTTCCATTATTGCAATTTTTTCTTTTTCTAAAAAAAAAATTGCAAGATTAAAATATGTATGACACACATCACATGTACAGTATGTTTAAAGTAGCATATTTATAAATATTAAATAATGGTATAATTATTGAAGGTATTAGAATTAAATTTGATTTTGAATTTATATACTGTAATGCTCTTCTTTTTTGTGAAATAATCTTCACTAAGATATCTATGTAAATTTTAATATGTACAGTCATGTATCTACGTAGTATGATGACATGGCCACCAGGGGCGCCGACTATGTGGGTGCTCAGGGGCTGCAGCACCCCTCGGATTGTTTCGAGGGGTGCGCAGCACCCCTCGAAATATCCTGACTTAAAGACAAATACGCCTATTTCTATCTGAGTTTTGAGGGTTTAAAATTTCTTACTTAATGAACTTCCAATTTTGACCGCAACTTCCCTTTCACTCAAATAACTCTCAAACCATTTTAGCAATTGACCTCTAATTCCAACTTGTTCCAAGTTCCTTAAAAGTATTTTATGGTTGAGGGTGTCAAAAGCTTTGCTGAAGTCAATGAACATGGCCACAACATGCATGTTGTCGTCTAATTTTGAATTAACAAAGTCTGAAAATTGCAATAAAAGATCTGACGTTCCTTTACCTTCCTGAAATCCATATTGTTGTTGTGTTATAATTTTATACTTTGCTAAATATTTTGTTAGGGCATTTGAAACACATCGCTCTAGAATTTTTTCTATAACTGGTAACAAAGCTATTGGTCTATAATTCCCATAATCCATATGATCACCCTTCTTGTATATAGGCCTTACAATAGATACTTTTAATTTCTGTGGTACCATACCTTCTTCAACTGATAAATTTATAAATTTGGCAATATTGGGACTTATCTCTTCACATATATTTTGAAGATCAATAACTCGTATGCCATCGATACCGGGTTGTTTGCGCTCCATTCCATTAATGATTCCCGCAACCTCCTTCGCAGATACTTTTGGCATAAAAAAAGATTGAACTTGCGACCTATCGTCGGTTTGTGGACACACCTTTTTACTACAAGAATGCTGTATGTTTTCAACTCCATCCACAAAACTATTAACAAACCCATTTGCATAATAATAATAATAATAATAATAATAATAATAATAATAATAATAATAATAATAATAATAATAATAATAATAATATTAATAATAATAATAATAATAATAATAATAATATGTATATTCGATGGTTGTAACATGGTCTATCTCGCACTTCCATATTTTTTTTACGGTTTACTAGTTTTTACTGTAAAAATATGCATTATTTTGGCGTTGCATTCAGGCCACCTTTTTTTCTAGAGTGCACCAAACACACTCTAAAAAGTGGGTAAAAAAAAATTTCGCCTGCGGCGCTAATTGTGGGGGGCTCCGCCCCCCACACCCCCCCTGCTTGGTCACTTCTGAAAGATGTTCAGCACCCCTCGGAATTTTGTAAACCCGGCGCCCCTGATGGCCACAGATATAACGGATTCTTGTAGGCCATTTTCAGTGGTTACTAGTTATACTAACTGACCAGCAAATTGTTGACTGAGTTGCAGTAGAAAAACAGCCGCTGGCATCGAGCCTCTACCCAATGCAAGTGGCTTTGGCAAAAAACAAGGATTCTGGTGTTTGATACATATGTATAAGTAGGGCTGCCCAACGATAAAAAAATTCATATCGATATCGCGGATGTCCGCCCGGGGTCCGACTAGACCCCGCCTTGTCCTCCGGGCTCATCTCCACCATCTCTGCAACGGACGCCGAGGAGAGGGGTCGCACCACGCTGACCCTCGGGGGGGGACCCGGTTCCTCCGCGACCTTGCTCTCGTCCTTGAGGGGGTTGGCGTACCGACGAAGGTTCTCCTCGTTCTGGAGGTTGTTGGACTTCTCGTCGTCGTAGTGACGCTGACAGGTGACGGACCCAGGGCCCCCGAGAGCGCCACCCTCCGGCAACCCCCGTCTTCTCCGGACTACCCTGTGCCAGTAGAACAGCGCTCCGATGCCCATCGCACAGATGATGATGAGGATGACACAGATCAGTGCAATCAGGTAGCCATTTCCTGCAAGACAAAACACTGTTGTTATTCCAGGAACATTCGGCGTGTCATGGGTTTGGTTTTGGCTCATTGTTAAAATATAAAAATGTGGCCAACATTTACAAAAATAAAAATCCATAAACAGCACTGTCTCTTATCCAGGGTAATTAGGACCGATGGTAGCCCATATTAGTAAAAAACAGTAGGGTTATCACTTTTGGTCACTTTATTAATACAGGAAGGGCTGAAACATTAGTGCTGTGCTATACCAATAGAGGTAGCTCAGCGGTAAGACGTGAGACTAATTCGGGAGGTCGCCAGTTCGATTTCGGCCACCGGCAGTCCTGACTGAAGGCTTTTTCCGAGGTTTTCCACAGTCGTCAAGGTGAATGCTGGGATTGAGTCATAAAACTATCAGCCCTTGGACATTCCTTCCTAACTATCCAAACACCCTAATATACGTACCTAGTTACTAGTTAGTCACCTGAAGAGGGGCACATAAGCTAAAGCTGGTGTGCACCCTATAACAGAGTTCCTATGAAAAATTATTAACTATTATTATTAGTGCTGTCACTTTATAGGAGAACCTGATAAATCAGTTACCGTACAACTTAAAAAGTGATAATAAGGTGCTTTGACATTGGAGAGGAGTAATTATAATAAATGGAGTGGTGAAGAGTGCCTAGAGTACATTGCTTTTAAGGGACCCATCGAATCAGAGATTTTTGTGATAATGGTATTTGGAAATTTGGCTCCCATGTCAGTAAGACATGTTGTTAACCAACATGACAACTCGAATGTTCTAAAGTATATAATGAATACCTGTAGAATTTTAAAGAGGCTAATAAAAAAAACAAAAAAACAGATACAACCACAAAACTTCACACACAAACAACACGGGCCGCCCCGGATTATCGAGATTACTGTAATAGATGATTTTCAAAATTGATCTACGATCCTTAGATGGAATTAATTATGGTCTTTTAATCTAAATCATTGACAACAATGCACAGCAATTACAAATTCTCCTTGACATACATTTGATAACTACTTGTTATTGTTGTACATTGGTGTCATTGAAGATTTAGAAGACCGTAATTAACTCTGTCTAAGGGTTCTATATCAATTCTGAAAATCATCGATTGTAAATGACTACACAAGAAAATTAGCAGCTAACAAATTCCAGGTACACATTATCCGTGTTGCACAATTACTTTTAAAAAGTTGGGAGGTGAGACTACTTTTTAAGTTACTTTCTTTCAAAAGTAATTGGTGTATCTTACAAAAACATTTTTTTGAAAGTGCTATTCTTCTTTTCCCTCCGAGAAGTGAGTAGAAAAACCGGGTTTTCCAGCGTTACTATTTTGTTCATCCCTAATAGCGATGTTCTGACGGCCGCAACCGGTCACCGAGGGTTTATCGACTAACAGATCTGAAGCAAAGACAGTCCACCTGTCATCTGATGACGAGGGTACTAGATTTATATCGCATAACTGATATTAATGTAGAAATTATTCTCTTTTTTTTAAAATATGTCTTAAATCATTGCGATACTCAGAAAAATGAAGATTGCATTAAAAAGTAAGCGAATTACTTTTTTTATTGAAATTTTAATCAAAAATTAGGTACTGGTCGAGCTAAATACCCTGCCAATCACACAAACAAGATTTTCTTTTAATTTCATCAAAACAGACTTGTTTATTTGCAATAATTGTATTCATGAATATTACATAGTATAGTCCTCCCAACGAATCTATTCTCATGCTTTCATCACAGGCCATGTCCAGAATGGCAACTTAACTTGTCATTCCTCCGTGTGCTTGATGGAAGATTGCGTCGGATTGTCTCAGTTCGTGAGTTGGCCAACTTGTCCGACGTTGATAAATGGTAATTCTCTCATTTGTGTAAGTTGCTATTAATAATATTACACGAGGAATATTTTTAAAAATTAAATACAAATATAAATTTGTAGTAACAAAACCAATAAATCCTGTGTGGAGAGAAGTGATAATTGAAAATAGATCCCGGGCACCCAGCCATTCACAGCTTTCGATACCAAGAAATGGCGGAAACGCCGATGTTTAAACAACTTATTTCATAAAACTAAAGTAGGACGGACTATACCTTTACAGTTTAGACCTACCTCTAGAACACAGTGGAATATTAGAATAAATACTTGCTGCGAGTAGTTTCTTTATGGATCTACTCAGTAAAGTGTGAATTTTGATACATTTTGACAGTCTTTCAATAAAAACAAAAGACTGCCAATGTTGCTCACAGCTTGCTGGATTTTGATAGTTCCTGTGAACTTTTTCGAATTCTCCAACTCTCATTGGCTACACAACAAGGTCTACTTGATCTCCACCTAGCGGAGGCTCGTCGAACTCCCGAGTCCGACAAGCCTCCGCCAGGAAAGTTACGTGATTGCAGTGCAGGAGCAAGGAGGTTATATAATGCTTTATATAACCTCCTTGTGCAGGAGCTGCTAATTTCGTCGAGCGCCATCTTAGTATACAGGCAGTAAACCGTCCGCGGAAGTTTATTTCGATGCCTCAGGGGTTATGACGAAAGCATGAGAATAGTTTCGTTGGGAGGACTATATCAAAGATTATAAACTAGTAATTTCTACGGTAAGACTTTACGTAAATTAAAATTTGTATTACGATACCTATCTAGAATGTTAGTGTGAATCAATTATATTTGCTAATGTGAATTACCCCAATTTTCAATTCCGTATATATCATCTTATTTTTATGTGACACGTACTTGTATAACACGCAATCTTAGCGACAGTGAAGTGCACAATTTCAAGAGCAAAAATACGTTAACTCCTATTTTATTATTAATTATTGTAATCGATTGATTGCTTAGCTATCAACTTATTATACACTTCTTACACAAAATCATTAATATTAAAGCTATCAGAATGATTCAAACATAGAAACGGGTTAGTTTTTACGCACGAATCCAAATAATTTGTTTAAAGTTGCGAAATATTGAATCTGTGACTCTTTAATATGTAACTGTAAAGTGTAGACAATCCCCGTAGGAATAGGCGACATTTGACAGGTGAGATTTATTGGTAGCATATTAGAGCTCATTATCTCCGCTACCTGGACAAATGTCGCGCTACGTCTGTCAGCGTCTGTAAACAATTAGGGGTCAGTAAAACGGCCCTCTGTTGACGAAAAACGCCACGTCTCGCGCTCACTTCCCGGAGTGAAAAGAAGAATAGTGGCACATTACATTACTTTAAAATAACTTTATTAAATTACTTAAAACCTTCCGTTTCACATAAATACAATTTGACCAGCATCCAACATGAACAATAAAAAAAAATCAAGGAAATATATTAATGGGTGCTTAACCAATTACCGGTATAAAAAAATGACTCTACACCAAATGCTCATAAAATCATTGATCTGGATCATACCAATACCAAAATCTTGTCTAAACCATATTGTGTATACGTATTAAACGCTGCAAAATCGAACCATGCAGTGACAGTGGAAGTAACGCAACATTACAGACAACAGTCAGTAACAGACAGTAGTGGTAAGGTTAACGATTATTTACTAGAATAATAGCACCGAACCCGTTATCTGTGATAATGACCAGGGCTGTTTCAACCTTGACCTCTACAATGGAAGTTAGCGCCGACAGATTGGTCTGCTTGCGGCTAATGAGTTCTCCAAGTGTTTGCTGACGACTTCGTTATTTACAGGGTAATAAAGGGGATGATTGATGTTAGGTTGTTGCAGAAGGATTTGGAGGGGATTGAGGAGTGGCTAAGAATAAATGGAATGGGTTTAAATGCGGGTAAGTGTAAGATGGTGGGTTTTACAAGGAAAATGAAGGCGGAGTGCAGGGAGTACGTGTTGATGGGCACCTTGTTAGAGAGGGTCGACAGTTACAAGTATTTAGGCATTGTGCTGGCTGACAACTTGGGGTGGGGGAAACAGGTGCAGGAGGTAGTTAGGAAGGGAAATAGGTCTTTAGCGTTTGTAATGAGGAATCTGAGGGGGGCTAGTAGGATGGTCAAGGATAAGGCTTATAGGACGGTGGTCCGGCCGGTGTTGGAATACGGAGGAGCAGTGTGGGACCCGTACAGGAAGGGGGAAGTTGAGGAGGTCGAAAAGGTGCAGGGTAGGGCAGCGAGAAAAGTTACAGGGAAGGTTAGGTGGTGGAGATGGGAGGAAGAGGAGGGTGGTAATGGGAGGAGGGTGTAGACCTACGACAGTGTTTCAGGAATGGTGAGGGAGCTGGGGTGGGAGTCTTTGGAGGAAAGGCGGAGGAAGGATAGGCTAGGGAACTTTTATAGGATCGCTAGGGGGGTGGGAGGATGGAAAGAAATGCAAGAAAGATTGGTTAAGGGAAAGTATCGGGCGAGGGGGGACCATGAGTGGAAATTTATATTAGAGGTGGACCGATACCGATATTGAGAATCGGCCGATACCTCTGGTATCGGTTGAATCGGTATCGGATGATTTTTCCGATACCATCTCCTCAATTTATTACGTGTTCAAGTACGTAGTGTTGAATTCTACCGCTAGAATGCGCTACTTGCGCGAGCGCGGTGCGCCAAGTCTAGGATAGAGTGCATTGCTATATTTTATCGACCTGCGCTTTCGACTTCGAGTTTCACCCATCCAAGATGGCGTTTCCGCGTCCCGCGATTCACGTGATTGTTGAGTGTTTACTTTGGTGTGTGGATGAATAATCGTGTCGAGAAACTAGAAAGTAAAGAGTAATGTCTGGAGAAGAGAATAGAATGTTTTTACTGACATCTCTGTTTAAAAGAAATTGCTACGTATTTGTCATATTTGGACTGACAAAGTGTAGGCCTAAGTCTAAATAAAATAAAACGTGAAAATGATAACATTTAAAATTGTTGTTCACTTTTATTCTTGGTTGTGTGTTTGTTGTAGAATAGACCCTACTATATAAATAAAGTGGTATCGGTATCGGTATCGTTTAAAAAAAAATGGTATCGGTATTGGTATCGGCAAACTATGGTATCGGTCCACCTCTAATATATATATATATGAAGGGTCCAGGGGAAAAACGATCAAACTCATAAAGTTTTCAAAATTGAGTTATGTGTCGCAATCTGTAGTGTTTATTGAGTACTACATCATTAAAAATCCAAACTGTGGAAAAACAGTCCTACTCCAGAAATATAGGCGTTTGAAAATACCGCCTGTATGAAAGAACGATCAAACTCCAATGCCTTGTGGGGAAAAACGATCAAAGTCGCCGCGGTACGTTATGCGCTGGACTGCTAGGCAGGCTGTGAGTTGAATAAACAAAGGGTGCCTGTACTCTCAGCTGTTCTAACCTAAAAGTTAACTCACGTAGGCCTAGGCCTTTAATACGCTTGCCTGTGCTTTTACTATCAGGTGTTTAGTGATTACAATGAGTAGTGAAGAATCTGAGTGTGTTGGAACATCAAGAGATAGACTTACAAAGAAGAGATCTAAACATGGAAGAATGAGAGAAACTGCAAAGAAACTGAAAACTCAAAGCCACGAGGTAGGTGATGATTGCAAGTGTAAAAGATTTAAATGCTTTGAAGCTGTTCAGGAAGCAGAACGGAATGTATTACTTAAAGCATTTAATGAATTGCCTACTAAAAAGTAGGCTAGGTTCCCAAGTAGGTTAGGTTCCCAAGAGGGCCTAGGCCCTACAGAGTACTGACATGCAGAAGTCCAGAATACACAAGTTGTTTTTTCATTTTTGTTTAATTAATAATAAAATTAATATTATTAATAATTGTCAATTTAAGTTAAGTAAGTAGTATTAATATCAATTAATTGATATTAATACTTAATATTATAACTACTTTCTTACCTATGTTCTTCATTTCAATCAATCGATCCCTTAAGTTAATCCATACCGTATGTGAATCTCCAACCAAAACGTGACATTGATCGTTTTTCCCCACAACACATTGGAGGTTGATCGTTCTTCCCCGCAAACATTTCCTTCTTTTAGCTGTTTATTTACTACCAAAATAAATAACTATATTTTTTTAAATTTGTATTTTGAAAGTTGTTCAGAAATAACCCATCATATATTACCTCTTTTCATGTTTTGCATAAATATTATCAGCTAAACGGTAATGGAACTCGAAGTTTAAAATACATTTATTTCAGGAAAGTGAAAATGTGAGTTTGATCGTTCTTCCCCTGGACCCTTCATATATATATATATATATATTATACATTACTAGATAGATACAGAATTAGTATTAATTATAATAATGCTCACCTTCTTCGCAGCGTTCTCCTCTACGGCCAGGAGGACAAATGCACTGGAACTGGCCTATTCCATCCACGCACGTGCTTCCAAACCCGCACGGATAAGAGGCACACTCGTTAACATTTATTCTGCAATCTGGTCCAGTGAAGCCCTTGGCACATTCACATAGGAACCAGTTGACGCCGTCGACGCATTTGCCACCGTTGAAGCACGGCATCGGATTGCAATCGTTGATATCTCTCTGGCAGTGTTGTCCTTCAAAGCCCTCTTTACAGATGCACGAATAGAAGTCCCCGGTGTTGACGCACGTAGCCCCATTCAGACATGGATTGTCCTTGCAAGCATCCGGGTCTTAGCTGAAAATCATCAGTGGTATTAGTTTGCTGTCATAGACGAAAACTCAATTCTTATTGGTTCAATAGTAAATGGCAATGCATCTAGCAGAGCTCTTATTTGTGATTGTAACTAGCTATTGCCATAACACCTCTTAACATAAGTCATAACATGTTCTTAAATTAATCAATCTTTCTACTCTTGTATTGTTATTTGCAAATAGAATAAGCAAGAATATTGATCACATTTGATATTGTGATCAGAAAGTGCTTTATTTTAACTATATTTCAGCTTTTTGTTTAGGAAAATATACATTGACCAATTAAATGATGTTAACATGTGAAATGATGTGCGTGTTCATTTCTTACCTATGTGACATGTTGTGCCTTCCCAGTCTTGCATACACTGGCACACGTAGGTGTCTCCTAGATCTTGACATGTGCCACCATTACGACATGTGCTTTGATCACAATGACTATCCTTCAAGTTACAAGTCTTGCCTTTCCAACCGTCGCGACATGAACACACAAAGTCTGCGACACCGTCAATGCAGCTGCCGTTGTTACGGCATGGGTTCGGGTAGCACTCATCTTTGTCTGTCAAAGGAAAGTTCCATATAAGTTAGCACTAACTTATTTTAACACAAGTGAAGCAATTAGAGAAACTAGTTTGCAGGTGACAATCCTAGTTGGATCCACCCGCCCCTCCAGCCACCCAAAAATTACACAGTTAACAGTTCAGTAAAGGCAACCCAAGGCAACCTTACACATGCTTTCGTCACAGGCGAGGTATTCGTAGCCAATCAGCAATCGTTATCTGCGCGCGCTTTTCTCGGGCGGTTCGCTGGTTAATTGACAACGAGTGCCTCGCCAGTGACGAAAGCATATGTACGGTAGTCTTGGGTTGCCTATAGTATGTATAATGTTTATCATATCGGGCACTCGCAATTCCTGACAGTGTTGCAAGTTTTATCAACACTGTTCATCAATTCATATTAGAATTGATACAAGACATACAAGACAGGGCACATCTTTTTAGATGTGCTGCCCTCAAGGTTTTTATTGACTCCCTGCCCAATGATATGAGCAGGCCAGAAAAGGAAGCTGTTTTATTTTCAATTCAATTCAATTCAATTTTATTCAATTACCACATATTACAAATCAATATGAATTACAATACATTTGTTTTTACGTTGATCAATTTTTTTTTAATAGTAAGACAAAAGAATGGCTGAAAAAGCCATCTTGGCACAAGAAGGAAAAAAAAAGAATTACAGTATCTACTACACTTAATAAATTATGAGTTGTTGACTTATCCCTACCACTCCCCTATTGTAAGTTTTAACATTTCAGCTTTGAGTGATTTTACACTGTTATTAGGTTCTGAGAATGCATTTGATTGAACATAGTATAGATAGAGCAATAACATAATTTGCAGTTTAGGTAAAACTACAGATGCGTTTTTTTTGTTTTCCTTTTATTTTGTGGAAATGAACATAGAAGATAAAAGGGTAAGTATCTACAAGATACACCACTAAACAATTCTGGTAAGTAGAGGAAGGTGAAACAGTTTCATAACGACTTACTTCGAGTGCAAATATCTCCTTCCCAGCCCTCTCTGCAAATACATTGGAAGGAATTGACTTTATCCACACAAGTTCCTCCATTTTGACATGGGTTCAATTTGCAGTCGTTGATATCTGGAAACAAATAAAAGTTCATGATTTAATTAGTACTGGCTCCAGTGAATTTGCTATGCTGGGGTTTCAAAGAAAATATGTATCTGCATTCAAAGCAAAACTAAACAAAGAAAACTAACAAGCAAACCGTCATGAAGGAAAAACACCTATCTGGATATATCCTACTTACTGAAAGGCACACATTTAATATCCAAGCCAAAGGTTTAGCCGCGGTCGCTTAGCCGGTTCCCATTTACGAACACCAAAGTTAAGCAACCTCGGGCTAGGTCAGGAGGTGGATGGGTGACCACTCACCTCTGAAACACTAGTTATACCGTTGGTTAGAGCAGATTGGAGGGTTCGAAAGCTTGTGTAACAGCTTCGTTCTTCTCAACTGCTCGGCAGTCCAGGTTAGTGGAGGAACCTATATGACTGGTCAAAGTTACACCGTCCTTTCGGATGGGACGTAAAGCCAATGGTCCCCTTGGTACTTTTCGACAGGAGTAGGCTACGTGCCGGTACCAGGCTTCCCCTCCTCCCGTCCTCATTATCATTCATCAATCATCACTCATCAGGCTAAAGAGGGCATTGTGCCCTACACTGGTCTTAATTACAATAAAATAAAAAATAAATAAAATTTAATATCCGAAATTATAATTTTCTAGCAATATTTTTGTTGGCACACTATTTGAGGATTTTGTAGATATGTTTTTAATTAAGTTACGTATGTATATTGATGTTACCATTAACTTCTCATGTACATTGAAAGACGTAGTGATAAATTGTAACACTATACCACGTACAAAAGGGGAGAAAGCGTGTTATTCTACGGCACATATGAACACTGAAAGGTTCATATCGAGAAAGACTTGTTTGGAGATCTAACCAAGGACTTCTATAGTAGTCTATCACCATCAGAGTGTTGTGAATGTCTGTAGTAGGATTACAAATTATTTTTTTTTGAGTATAGATCACTACACCAAAGATTATCAGCTTCATTTCACTATCTATCTATATCACTATCTTATTAATCTTGCTGTAATTGCTAAGATAGCACAGCACTGTAATGTCGGTCGACATTTTGCTTCAACGGAACGAACAACCTCGTGAGAAGTGAAACGAATAATGCAGGAACCTCAGACCCGGAACCTCCACCAAAACTCCGCTTTCAGTTTTTGTCATTTTCTCAAGATCACATTCAGATCATTTCATCTGGTTGAAGCCTGTAGAATAAACTTTTTTTATCTAAACAGTCTTCAAGTTAGAACAAAGCAGTCTACGGTAATATCTTGAACAACAAATTATTCTACCTTATAAATCTCCGTGCAAACGTAAGCACACTTCAAAGGTACCTTGTAAGCCGGTATTGTATGTATATTGCTCCTTTTAAATCAGTTTATCGGGCACAATAAAAAACAATACACCGTAAAAACACACTTCAACTATATTATAATACCGTGGCACATTTCATCAGCATCGCATCTCAAACTAATTAGTTTTTTTGTGAATCTATTTGTGACTTGTTCTATCTTTATATTATTTGAATCAACATTTCACAATTTGCTAGCTGACATTTTCATAATTTCTTTAACAAAGTCAATCAACAACCACGCATCGTGGTTGAAAATGGAACAAGCAAATCTGTGTTAGAAATTAGAATGCACATTCGATGTCTAGATCCTCAGAAAAAAGGCACAAGCATAATATGATAATACATTAAATAAATATCATTATTATAAAATATATTATTAATTTTCTTTATAATTGAATATTATGTTACTAGAATATACACATTACACAATGTGCTGGCACACGCAAAAAGTTGGATAGCTGAACTTAAAATTAGAACCACGAAATTAAGGCAACCAAGCCACCAACATTTAACATGTGATTTTGTGCTATTTTAGGAACATTTTACTCAGTAACTATCATACACGTGCAGACTTAAGACTTTTAGGGGTCTTAGATATATGTGTTTTGAGTAAAATGACCTACAGAGATGTTTGTACCATACATAGTTTATGTTCAACTATTTTTTTTGTAAATTCATAATTTTATGTTTTTTTTTTTGTCATTTGTATTCCTTTCATAATTTATAGGAATTAAACCCTTCATTTTATGGCTGCAATAATAGGTCATATTATAATAATCAACATAATACTTGTTTACTGAAAGTTTCACATTATTATCTTTAGTAGTTCCTGAGATATATGTTCCTAAGAAGCAGGGGTCGAAATTAACGCTCGCCCGCTCGCCCGAGGCTAGTAAAACTTTGCTCGGGCCAGTAAAAATCTTATTTCACTAGCCCGACGGGCGAGTACGTTTTCCAGAGCTTACAATTGCCGTTCAAAAAATCATAATATTTCGCGCCGATCACCTTGCGAGTTTCCAGTACTTGTGTGGGGGCCAGAGGTGTGTATTCAAGTAAAAATATATAGTAATTTTCATGTGTTTACAGATTGATACAGACTACAGCAGTATATATCTCACGCTAAGTCACAATACATCTTTTTTAATATCATATAATCATATTATTTTCCATTTACAGTAGAACATACAAAAAATAAAAACCTTTTCATTTAGGCCAACAGGTTTATTATGGTAAACAATAGTTCCCACTCACTCCCTAGTCCCCCATAAAAACCCGTCAAACCTTTCGAATATTGTGAGTTGTGACTCAAAACTTTCATGTATGAATAATGATCGTTTTACATCAATATAATCTATTTCATTACGGGCTAGTAAAAATGGTCTCGGGCTAGAGAACTATTGATGCAACTAGCCCGGAGGGCTAGTGGCCAAAAACGTTAATTTCGACCCCTGCTAAGAAGTATAAAAAATTAATATTCCCTGGAAAATTAGTCTAAAGATTTGGGAAACCGCCAGTAGTCCGATGGTCCGACACGCCAGTAGTCCGACAAACTACAACAAACACAACAATCGATGGTTCAAGTAAGTTTTCGTACGTATACGCTCGCAACCTGTGTCCGAACAGCGGAACTTGCAAGGAATCATATTGATTGTACTACCAAATAAGAAATCATTCTATACTCGCCACCAAATTCGTTGGCGCAAGATTTTGGAAATAGCTTGCCCCTTCGATTTGGCTGATACTTCGTGAAATGAAAGATCATATCCTGGAAATGCCAAATAAATGAAATTTAGATTATAAATGTTTATACTATGGCCCTGAAGCCACTTCGACAATTTCCCCCAAATTAATCTTTTTGTGATTGCAAGACCAAATATCAATATATTTAGGTACTGATGGTGTATTTTAATTCAAAATGATCTAAAGATTACGATAAGATTATAAAATTTTCATAATCCAATAATAATGTTTCCCTCCGAGTTACGTATAACAATTACGTATAACAATTTCCCCCAAATTAATCTTTTTGTGATTGCAAGACCAAATATCAATATATTTAGGTACTGATGGTGTATTTTGATTCAAAATGATCTAAAGATTACGATAAGATTATAAAATTTTCATAATCCAATAATAATGTTTCCCTCCGAATTACGTATACCCGAATTACGTATACCCCCCGAAATTTTTGAAAATAGCTTGCCCCTTCGATTTGGCTGATACTTCGTAAAATGAAAGATCTTATCCAGGAAATGACAAATAAATGAAATTAAGATTATAAATGTTTAGTCTAGGGCCCTGTAGCCACTTCGAAAATATCCACCAAATTAATCTCTTTGTGATTGCAAGACCAAATAACAATGGATTCAGGAACTGATGGTGTATTTTGATTCAAAATGGTCAAAGATTACGATAAGATAATAAAATTAATCAAAATCAAAAAATAATATTTCCCTCCGAATTTCGTATAAGACCCTTTGAAAATTTTCGAAATAGCTTTCCCCTTTGATTTGGCTGATACCTCGTGTAATGAAAGATCTTATCCAGGAAATGACAAATAAATGAAATTTAGATTATAAATGTTAATACTATGGCCCTGAAGCCACTTCGAAAATTTCCCCCAAATTAAACTTTTTGTGATTGCAAGACCAAATATTAATATATTTAGGAACTGATGTTGTATTTTGATTTAAAATGATCCAAAGATTGCGATAAGATTATAAAATTTATCAAATGCCAAAAATAATATTTCCCTCCAAATTACGTATTGCTCCTTCGATTTGGCTGATACTTCGTTAAATGAAAGATTTTATCAAGGAAATGAAAAAAAATAAATGAAATTAAGATAATGAATGTTTTTACTATGGCCCTGTAGCCACTTTGAAAATTTCCCCCAAATTAATCTTTTTGTGATTGCAAGACCAAATATCAATGGTTTCAGGAGTTGATGGTGTATTTTGATTCAAAATGGTCCAAAGATTACGATAAGATAATAAAATTTATCAAAATTTAAAAATAATATTTCCCTGGAATATCGTATAAGACTATACCCTTTGAAAATTTTCGAAATAGCTTGCCCCTTCGATTTGGCTGATGCTTCGTTAAATGAAAGATCTTATCCAGGAAATGACAAATAAATGAAATTAAGATTATAAATGTTTATACTATGGCCCTGAAGCCACTTCGAAAATTTCCCCCAAATTAATTTTGTTTTGATTGCAAGACCAAAAATCAATATATTTAGGAACTGATGGTGTATTTTGATTCAAAATGATCCAAAGATAACGATAAGATTATAAAATTTTTCAAATGCCAAAAATAATTTTTCCCTCCAAATTACGTATACCCTTTGAAAATTTTTGAAATAGCTTGCTCCTTCGATTTGGCTGTTACTTCGTAAAATGAAAGATCTTATCCAGGAAATGACAAATAAATGAAATTAAGATTATAAATGTTTAGTCTAGGGCCCTGTAGCCACTTCGAAAATTTCCACCAAATTAATCTCTTTGTGATTGCAAGACCAAATAACAATGGATTCAGGAACTGATGGTGTATTTTGATTCAAAATGGTCCAAAGATTACGATAAGATAATAAAATTTATCAAAATCTAAAAATATTATTTCACTCTGAATTTCTTATAAAACTATATACTTATACCCTTTGAAAATTTTCGAAATAGCTTGAGCCTTCGATTTGGCTGATACTTCGTAAAATGAAAGATCTTATCCAGGAAATGACAAATAAATGAAATTTAGATTATAAATGTTTATACTATGGCCCTGAAGCCACTTCGACAATTTCCCCCAAATTAATCTTTTTGTGATTGCAAGACCAAATATCAATATATTTAGGAACTGATGGTGTATTTTGATTCAAAATGATCTAAAGATTACGATTAGATTATAAAATTTTCATAATCCAATAATAATATTTCCCTCCGAATTACGTATAAGACTATACCTTTTGAAATTTTTGGAAATAGCTTGCCTCTTCGATTTGGCTGATACTTCGTAAAATGAAAGATCATATCCAGGAAATGACAAATAAATGAAATTAAGAGTAAAAATGTTTAGTCTAGGGCCCTGTAGCCACTTCGAAAATTTCCCCCAAATTAAACTTTTTGTGATTGCAAGACCAAATATTAATATATTTAGGAACTGATGTTGTATTTTGATTCAAAATGATCCAAAGATTACGATAAGCTTATAAAATTTATCAAATGCCAAAAATAATATTTCCCTCCAAATTACGTATTGCTCCTTCGATTTGGCTGATACTTCGTTAAATGAAAGATTTTATCAAGGAAATGAAAAAAAATAAATGAAATTAAGATAATGAATGTTTTTACTATGGCACTGTAGCCACTTTGAAAATTTCCCCCAAATTAATCTTTTTGTGATTGCAAGACCAAATATCAATGGATTTAGGAACTGATGGTGTATTTTAATTCAAAATGGTCCAAAGATTACGATAAGATACTTTGATTTATCAAAATCTAAAAATAATATTTCACTCCGAATTTCGTACAAGACTAAACCCTTTGAAAATTTTCGAAATAGCTTGCCCCTTCGATTTGGCTGATGCTTCGTTAAATGAAAGATCTTATCCAGGAAATGACAAATAAATGAAATTAAGATTATAAATGTTTATACTATGGCCCTGAAGCCACTTCGAAAATTCCCCCAAATTAATCTTTTTGTGATTGCAAGACCAAATATCAATGGATTCAGGAAATGATGGTGTATTTTGATTCAAAATGGTCCAAAGATTACGATTAGATAATAAAATTTATCAAATTCCAAAAATAATATTTACCTCGGAATTTTGTATGAAAATCAAATTTCCCTTTGAAAATTTTCGAAATAGCTTGCCCCTTCGATTTGGCTGATACTTCGTAAAATGAAAGATCTTATCCAGGAAATGACAAATAAATGAAATTTTGATTATAAATGTTTATACTATGGCCCTCAAGCCACTACGAAAATTTTCCCCAAATTAATCTTTTTGTAATTGCAAGACCAACTATCTATATATTTAGGAACTGATGGTGTATTATGATTCAAAATGATCCAAAGATTACGATAAGATTATTAAATTTATCAAATGTCAAAAATAATATTTCCCTCCAAATAACGTATGACTATTTATTCCCTTTGAAAATTTTCGAAATAGCTTGCCCCTTCGATTTGGCTGATACTTCGTAAAATGAAAGATCTTATCCTGGAAATGACAAATAAATGAAATTTAGATTATAAATGTTGATACTATGGCCCTGAAGCCACTTCGAAAATTTCCCCCAAATTAATCTTTTTTGGATTGCAAGACCAAAAATCAATATATTTAGGAACTGATGAAGTATTTTGATTCAAAATGATCCAAAGATTACGATAAGATTATAAAATTTATCAATTGCCAAAAATAATTTTTCCCTCCAAATTACGTATGACTATTTATTCCCTTTGAAAATTTTTGAAATATCTTGCTCCTTCGATTTGGCTGTTACTTCGTAAAATGAAAGATCATATCCAGGAAATGACAAATAAATGAAATTAAGATTATAAATGTTTAGTCTATGGCCCTGTAGCCACTTCAAAAATTTCCACCAAATTAATCTTTTTGTGATTGCAAGACCAAATAACAATGGATTCAGGAACTGATGGTGTATTTTGATTCAAAATGGTCCAAAGATTACGATAAGATAATCTAAAAATATTATTTCACTCTGAATTTCTTTTGACTATATACTTATACCCTTTGAAAATTTTCGAAATAGCTTGAGCCTTCGATTTGGCAAATACTTCGTAAAATGAAAGATCTTATCCAGGAAATGACAAATAAATGAAATTTAGATTATAAATGTTTATACTATGGCCCTGAAGCCACTTCGACAATTTCCCCCAAATTAATCTTTTTGTGATTGCAAGACCAAATATCAATATATTTAGGAACTGATGGTGTATTTTGATTCAAAATGATCTAAAGATTACGATTAGATTATAAAATTTTCATAATCCAATAATAATATTTCCCTCCGAATTACGTATAAGACTATACCCTTTGAAATTTTTGGAAATAGCTTGCCCCTTCGATTTGGCTGATACTTCGTAAAATGAAAGATCATATCCAGGAAATGACAAATAAATGAAATTAAGAGTATAAATGTTTAGTCTAGGGCCCTGTAGCCACTTCGAAAATTTCCACCAAATTAATCTCTTTGTGATTGCAAGACCAAATAACAATGGATTCAGGAACTGATGGTGTATTTTGATTCAAAATGGTCCAAAGATTACGATAAGATAATAAAATTTATCAAAATCTAAAAATATTATTTCACTCTGAATTTCTTATAAAACTATATACGTATACCCTTTGAAAATTTTCGAAATAGCTTGAGCCTTCGATTTGGCTGATACTTCGTAAAATGAAAGATCTTATCCAGGAAATGACAAATAAATGAAATTTAGATTATAAATGTTTATACTATGGCCCTGAAGCCACTTCGACAATTTCCCCCAAATTAATCTTTTTGTGATTGCAAGACCAAATATCAATATATTTAGGAACTAATGGTGTATTTTGATTCAAAATGATCTAAAGATTACGATTAGATTATAAAATTTTCATAATCCAATAATAATATTTCCCTCCGAATTACGTATAAGACTATACCCTTTGAAATTTTTGGAAATAGCTTGCCTCTTCGATTTGGCTGATACTTCGTAAAATGAAAGATCATATCCAGGAAATGACAAATAAATGAAATTAAGAGTAAAAATGTTTAGTCTAGGGCCCTGTAGCCACTTCGAAAATTTCCCCCAAATTAAACTTTTTGTGATTGCAAGACCAAATATTAATATATTTAGGAACTGATGTTGTATTTTGATTCAAAATGATCCAAAGATTACGATAAGCTTATAAAATTTATCAAATGCCAAAAATAATATTTCCCTCCAAATTACGTATTGCTCCTTCGATTTGGCTGATACTTCGTTAAATGAAAGATTTTATCAAGGAAATGAAAAAAAATAAATGAAATTAAGATAATGAATGTTTTTACTATGGCACTGTAGCCACTTTGAAAATTTCCCCCAAATTAATCTTTTTGTGATTGCAAGACCAAATATCAATGGATTTAGGAACTGATGGTGTATTTTAATTCAAAATGGTCCAAAGATTACGATAAGATACTTTGATTTATCAAAATCTAAAAATAATATTTCACTCCGAATTTCGTACAAGACTAAACCCTTTGAATTTTCGAAATAGCTTGCCCCTTCGATTTGGCTGATGTTTCGTTAAATGAAAGATCTTATCCAGGAAATGACAAATAAATGAAATTAAGATTATAAATGTTTATACTATGGCCCTGAAGCCACTTCGAAAATTCCCCCAAATTAATCTTTTTGTGATTGCAAGACCAAATATCAATGGATTCAGGAAATGATGGTGTATTTTGATTCAAAATGGTCCAAAGATTACGATTAGATAATAAAATTTATCAAATTCCAAAAATAATATTTACCTCCGAATTTTGTATGAAAATCAAATTTCCCTTTGAAAATTTTCGAAATAGCTTGCCCCTTCGATTTGGCTGATACTTCGTAAAATGAAAGATCTTATCCAGGAAATGACAAATAAATGAAATTTTGATTATACATGTTTATACTATGGCCCTGAAGCCACTTCGAAAATTTTCCCCAAATTAATCTTTTTGTAATTGCAAGACCAACTATCTATATATTTAGGAACTGATGGTGTATTATGATTCAAAATGATCCAAAGATTACGATAAGATTATTAAATTTATCAAATGTCAAAAATAATATTTCCCTCCAAATAACGTATGACTATTTATTCCCTTTGAAAATTTTCGAAATAGCTTGCCCCTTCGATTTGGCTGATACTTCGTAAAATGAAAGATCTTATCCTGGAAATGACAAATAAATGAAATTTAGATTATAAATGTTGATACTATGGCCCTGAAGCCACTTCGAAAATTTCCCCCAAATTAATCTTTTTTGGATTGCAAGACCAAAAATCAATATATTTAGGAACTGATGAAGTATTTTGATTCAAAATGATCCAAAGATTACGATAAGATTATAAAATTTATCAATTGCCAAAAATAATTTTTCCCTCCAAATTACGTATAAGACTATACCCTTTGAAAATTTTTGAAATATCTTGCTCCTTCGATTTGGCTGTTACTTCGTAAAATGAAAGATCATATCCAGGAAATGACAAATAAATGAAATTAAGATTATAAATGTTTAGTCTATGGCCCTGTAGCCACTTCAAAAATTTCCACCAAATTAATCTTTTTGTGATTGCAAGACCAAATAACAATGGATTCAGGAACTGATGGTGTATTTTGATTCAAAATGGTCCAAAGATTACGATAAGATAATAAAATTTATCAAAATCTAAAAATATTATTTCACTATGAATTTCTTATGACTATATACTTATACCCTTTGAAAATTTTCGAAATAGCTTGAGCCTTCGATTTGGCAAATACTTCGTAAAATGAAAGATCTTATCCAGGAAATGACAAATAAATGAAATTTAGATTATAAATGTTTATACTATGGCCCTGAAGCCACTTCGACAATTTCCCCCAAATTAATCTTTTTGTGATTGCAAGACCAAATATCAATATATTTAGGAACTGATGGTGTATTTTGATTCAAAATGATCTAAAGATTACGATTAGATTATAAAATTTTCATAATCCAATAATAATATTTCCCTCCGAATTACGTATAAGACTATACCCTTTGAAATTTTTGGAAATAGCTTGCCCCTTCGATTTGGCTGATACTTCGTAAAATGAAAGATCATATCCAGGAAATGACAAATAAATGAAATTAAGAGTATAAATGTTTAGTCTAGGGCCCTGTAGCCACTTCGAAAATTTCCACCAAATTAATCTCTTTGTGATTGCAAGACCAAATAACAATGGATTCAGGAACTGATGGTGTATTTTGATTCAAAATGGTCCAAAGATTACGATAAGATAAAAATATTTATCAAAATCAAAAAATAATATTTCCCTCCAAATTTCGTATAAGACGCTGATACTTCGTAAAATGAAAGATCTTATCCAGGAAATGACAAATAAATGAAATTTAGATTACAAATGTTAATACTATGGCCCTGAAACCACTTCGAAAATTTCCCCCAAATTAATCTTTTTGTGATTGCAAGACCAAATATTAATATATTAAGGAACTGATGTTGTATTTTGATTCAAAATGATCCAAAGATTGCGATAAGATTATAAAATGTATCAAATGCCAAAAATAATATTTCCCTCCAAATTACGTATTGCTCCTTCGATTTGGCTGATACTTCGTTAAATGAAAGATTTTATCAAGGAAATGAAAAAAAATAAATTAATTAAAGATTATGAATGTTTTTACTATGGCCCTGTAGCCACTTCGAAAATTTCCCCCAAATTAATCTTTTTGTGATTGCAAGACCAAATATCAATGGATTTAGGAACTGATGGTGTATTCTAATTCAAAATGGTCCAAAGATTACGATAAGATACTTTAATTTATCAAAATCCAAAAATAATATTTCTCTCCGAATTTCGTATAAGACTAAACCCTTAGACTAACTTCGTATAAGACTAACCCTTTGAAAATTTTCGAAATAGCTTAACCCCTTCGATTTAGCTAATACTTCTTTAAATGAAAAATCTTATCCAGGAAATGACAAATAAATGGAATTTAGATTTTAAATGTTTTAACTATGGCCCTGTAGCCACTTCGAAAATTTCCCCCAAATTAATCTTTTTGTGATTGCAAGACCAAATATCAATGGTTTCAGGAGTTGATGGTGTATTTTGATTCAAAATGGTCCAAAGATTACGATAAGATAATAAAATTTATCAAAATTTAATAATAATATTTCCCTGAAATATCGTATAAGACTATATATACCCTTTGAAAATTTTCGAAATAGCTTGCCCCTTCGATTTGGCTGATGCTTCGTTAAATGAAAGATCTTATCCAGGAAATGACAAATAAATGAAATTAAGATTACAAATGTTTATACTATGGCCCTGAAGCCACTTCGAAAATTTCCCCCAAATTAATCTTTTTGTGATTGCAAGACCAAATATCAATGGTTTCAGGAATTGATGGTGTATTTTGATTTAAAATGGTCCAAAGATTACGATAAGATAATAAAATTTATCAAAATCTAAAAATAATATTTCCCTCCGAATATCGTATAAGACTATACCCTTTGAAAATATTCGAAATAGCTTGTCCCTTCGATTTGGCTGATGCTTCGTTAAATGAAAGATCTTATCCAGGAAATGACAAATAAATGAAATTTAGATTATAAATGTTGATACTATGGCCCTGAAGCCACTTCGAAAATTTCCCCCAAATTAATCTTTTTTTGATTGCAAGACCAAAAATCAATATATTTAGTAACTGATGGTGTATTTTGATTCAAAATGATCCAAAGATAACGATTAGATTATAAAATTTTCATAATCCAATAATAATATTTCCCTCCGAATTACGTATAAGACTATACCTTTTGAAATTTTTGGAAATAGCTTGCCTCTTCGATTTGGCTGATACTTCGTAAAATGAAAGATCATATCCAGGAAATGACAAATAAATGAAATTAAGAGTAAAAATGTTTAGTCTAGGGCCCTGTAGCCACTTCGAAAATTTCCCCCAAATTAAACTTTTTGTGATTGCAAGACCAAATATTAATATATTTAGGAACTGATGTTGTATTTTGATTCAAAATGATCCAAAGATTACGATAAGCTTATAAAATTTTTAAATGCCAAAAATAATATTTCCCTCCAAATTACGTATTGCTCCTTCGATTTGGCTGATACTTCGTTAAATGAAAGATTTTATCAAGGAAATGAAAAAAAATAAATGAAATTAAGATAATGAATGTTTTTACTATGGCACTGTAGCCACTTTGAAAATTTCCCCCAAATTAATCTTTTTGTGATTGCAAGACCAAATATCAATGGATTTAGGAACTGATGGTGTATTTTAATTCAAAATGGTCCAAAGATTACGATAAGATACTTTGATTTATCAAAATCTAAAAATAATATTTCACTCCGAATTTCGTACAAGACTAAACCCTTTGAAAATTTTCGAAATAGCTTGCCCCTTCGATTTGGCTGATGCTTCGTTAAATGAAAGATCTTATCCAGGAAATGACAAATAAATGAAATTAAGATTATAAATGTTTATACTATGGCCCTGAAGCCACTTCGAAAATTCCCCCAAATTAATCTTTTTGTGATTGCAAGACCAAATATCAATGGATTCAGGAAATGATGGTGTATTTTGATTCAAAATGGTCCAAAGATTACGATTAGATAATAAAATTTATCAAATTCCAAAAATAATATTTACCTCCGAATTTTGTATGAAAATCAAATTTCCCTTTGAAAATTTTCGAAATAGCTTGCCCCTTCGATTTGGCTGATACTTCGTAAAATGAAAGATCTTATCCAGGAAATGACAAATAAATGAAATTTTGATTATAAATGTTTATACTATGGCCCTGAAGCCACTTCGAAAATTTTCCCCAAATTAATCTTTTTGTAATTGCAAGACCAACTATCTATATATTTAGGAACTGATGGTGTATTATGATTCAAAATGATCCAAAGATTACGATAAGATTATTAAATTTATCAAATGTCAAAAATAATATTTCCCTCCAAATAACGTATGACTATTTATTCCCTTTGAAAATTTTCGAAATAGCTTGCCCCTTCGATTTGGCTGATACTTCGTAAAATGAAAGATCTTATCCTGGAAATGACAAATAAATGAAATTTAGATTATAAATGTTGATACTATGGCCCTGAAGCCACTTCGAAAATTTCCCCCAAATTAATCTTTTTTGGATTGCAAGACCAAAAATCAATATATTTAGGAACTGATGAAGTATTTTGATTCAAAATGATCCAAAGATTACGATAAGATTATAAAATTTATCAATTGCCAAAAATAATTTTTCCCTCCAAATTACGTATAAGACTATACCCTTTGAAAATTTTTGAAATATCTTGCTCCTTCGATTTGGCTGTTACTTCGTAAAATGAAAGATCATATCCAGGAAATGACAAATAAATGAAATTAAGATTATAAATGTTTAGTCTATGGCCCTGTAGCCACTTCAAAAATTTCCACCAAATTAATCTTTTTGTGATTGCAAGACCAAATAACAATGGATTCAGGAACTGATGGTGTATTTTGATTCAAAATGGTCCAAAGATTACGATAAGATAATAAAATTTATCAAAATCTAAAAATATTATTTCACTCTGAATTTCTTATGACTATATACTTATACCCTTTGAAAATTTTCGAAATAGCTTGAGCCTTCGATTTGGCAAATACTTCGTAAAATGAAAGATCTTATCCAGGAAATGACAAATAAATGAAATTTAGATTATAAATGTTTATACTATGGCCCTGAAGCCACTTCGACAATTTCCCCCAAATTAATCTTTTTGTGATTGCAAGACCAAATATCAATATATTTAGGAACTGATGGTGTATTTTGATTCAAAATGATCTAAAGATTACGATTAGATTATAAAATTTTCATAATCCAATAATAATATTTCCCTCCGAATTACGTATAAGACTATACCCTTTGAAATTTTTGGAAATAGCTTGCCCCTTCGATTTGGCTGATACTTCGTAAAATGAAAGATCATATCCAGGAAATGACAAATAAATGAAATAAAGAGTATAAATGTTTAGTCTAGGGCCCTGTAGCCACTTCGAAAATTTCCACCAAATTAATCTCTTTGTGATTGCAAGACCAAATAACAATGGATTCAGGAACTGATGGTGTATTTTGATTCAAAATGGTCCAAAGATTACGATAAGATAATAAAATTTATCAAAATCTAAAAATATTATTTCACTCTGAATTTCTTATAAAACTATATACTTATACCCTTTGAAAATTTTCGAAATAGCTTGAGCCTTCGATTTGGCTGATACTTCGTAAAATGAAAGATCTTATCTAGGAAATGACAAATAAATGAAATTTAGATTATAAATGTTTATACTATGGCCCTGAAGCCACTTCGACAATTTCCCCCAAATTAATCTTTTTGTGATTGCAAGACCAAATATCAATATATTTAGGAACTGATGGTGTATTTTGATTCAAAATGATCTAAAGATTACGATTAGATTATAAAATTTTCATAATCCAATAATAATATTTCCCTCCGAATTACGTATAATAAGACTATACCCTTTGAAATTTTTGGAAATAGCTTGCCTCTTCGATTTGGCTGATACTTCGTAAAATGAAAGATCATATCCAGGAAATGACAAATAAATGAAATTAAGAGTATAAATGTTTAGTCTAGGGCCCTGTAGCCACTTCGAAAATTTCCCCCAAATTAAACTTTTTGTGATTGCAAGACCGAATATTAATATATTTAGGAACTGATGTTGTATTTTGATTCAAAATGATCCAAAGATTACGATAAGCTTATAAAATTTATCAAATGCCAAAAATAATATTTCCCTCCAAATTACGTATTGCTCCTTCGATTTGGCTGATACTTCGTTAAATGAAAGATTTTATCAAGGAAATGAAAAAAAATAAATGAAATTAAGATAATGAATGTTTTTACTATGGCACTGTAGCCACTTTGAAAATTTCCCCCAAATTAATCTTTTTGTGATTGCAAGACCAAATATCAATGGATTTAGGAACTGATGGTGTATTTTAATTCAAAATGGTCCAAAGATTACGATAAGATACTTTGATTTATCAAAATCTAAAAATAATATTTCACTCCGAATTTCGTACAAGACTAAACCCTTTGAATTTTCGAAATAGCTTGCCCCTTCGATTTGGCTGATGTTTCGTTAAATGAAAGATCTTATCCAGGAAATGACAAATAAATGAAATTAAGATTATAAATGTTTATACTATGGCCCTGAAGCCACTTCGAAAATTCCCCCAAATTAATCTTTTTGTGATTGCAAGACCAAATATCAATGGATTCAGGAAATGATGGTGTATTTTGATTCAAAATGGTCCAAAGATTACGATTAGATAATAAAATTTATCAAATTCCAAAAATAATATTTACCTCCGAATTTTGTATGAAAATCAAATTTCCCTTTGAAAATTTTCGAAATAGCTTGCCCCTTCGATTTGGCTGATACTTCGTAAAATGAAAGATCTTATCCAGGAAATGACAAATAAATGAAATTTTGATTATAAATGTTTATACTATGGCCCTGAAGCCACTTCGAAAATTTTCCCCAAATTAATCTTTTTGTAATTGCAAGACCAACTATCTATATATTTAGGAACTGATGGTGTATTATGATTCAAAATGATCCAAAGATTACGATAAGATCATTAAATTTATCAAATGTCAAAAATAATATTTCCCTCCAAATAACGTATGACTATTTATTCCCTTTTAAAATTTTTGAAATATCTTGCTCCTTCGATTTGGCTGTTACTTCGTAAAATGAAAGATCATATCCAGGAAATGACAAATAAATGAAATTAAGATTATAAATGTTTAGTCTATTGCCCTGTAGCCACTTCAAAAATTTCCCCCAAATTAATCTTTTTGTGATTGCAAGACCAAATATTAATATATTAAGGAACTGATGTTGTATTTTGATTCAAAATGATCTAAAGATTGCGATAAGATTATAAAATGTATCAAATGCCAAAAATAATATTTCCCTCCAAATTACGTATTGCTCCTTCGATTTGGCTGATACTTCGTTAAATGAAAGATTTTATCAAGGAAATGAAAAAAAATAAATTAATTAAAGATTATGAATGTTTTTACTATGGCCCTGTAGCCACTTCGAAAATTTCCCCCAAATTAATCTTTTTGTGATTGCAAGACCAAATATCAATGGATTTAGGAACTGATGGTGTATTTTAATTCAAAATGGTCCAAAGATTACGATAAGATACTTTAATTTATCAAAATCCAAAAATAATATTTCACTCCGAATTTCGTATAAGACTAAACCCTTTGAAAATTTTCGAATTGGCTTGCCCCTTCGATTAAACTAATACTTCTTTAAATGAAAAATCTTATCCAGGAAATGACAAATAAATGGAATTTAGATTTTAAATGTTTAAACTATGGCCCTGTAGCCACTTCGAAAATTTCCCCAAATTAATCTTTTTGTGATTGCAAGACCAAATATCAATGGTTTCAGGAATTGATGGTGTATTTTGATTCAAAATGGTCCAAAGATTACGATAAGATAATAAAATTTATCAAAATCTAAAAATAATATTTTCCTCCGAATAATTTTCGAAATAGCTTGCCCATTTGATTTGGCTAAAGCTTCGTTAAATGAAAGATCATATCCAGGAAATGACAAATAAATGAAATTAAGATTATAAATGTTTATACTATGGCCCTGAAGCCACTTCGAAAATTTCCCCCAAATTAATCTTTTTGTAATTGCAAGACCAAATATCAATGGTTTCAGGAATTGATGGTGTATTTTGATTCAAAATGGTCCAAAGATTACGATAAGATAATAAAATTTATCAAAATCTAAAAATAATATTTCCCTCCGAATATCGTATTTAAGACTATACCCTTTGAAAATTTTCGAAATAGCTTGCCCCTTCGATTTGGCTGATGCTTCAGTAAATGAAAGATCTTATCCAGGAAATGACAAATAAATGAAATTAAGATTATAAATGTTTATACTATGGCCCTGAAGCCACTTCGACAATTTCCCCCAAATTAATCTTTTTGTGATTGCAAAACCAAATATCAATATATTTAGGTACTGATGGTGTATTTTGATTCAAAATGATCTAAAGATTACGATAAGATTATAAAATTTTCATAATCCAATAATAATATTCCCTCCGAATTACGTATAAGACTATACATACCCTTTGAAATTTTTGGAAATAGCTTGCCCCTTCGATTTGGCTGATACTTCGTAAAATGAAAGATCTTATCCAGGAAATGACAAATAAATGAAATTAAGATTATAAATGTTTAGTCTAGGGCCCTGTAGCCACTTCGAAAATTTCCACCAAATTAATCTCTTTGTGATTGCAAGACCAAATAACAATGGATTCAGGAACTGATGGTGTATTTTGATTCAAAATGGTCAAAGATTACGATAAGATAATAAAATTTATCAAAATCAAAAAAAAATATTTCCCTCCGAATTTCGTATAAGACCCTTTAAAAATTTTCGAAATAGCTTGCCCCTTTGATTTGGCTGATACTTCGTAAAATGAAAGATCTTATCCAGGAAATGACAAATAAATGAAATTTTGATTATAAATGTTTATACTATGGCCCTGAAGCCACTTCGAAAATTTCCCCCAAATTAATCTTTTTGTGATTGCAAGACCAAATATTAATATACTTAGGAACTGATGTTGTATTTTGATTCAAAATGATCCAAAGATTACGATAAGATAATAAAATTTATCAAATGCCAAAAATAATATTTCCCTCCAAATTACGTATTGCTCCTTCGATTTGGCTGATACTTCGTTAAATGAAAGATTTTATCAAGGAAATGAAAAAAAATAAATTAATTAAAGATTATGAATGTTTTTACTATGGCCCTGTAGCGTCTTCGAAAATTTCCCCCAAATTAATCTTTTTGTGATTGCAAGACCAAATATCAATGGTTTCAGGAGTTGATGGTGTATTTTGATTCAAAATGGTCCAAAGATTACGATAAGATAATAAAATTTATCAAAATTTAAAAATAATATTTCCCTGAAATATCGTATAAGACTATATATCCCCTTTGAAAATATTCGAAATAGCTTGCCCCTTCGATTTGGCTGATGCTTCGTTAAATGAAAGATCTTATCCAGGAAATGACAAATAAATGAAATTTAGATTATAAATGTTGATACTATGGCCCTGAAGCCACTTCGAAAATTTCCCCCAAATTAATCTTTTTTTGATTGCAAGACCAAAAATCAATATATTTAGTAACTGATGGTGTATTTTGATTCAAAATGATCCAAAGATAACGATAAGATTATTAAATTTTCAAATGCCAAAAATAATTTTTCCCTCCAAATTACGTATAAGACTATACCCTTTGAAAATTTTTGAAATAGCTTGATCCTTCGATTTGGCTGTTACTTCGTAAAATGAAAGATCTTATCCAGGAAATGACAAATAAATGAAATTAGATTATAAATGTTTAGTCTATTGCCCTGTAGCCACTTCAAAAATTTCCACCAAATTAATCTTTTTGTGATTGCAAGACCAAATAACAATGGATTCAGGAACTGATGGTGTATTTGGATTCAAAATGGTCCAAAGATTACGATAAGATAATAAAATTTATCAAAATCAAAAAATATTATTTCACTCTGAATTTCTTATAAAACTATATACTTATACCCTTTGAAAATTTTCGAAATAGCTTGAGCCTTCGATTTGGCTGATACTTCGTAAAATGAAAGATCTTATCCAGGAAATGACAAATAAATGAAATTTAGATTATAAATGTTTATACTATGGCCCTGAAGCCACTTCGACAATTTCCCCCAAATTAATCTTTATGTGATTGCAAGACCAAATATCAATATATTTAGGAACTGATGGTGTATTTTGATTCAAAATGATATAAAGATTACGATTAGATTATAAAATTTTCATAATCCAATAATAATATTTCCCTCCGAATTACGTATATACCCTTTGAAATTTTTGGAAATAGCTTGCCTCTTCGATTTGGCTGATACTTCGTAAAATGAAAGATCATATCCAGGAAATGACAAATAAATGAAATTAAGAGTATAAATGTTTAGTCTAGGGCCCTGTAGCCACTTCGAAAATTTCCACCAAATTAATCTCTTTGTGATTGCAAGACCAAATATCAATGGTTTCAGGAATTGATGGTGTATTTTGATTCAAAATGGTCCAAAGATTACGATAAGATATCAAAATTTATCAAAATCTAAAAATAATATTTCCCTCCGAATATCGTATAAGACTTGAACTTTGAAAATTTTCGAAATAGCTTGCCCCTTCGATTTGGCTAATACTTCGTTAAATGAAAGGTCTTATCCAGGAAATGACAAATAAATGAAATTAAGAGTATTAATGTTTAGTCTAGGGCCCTGTAGCCACTTCGAAAAATTCCACCAAATTAATCTCTTTGTGATTGCAAGACCAAATAACAATGGATTCAGGAACTGATGGTGTATTTTGATTCAAAATGGTCCAAAGATTACGATAAGATAATAATATTTATCAAAATCAAAAAATAATATTTCCCTCCGAATTTCGTATAAGACAATACCCTTTGAAAATTTTCGAAATAGCTTGCCCCTTCGATTTGGCTGATACTTCGTAAAATGAAAGATATTATCCAGGAAATGACAAATAAATGAAATTAAGATTATAAATGTTAATACTATGGCCCTGAAGCCACTTCGAAAATTTCCCCCAAATTAATCTTTTTGTGATTGTAAAACCAAATATTAATATATTTAGGAACTGATGTTGTATTTTGATTCAAAATGATCCAAAGATTGCGATAAGATTATAAAATTTATCAAATGCCAAAAATAATATTTCCCTCCAAATTACGTATTGCTCCTTCGATTTGGCTGATACTTCGTTAAATGAAAGATTTTATCAAGGAAATGAAAAAAAATAAATGAAATTAAGATTATGAATGTTTTTACTATGGCCCTGTAGCCACTTCGAAAATTTCCCCCAAATTAATCTTTTTAAGATTGCAAGACCAAATATCATTGGATTTAGGAACTGATGGTGTATTTTAATTCAAAATGGTCCAAAGATTACGATAAGATACTTTAATTTATCAAAATCCAAAAATAATATTTATCTCCGAATTTCGTATATGAAAATTTTCGAAATAGCTTGCCCCTTCGATTTAGCTAATACTTCTTTAAATGAAAAATCTTATCCAGGAAATGACAAATAAATGGAATTTAGATTTTAAATGTTTAAACTATGGCCCTGTAGCCACTTCGAAAATTTCCCCCAAATTAATCTTTTTGTGATTGCAAGACCAAATATCAATGGTTTCAGGAATTGATGGTGTATTTTGATTCAAAATGGTCCAAAGATTACGATAAGATAATAAAATTAATCAAAATCTAAAAATAATATTTCCCTCCGAATATCGTATAAGACTATACCCTTTGAAAATTTTCGAAATAGCTTGCCCCTTTGATTTGGCTGATGCTTCGTTAAATGAAAGATCTTATCCAGGAAATGACAAATAAATGAAATTAAGATTATAAATGTTTTTACTATGGCCCTGAAGCCACTTCGAAAATTTCCCCCAAATTAATCTTTTTGTGATTGCAAGACCAAATATCAATGGTTTCAGGAATTGATGTTGTATTTTGATTCAAAATGATCCAAAGATTACGATAAGAATCATAAGATTATAAAATTTATCAAATGCCAAAAATAATATTTCCCTCCAAATTACGTATTGCTCCTTCGATTTGGCTGATACTTCGTTAAATGAAAGATCTTATCCAGGAAATGACAAATAATTGAAATTAAGATTATAAATTTTTAGTCTAGGCCCCTTCGATTTAGCTAATACTTCTTTAAATGAAAAATTTTATCCAGGAAATGATAAATAAATGGAATTTAGATTTTAAATGTTTAAACTTTGGCCCTGTAGCCACTTCGAAAATTTCCCCCAAATTAATCTTTTTGTGATTGCAAGACCAAATATCAATGGTTTCAGGAATTGATGGTGTATTTTGATTCAAAATGGTCCAAAGATTACGATAAGATAATAAAATTTATCAAAATCTAAAAATAATATTTCCCTCCGAATTTCGTATAAGACTATACCCTTTGAAAATTTTCGAAATAGCTTGCCCCTTCGATTTGGCTGATGCTTCGTTAAATGAAAGATCTTATCCAGGAAATGACAAATAAATGAAATTAAGATTATAAAATGTTTATTCTATGGCCCTGAAGCCACTTCGAAAATTTCCCCCAAATTAATCTTTTGGTGATTGCAAGACCAAATATCAATGGATTCAGGAAATGATGGTGTATTTGAGTCAAAATGGTCCAAAGATTACTATAAGATAATAAAATTTATCAAATTTCAAAAATAATATTTCCCTCCGAATTTCGTATAAGACTATACCCTTTGAAAATTTTCGAAATAGCTTGCCCCTTCAATTTGGCTGATACTTCGTAAAATGAAAGATCTTATCCAGGAAATGACAAATAAATTAAATAAAGATTATAAATTTTTATACTATGGCCCTGAAGCCACTTCGACAATTTCCACCAAATTAATCTTTTTGTGATTGCAAGACCAAATATTAATATATTTAGGAACTGATGGTGTATTTTGATTCAAAATGATCTAAAGATTACGATTAGATTATAAAATTTTCATAATCCAATAATAATATTTCCCTCCGAATTACGTATAAGACTATACCCTTTGAAATTTTTGGAAATAGCTTGCCCCTTCGATTTGGCTAATACTTCGTAAAATGAAAGGTCTTATCCAGGAAATGACAAATAAATGAAATAAAGAGTATAAATGTTTAGTCTAGGGCCCTGTAGCCACTTCGAAAATTTCCACCAAATTAATCTCTTTGTGATTGCAAGACCAAATAACAATAAATTCAGAAACTGATGGTGTATTTTGATTCAAAATGGTCCAAAGATTACGATAAGATAATAAAATTTATCAAAATCAAAAAATAATATTTCCCTCCGAATTTCGTATAAGACTATACCCTTTGAAAATTTTCGAAATAGCTTGCCCCTTCGATTTGGCTGATACTTCGTAAAATGAAAGATCTTATCCAGGAAATGACAAATAAATGAAATTTAGATTATAAATGTTAATACTATGGCCCTGAAGCCACTTCGAAAATTTCCCCCAAATTAATCTTTTTGTGATTGCAAGACCAAATATTAATATATTTAGGAACTGATGTTGTATTTTGATTCAAAATGATCCCAAGATTGCGATAAGATTATAAAATTTATCAAATGCCAAAAATAATATTTCCCTCCAAATTACGTATTGCTCCTTCGATTTGGCTGATACTTCGTTAACTGAAAGATTTTATCAAGGAAATGAAAAAAAATATATGAAATTCAGATTATGAATGTTTTTACTATGGCCCTGTAGCCACTTCGAAAATTTCCCCCAAATTAATCTTTTTGTGATTGCAAGACCAAATATCAATGGATTTAGAAACTGATGGTGTATTTTAATTCAAAATGGTCCAAAGATTACGATAAGATACTTTAATTTATCAAAATCCAAAAATAATATTTCACTCCGAATTTCGTATAAGAATAAACCCTTTGAAAATTTTCGAATTGGCTTGCCCCTTCGATTAAACTAATACTTCTTTAAATGAAAAATCTTATCCAGGAAATGACAAATAAATGGAATTTAGATTTTAAATGTTTAAACTATGGCCCTGTAGCCACTTCGAAAATTTCCCCAAATTAATCTTTTTGTGATTGCAAGACCAAATATCAATGGTTTCAGGAATTGATGGTGTATTTTGATTCAAAATGGTCCAAAGATTACGATAAGATAATAAAATTTATCAAAATCTAAAAATAATATTTTCCTCCGAATAATTTTCGAAATAGCTTGCCCATTTGATTTGGCTGATGCTTCGTTAAATGAAAGATCATATCCAGGAAATGACAAATAAATGAAATTAAGATTATAAATGTTTATACTATGGCCCTGAAGCCACTTCGAAAATTTCCCCCAAATTAATCTTTTTGTAATTGCAAGACCAAATATCAATGGTTTCAGGAATTGATGGTGTATTTTGATTCAAAATGGTCCAAAGATTACGATAAGATAATAAAATTTATCAAAATCTAAAAATAATATTTCCCTCCGAATATCGTATTTAAGACTATACCCTTTGAAAATTTTCGAAATAGCTTGCCCCTTCGATTTGGCTGATGCTTCGGTAAATGAAAGATCTTATCCAGGAAATGACAAATAAATGAAATTAAGATTATAAATGTTTATACTATGGCCCTGAAGCCACTTCGACAATTTCCCCCAAATTAATCTTTTTGTGATTGCAAAACCAAATATCAATATATTTAGGTACTGATGGTGTATTTTGATTCAAAATGATCTAAAGATTACGATAAGATTATAAAATTTTCATAATCCAATAATAATATTCCCTCCGAATTACGTATAAGACTATACATACCCTTTGAAATTTTTGGAAATAGCTTGCCCCTTCGATTTGGCTGATACTTCGTAAAATGAAAGATCTTATCCAGGAAATGACAAATAAATGAAATTAAGATTATAAATGTTTAGTCTAGGGCCCTGTAGCCACTTCGAAAATTTCCACCAAATTAATCTCTTTGTGATTGCAAGACCAAATAACAATGGATTCAGGAACTGATGGTGTATTTTGATTCAAAATGGTCAAAGATTACGATAAGATAATAAAATTTATCAAAATCAAAAAAAAATATTTCCCTCCGAATTTCGTATAAGACCCTTTAAAAATTTTCGAAATAGCTTGCCCCTTTGATTTGGCTGATACTTCGTAAAATGAAAGATCTTATCCAGGAAATGACAAATAAATGAAATTTTGATTATAAATGTTTATACTATGGCCCTGAAGCCACTTCGAAAATTTTCCCCAAATTAATCTTTTTGTAATTGCAAGACCAACTATCTATATATTTAGGAACTGATGGTGTATTATGATTCAAAATGATCCAAAGATTACGATAAGATCATTAAATTTATCAAATGTCAAAAATAATATTTCCCTCCAAATAACGTATGACTATTTATTCCCTTTTAAAATTTTTGAAATATCTTGCTCCTTCGATTTGGCTGTTACTTCGTAAAATGAAAGATCATATCCAGGAAATGACAAATAAATGAAATTAAGATTATAAATGTTTAGTCTATTGCCCTGTAGCCACTTCAAAAATTTCCCCCAAATTAATCTTTTTGTGATTGCAAGACCAAATATTAATATATTAAGGAACTGATGTTGTATTTTGATTCAAAATGATCTAAAGATTGCGATAAGATTATAAAATGTATCAAATGCCAAAAATAATATTTCCCTCCAAATTACGTATTGCTCCTTCGATTTGGCTGATACTTCGTTAAATGAAAGATTTTATCAAGGAAATGAAAAAAAATAAATTAATTAAAGATTATGAATGTTTTTACTATGGCCCTGTAGCCACTTCGAAAATTTCCCCCAAATTAATCTTTTTGTGATTGCAAGACCAAATATCAATGGATTTAGGAACTGATGGTGTATTTTAATTCAAAATGGTCCAAAGATTACGATAAGATACTTTAATTTATCAAAATCCAAAAATAATATTTCACTCCGAATTTCGTATAAGACTAAACCCTTTGAAAATTTTCGAATTGGCTTGCCCCTTCGATTAAACTAATACTTCTTTAAATGAAAAATCTTATCCAGGAAATGACAAATAAATGGAATTTAGATTTTAAATGTTTAAACTATGGCCCTGTAGCCACTTCGAAAATTTCCCCAAATTAATCTTTTTGTGATTGCAAGACCAAATATCAATGGTTTCAGGAATTGATGGTGTATTTTGATTCAAAATGGTCCAAAGATTACGATAAGATAATAAAATTTATCAAAATCTAAAAATAATATTTTCCTCCGAATAATTTTCGAAATAGCTTGCCCATTTGATTTGGCTAAAGCTTCGTTAAATGAAAGATCATATCCAGGAAATGACAAATAAATGAAATTAAGATTATAAATGTTTATACTATGGCCCTGAAGCCACTTCGAAAATTTCCCCCAAATTAATCTTTTTGTAATTGCAAGACCAAATATCAATGGTTTCAGGAATTGATGGTGTATTTTGATTCAAAATGGTCCAAAGATTACGATAAGATAATAAAATTTATCAAAATCTAAAAATAATATTTCCCTCCGAATATCGTATTTAAGACTATACCCTTTGAAAATTTTCGAAATAGCTTGCCCCTTCGATTTGGCTGATGCTTCAGTAAATGAAAGATCTTATCCAGGAAATGACAAATAAATGAAATTAAGATTATAAATGTTTATACTATGGCCCTGAAGCCACTTCGACAATTTCCCCCAAATTAATCTTTTTGTGATTGCAAAACCAAATATCAATATATTTAGGTACTGATGGTGTATTTTGATTCAAAATGATCTAAAGATTACGATAAGATTATAAAATTTTCATAATCCAATAATAATATTCCCTCCGAATTACGTATAAGACTATACATACCCTTTGAAATTTTTGGAAATAGCTTGCCCCTTCGATTTGGCTGATACTTCGTAAAATGAAAGATCTTATCCAGGAAATGACAAATAAATGAAATTAAGATTATAAATGTTTAGTCTAGGGCCCTGTAGCCACTTCGAAAATTTCCACCAAATTAATCTCTTTGTGATTGCAAGACCAAATAACAATGGATTCAGGAACTGATGGTGTATTTTGATTCAAAATGGTCAAAGATTACGATAAGATAATAAAATTTATCAAAATCAAAAAAAAATATTTCCCTCCGAATTTCGTATAAGACCCTTTAAAAATTTTCGAAATAGCTTGCCCCTTTGATTTGGCTGATACTTCGTAAAATGAAAGATCTTATCCAGGAAATGACAAATAAATGAAATTTTGATTATAAATGTTTATACTATGGCCCTGAAGCCACTTCGAAAATTTCCCCCAAATTAATCTTTTTGTGATTGCAAGACCAAATATTAATATACTTAGGAACTGATGTTGTATTTTGATTCAAAATGATCCAAAGATTACGATAAGATAATAAAATTTATCAAATGCCAAAAATAATATTTCCCTCCAAATTACGTATTGCTCCTTCGATTTGGCTGATACTTCGTTAAATGAAAGATTTTATCAAGGAAATGAAAAAAAATAAATTAATTAAAGATTATGAATGTTTTTACTATGGCCCTGTAGCGTCTTCGAAAATTTCCCCCAAATTAATCTTTTTGTGATTGCAAGACCAAATATCAATGGTTTCAGGAGTTGATGGTGTATTTTGATTCAAAATGGTCCAAAGATTACGATAAGATAATAAAATTTATCAAAATTTAAAAATAATATTTCCCTGAAATATCGTATAAGACTATATATCCCCTTTGAAAATATTCGAAATAGCTTGCCCCTTCGATTTGGCTGATGCTTCGTTAAATGAAAGATCTTATCCAGGAAATGACAAATAAATGAAATTTAGATTATAAATGTTGATACTATGGCCCTGAAGCCACTTCGAAAATTTCCCCCAAATTAATCTTTTTTTGATTGCAAGACCAAAAATCAATATATTTAGTAACTGATGGTGTATTTTGATTCAAAATGATCCAAAGATAACGATAAGATTATTAAATTTTCAAATGCCAAAAATAATTTTTCCCTCCAAATTACGTATAAGACTATACCCTTTGAAAATTTTTGAAATAGCTTGATCCTTCGATTTGGCTGTTACTTCGTAAAATGAAAGATCTTATCCAGGAAATGACAAATAAATGAAATTAGATTATAAATGTTTAGTCTATTGCCCTGTAGCCACTTCAAAAATTTCCACCAAATTAATCTTTTTGTGATTGCAAGACCAAATAACAATGGATTCAGGAACTGATGGTGTATTTGGATTCAAAATGGTCCAAAGATTACGATAAGATAATAAAATTTATCAAAATCAAAAAATATTATTTCACTCTGAATTTCTTATAAAACTATATACTTATACCCTTTGAAAATTTTCGAAATAGCTTGAGCCTTCGATTTGGCTGATACTTCGTAAAATGAAAGATCTTATCCAGGAAATGACAAATAAATGAAATTTAGATTATAAATGTTTATACTATGGCCCTGAAGCCACTTCGACAATTTCCCCCAAATTAATCTTTATTTGATTGCAAGACCAAATATCAATATATTTAGGAACTGATGGTGTATTTTGATTCAAAATGATATAAAGATTACGATTAGATTATAAAATTTTCATAATCCAATAATAATATTTCCCTCCGAATTACGTATATACCCTTTGAAATTTTTGGAAATAGCTTGCCTCTTCGATTTGGCTGATACTTCCGTAAAATGAAAGATCATATCCAGGAAATGACAAATAAATGAAATTAAGAGTATAAATGTTTAGTCTAGGGCCCTGTAGCCACTTCGAAAATTTCCACCAAATTAATCTCTTTGTGATTGCAAGACCAAATATCAATGGTTTCAGGAATTGATGGTGTATTTTGATTCAAAATGGTCCAAAGATTACGATAAGATAATAAAATTTATCAAAATCTAAAAATAATATTTCCCTCCGAATATCGTATAAGACTTGAACTTTGAAAATTTTCGAAATAGCTTGCCCCTTCGATTTGGCTAATACTTCGTTAAATGAAAGGTCTTATCCAGGAAATGACAAATAAATGAAATTAAGAGTATTAATGTTTAGTCTAGGGCCCTGTAGCCACTTCGAAAAATTCCACCAAATTAATCTCTTTGTGATTGCAAGACCAAATAACAATGGATTCAGGAACTGATGGTGTATTTTGATTCAAAATGGTCCAAAGATTACGATAAGATAATAATATTTATCAAAATCAAAAAATAATATTTCCCTCCGAATTTCGTATAAGACAATACCCTTTGAAAATTTTCGAAATAGCTTGCCCCTTCGATTTGGCTGATACTTCGTAAAATGAAAGATATTATCCAGGAAATGACAAATAAATGAAATTAAGATTATAAATGTTAATACTATGGCCCTGAAGCCACTTCGAAAATTTCCCCCAAATTAATCTTTTTGTGATTGTAAAACCAAATATTAATATATTTAGGAACTGATGTTGTATTTTGATTCAAAATGATCCAAAGATTGCGATAAGATTATAAAATTTATCAAATGCCAAAAATAATATTTCCCTCCAAATTACGTATTGCTCCTTCGATTTGGCTGATACTTCGTTAAATGAAAGATTTTATCAAGGAAATGAAAAAAAATAAATGAAATTAAGATTATGAATGTTTTTACTATGGCCCTGTAGCCACTTCGAAAATTTCCCCCAAATTAATCTTTTTAAGATTGCAAGACCAAATATCATTGGATTTAGGAACTGATGGTGTATTTTAATTCAAAATGGTCCAAAGATTACGATAAGATACTTTAATTTATCAAAATCCAAAAATAATATTTATCTCCGAATTTCGTATATGAAAATTTTCGAAATAGCTTGCCCCTTCGATTTAGCTAATACTTCTTTAAATGAAAAATCTTATCCAGGAAATGACAAATAAATGGAATTTAGATTTTAAATGTTTAAACTATGGCCCTGTAGCCACTTCGAAAATTTCCCCCAAATTAATCTTTTTGTGATTGCAAGACCAAATATCAATGGTTTCAGGAATTGATGGTGTATTTTGATTCAAAATGGTCCAAAGATTACGATAAGATAATAAAATTTATCAAAATCTAAAAATAATATTTCCCTCCGAATTTCGTATAAGACTATACCCTTTGAAAATTTTCGAAATAGCTTGCCCCTTCGATTTGGCTGATGCTTCGTTAAATGAAAGATCTTATCCAGGAAATGACAAATAAATGAAATTAAGATTATAAAATGTTTATTCTATGGCCCTGAAGCCACTTCGAAAATTTCCCCCAAATTAATCTTTTGGTGATTGCAAGACCAAATATCAATGGATTCAGGAAATGATGGTGTATTTGAGTCAAAATGGTCCAAAGATTACTATAAGATAATAAAATTTATCAAATTTCAAAAATAATATTTCCCTCCGAATTTCGTATAAGACTATACCCTTTGAAAATTTTCGAAATAGCTTGCCCCTTCAATTTGGCTGATACTTCGTAAAATGAAAGATCTTATCCAGGAAATGACAAATAAATTAAATAAAGATTATAAATTTTTATACTATGGCCCTGAAGCCACTTCGACAATTTCCACCAAATTAATCTTTTTGTGATTGCAAGACCAAATATTAATATATTTAGGAACTGATGGTGTATTTTGATTCAAAATGATCTAAAGATTACGATTAGATTATAAAATTTTCATAATCCAATAATAATATTTCCCTCCGAATTACGTATAAGACTATACCCTTTGAAATTTTTGGAAATAGCTTGCCCCTTCGATTTGGCTAATACTTCGTAAAATGAAAGGTCTTATCCAGGAAATGACAAATAAATGAAATAAAGAGTATAAATGTTTAGTCTAGGGCCCTGTAGCCACTTCGAAAATTTCCACCAAATTAATCTCTTTGTGATTGCAAGACCAAATAACAATAAATTCAGAAACTGATGGTGTATTTTGATTCAAAATGGTCCAAAGATTACGATAAGATAATAAAATTTATCAAAATCAAAAAATAATATTTCCCTCCGAATTTCGTATAAGACTATACCCTTTGAAAATTTTCGAAATAGCTTGCCCCTTCGATTTGGCTGATACTTCGTAAAATGAAAGATCTTATCCAGGAAATGACAAATAAATGAAATTTAGATTATAAATGTTAATACTATGGCCCTGAAGCCACTTCGAAAATTTCCCCCAAATTAATCTTTTTGTGATTGCAAGACCAAATATTAATATATTTAGGAACTGATGTTGTATTTTGATTCAAAATGATCCCAAGATTGCGATAAGATTATAAAATTTATCAAATGCCAAAAATAATATTTCCCTCCAAATTACGTATTGCTCCTTCGATTTGGCTGATACTTCGTTAACTGAAAGATTTTATCAAGGAAATGAAAAAAAATATATGAAATTCAGATTATGAATGTTTTTACTATGGCCCTGTAGCCACTTCGAAAATTTCCCCCAAATTAATCTTTTTGTGATTGCAAGACCAAATATCAATGGATTTAGAAACTGATGGTGTATTTTAATTCAAAATGGTCCAAAGATTACGATAAGATACTTTAATTTATCAAAATCCAAAAATAATATTTCACTCCGAATTTCGTATAAGAATAAACCCTTTGAAAATTTTCGAATTGGCTTGCCCCTTCGATTAAACTAATACTTCTTTAAATGAAAAATCTTATCCAGGAAATGACAAATAAATGGAATTTAGATTTTAAATGTTTAAACTATGGCCCTGTAGCCACTTCGAAAATTTCCCCAAATTAATCTTTTTGTGATTGCAAGACCAAATATCAATGGTTTCAGGAATTGATGGTGTATTTTGATTCAAAATGGTCCAAAGATTACGATAAGATAATAAAATTTATCAAAATCTAAAAATAATATTTTCCTCCGAATAATTTTCGAAATAGCTTGCCCATTTGATTTGGCTGATGCTTCGTTAAATGAAAGATCATATCCAGGAAATGACAAATAAATGAAATTAAGATTATAAATGTTTATACTATGGCCCTGAAGCCACTTCGAAAATTTCCCCCAAATTAATCTTTTTGTAATTGCAAGACCAAATATCAATGGTTTCAGGAATTGATGGTGTATTTTGATTCAAAATGGTCCAAAGATTACGATAAGATAATAAAATTTATCAAAATCTAAAAATAATATTTCCCTCCGAATATCGTATTTAAGACTATACCCTTTGAAAATTTTCGAAATAGCTTGCCCCTTCGATTTGGCTGATGCTTCGGTAAATGAAAGATCTTATCCAGGAAATGACAAATAAATGAAATTAAGATTATAAATGTTTATACTATGGCCCTGAAGCCACTTCGACAATTTCCCCCAAATTAATCTTTTTGTGATTGCAAAACCAAATATCAATATATTTAGGTACTGATGGTGTATTTTGATTCAAAATGATCTAAAGATTACGATAAGATTATAAAATTTTCATAATCCAATAATAATATTCCCTCCGAATTACGTATAAGACTATACATACCCTTTGAAATTTTTGGAAATAGCTTGCCCCTTCGATTTGGCTGATACTTCGTAAAATGAAAGATCTTATCCAGGAAATGACAAATAAATGAAATTAAGATTATAAATGTTTAGTCTAGGGCCCTGTAGCCACTTCGAAAATTTCCACCAAATTAATCTCTTTGTGATTGCAAGACCAAATAACAATGGATTCAGGAACTGATGGTGTATTTTGATTCAAAATGGTCAAAGATTACGATAAGATAATAAAATTTATCAAAATCAAAAAAAAATATTTCCCTCCGAATTTCGTATAAGACCCTTTAAAAATTTTCGAAATAGCTTGCCCCTTTGATTTGGCTGATACTTCGTAAAATGAAAGATCTTATCCAGGAAATGACAAATAAATGAAATTTTGATTATAAATGTTTATACTATGGCCCTGAAGCCACTTCGAAAATTTCCCCCAAATTAATCTTTTTGTGATTGCAAGACCAAATATTAATATACTTAGGAACTGATGTTGTATTTTGATTCAAAATGATCCAAAGATTACGATAAGATAATAAAATTTATCAAATGCCAAAAATAATATTTCCCTCCAAATTACGTATTGCTCCTTCGATTTGGCTGATACTTCGTAAAATTAAAGATCTTATCCAGGAAATGACAAATAAATGAAATTTAGATTATAAATGTTAATACTATGGCCCTGAAGCCACTTCGAAAATTTCCCCCAAATTAATCTTTTTGTGATTGCAAGACCAAATATTAATATATTTAGAAACTGATGTTGTATTTTGATTCAAAATGATCAAAAGATTACGATAAGATTATAAAATTTATCAAATGCCAAAAATAATATTTCCCTCCAAATTACGTATTGCTCCTTCGATTTGGCTGATACTTCGTTAAATGAAAGATTTTATCAAGGAAATGATAAAAATAAATGAAATTAAGATAATGAATGTTTTTACTATGGCCCTGTAGCCACTTTGAAAATTTCCCCCAAATTTATCTTTTGTGATTGCAAGACCAAATATCAATGGATTTAGAAACTGATGGTGTATTTTAATTCAAAATGGTCCAAAGATAACGATAAGATACTTTAATTTATCAAAATCCAGAAATAATATTTCACTCCGAATTTCGTATAAGACTAAGGTTGGAATTCATAGTCGGCCCCTACACCTAGGGGCACCCATTGTTGCTATGGATTTGTTTTGTTTATGGAAAATAACATGGAAACAACTGTTACCTTAGTAACAATGGGCGCCCCTAGGTGTAGGGGCCGACTATGAATTCCAACCTAAACCCTTTGAAAATTTTCGAAATAGCTTGCCCCTTCGATTTGGCTGATGCTTCGTTAAATGAAAGATCTTATCCAGGAAATACAAATAAATGAAATTAAGATTATAAATGTTTAGTCTAGGGCCCTGTAGCCACTTCGAAAATTTCCACCAAATTAATCTCTTTGTGATTGCAAGACCAAATAACAATGGATTCAGGAACTGATGGTGTATTTTGATGCAAAATGATCCAAAGATTACGATAAGATACTAAAATTTATCAAAATCAAAAAATAATATCTCCCTCCGAATTTCGTATAAGACTGACTATACCCTTTGAAAATTTTCGAAATAGCTTGCCCCTTCGATTTGGCTGATACTTCGTAAAATGAAAGATCTTATCCAGGAAATGACAAATAAATGAAATTTAGATTATAAATGTAAATACTATGGCCCTGAAGCCACTTCGAAAATTTCCCCCAAATTAATCTTTTTGTGATTGCAAGACCAAATATTAATATATTTAGGAACTGATGGTGTATTTTGATTCAAAATTATCCAAAGATTACGATAAGATTATAGAATTTTCAAAATCCAATAATGATATTTCCCTCCGAATTACGTATAAGACTGACTATACCCTTTGAAAATTTTGGAAATAGCTTGCCCCTTCGATTTGGCTGATACTTCGTAAAATGAAAGATCATATCCAGGAAATGACAAATAAATGAAATTAAGAGTATAAATGTTTAGTCTAGGGCCCTGTAGCCACTTCGAAAATTTCCACCAAATTAATCTCTTTGTGTTTGCAAGACCAAATATCAATGGATTTAGGAACTGATGGTGTATTTTGATTCAAAATGGTCCAAAGATTACGATAAGATAATAAAATTTATCAAATTTCAAAAATAATATTTCCCTCCGAATTTCGTATAAGACTATACCCTTTGAAAATTTTCGAAATAGCTTGCCCCTTCAATTTGGCTGATACTTCGTAAAATGAAAGATCTTATCCAGGAAATGACAAATAAATTAAATTAAGATTATAAATTTTTATACTATGGCCCTGAAGCCACTTCGACAATTTCCACCAAATTAATCTTTTTGTGATTGCAAGACCAAATATTAATATATTTAGGAACTGATGGTGTATTTTGATTCAAAATGATCTAAAGATTACGATTAGATTATAAAATTTTCATAATCCAATAATAATATTTCCCTCCGAATTACGTATAAGACTATACCCTTTGAAATTTTTGGAAATAGCTTGCCCCTTCGATTTGGCTAATACTTCGTAAAATGAAAGGTCTTATCCAGGAAATGACAAATAAATGAAATAAAGAGTATAAATGTTTAGTCTAGGGCCCTGTAGCCACTTCGAAAATTTCCACCAAATTAATCTCTTTGTGATTGCAAGACCAAATAACAATAAATTCAGAAACTGATGGTGTATTTTGATTCAAAATGGTCCAAAGATTACGATAAGATAATAAAATTTATCAAAATCAAAAAATAATATTTCCCTCCGAATTTCGTATAAGACTATACCCTTTGAAAATTTTCGAAATAGCTTGCCCCTTCGATTTGGCTGATACTTCGTAAAATGAAAGATCTTATCCAGGAAATGACAAATAAATGAAATTTAGATTATAAATGTTAATACTATGGCCCTGAAGCCACTTCGAAAATTTCCCCCAAATTAATCTTTTTGTGATTGCAAGACAAAATATTAATATATTTAGGAACTGATGTTGTATTTTGATTCAAAATGATCCCAAGATTGCGATAAGATTATAAAATTTATCAAATGCCAAAAATAATATTTCCCTCCAAATTACGTATTGCTCCTTCGATTTGGCTGATACTTCGTTAAATGAAAGATTTTATCAAGGAAATGAAAAAAAATATATGAAATTAAGATTATGAATGTTTTTACTATGGCCCTGTAGCCACTTCGAAAATTTCCCCCAAATTAATCTTTTTGTGATTGCAAGACCAAATATCAATGGATTTAGGAACTGATGGTGTATTTTAATTCAAAATGGTCCAAAGATTACGATAAGATACTTTAATTTATCAAAATCCAAAAATAATATTTCACTCCGAATTTCGTATAAGACTAAACCCTTTGAAAATTTTCGAATTGGCTTGCCCCTTCGATTAAACTAATACTTCTTTAAATGAAAAATCTTATCCAGGAAATGACAAATAAATGGAATTTAGATTTTAAATGTTTAAACTATGGCCCTGTAGCCACTTCGAAAATTTCCCCAAATTAATCTTTTTGTGATTGCAAGACCAAATATCAATGGTTTCAGGAATTGATGGTGTATTTTGATTCAAAATGGTCCAAAGATTACGATAAGATAATAAAATTTATCAAAATCTAAAAATAATATTTTCCTCCGAATAATTTTCGAAATAGCTTGCCCATTTGATTTGGCTAAAGCTTCGTTAAATGAAAGATCATATCCAGGAAATGACAAATAAATGAAATTTAGATTATAAATGTTTATACTATGGCCCTGAAGCCACTTCGAAAATTTCCCCCAAATTAATCTTTTTGTAATTGCAAGACCAAATATCAATGGTTTCAGGAATTGATGGTGTATTTTGATTCAAAATGGTCCAAAGATTACGATAAGATAATAAAATTTATCAAAATCTAAAAATAATATTTCCCTCCGAATATCGTATTTAAGACTATACCCTTTGAAAATTTTCGAAATAGCTTGCCCCTTCGATTTGGCTGATGCTTCGGTAAATGAAAGATCTTATCCAGGAAATGACAAATAAATGAAATTAAGATTATAAATGTTTATACTATGGCCCTGAAGCCACTTCGACAATTTCCCCCAAATTAATCTTTTTGTGATTGCAAAACCAAATATCAATATATTTAGGTACTGATGGTGTATTTTGATTCAAAATGATCTAAAGATTACGATAAGATTATAAAATTTTCATAATCCAATAATAATATTCCCTCCGAATTACGTATAAGACTATACATACCCTTTGAAATTTTTGGAAATAGCTTGCCCCTTCGATTTGGCTGATACTTCGTAAAATGAAAGATCTTATCCAGGAAATGACAAATAAATGAAATTAAGATTATAAATGTTTAGTCTAGGGCCCTGTAGCCACTTCGAAAATTTCCACCAAATTAATCTCTTTGTGATTGCAAGACTAAATAACAATGGATTCAGGAACTGATGGTGTATTTTGATTCAAAATGGTCAAAGATTACGATAAGATAATAAAATTTATCAAAATCAAAAAAAAATATTTCCCTCCGAATTTCGTATAAGACCCTTTAAAAATTTTCGAAATAGCTTGCCCCTTTGATTTGGCTGATACTTCGTAAAATGAAAGATCTTATCCAGGAAATGACAAATAAATGAAATTTTGATTATAAATGTTTATACTATGGCCCTGAAGCCACTTCGAAAATTTCCCCCAAATTAATCTTTTTGTGATTGCAAGACCAAATATTAATATACTTAGGAACTGATGTTGTATTTTGATTCAAAATGATCCAAAGATTACGATAAGATAATAAAATTTATCAAATGCCAAAAATAATATTTCCCTCCAAATTACGTATTGCTCCTTCGATTTGGCTGATACTTCGTTAAATGAAAGATTTTATCAAGGAAATGAAAAAAAATAAATTAATTAAAGATTATGAATGTTTTTACTATGGCCCTGTAGCGTCTTCGAAAATTTCCCCCAAATTAATCTTTTTGTGATTGCAAGACCAAATATCAATGGTTTCAGGAGTTGATGGTGTATTTTGATTCAAAATGGTCCAAAGATTACGATAAGATAATAAAATTTATCAAAATTTAAAAATAATATTTCCCTGAAATATCGTATAAGACTATATATCCCCTTTGAAAATATTCGAAATAGCTTGCCCCTTCGATTTGGCTGATGCTTCGTTAAATGAAAGATCTTATCCAGGAAATGACAAATAAATGAAATTTAGATTATAAATGTTGATACTATGGCCCTGAAGCCACTTCGAAAATTTCCCCCAAATTAATCTTTTTTTGATTGCAAGACCAAAAATCAATATATTTAGTAACTGATGGTGTATTTTGATTCAAAATGATCCAAAGATAACGATAAGATTATTAAATTTTTCAAATGCCAAAAATAATTTTTCCCTCCAAATTACGTATAAGACTATACCCTTTGAAAATTTTTGAAATAGCTTGATCCTTCGATTTGGCTGTTACTTCGTAAAATGAAAGATCTTATCCAGGAAATGACAAATAAATGAAATTAAGATTATAAATGTTTAGTCTATTGCCCTGTAGCCACTTCAAAAATTTCCACCAAATTAATCTTTTTGTGATTGCAAGACCAAATAACAATGGATTCAGGAACTGATGGTGTATTTGGATTCAAAATGGTCCAAAGATTACGATAAGATAATAAAATTTATCAAAATCAAAAAATATTATTTCACTCTGAATTTCTTATAAAACTATATACTTATACCCTTTGAAAATTTTCGAAATAGCTTGAGCCTTCGATTTGGCTGATACTTCGTAAAATGAAAGATCTTATCCAGGAAATGACAAATAAATGAAATTTAGATTATAAATGTTTATACTATGGCCCTGAAGCCACTTCGACAATTTCCCCCAAATTAATCTTTATGTGATTGCAAGACCAAATATCAATATATTTAGGAACTGATGGTGTATTTTGATTCAAAATGATATAAAGATTACGATTAGATTATAAAATTTTCATAATCCAATAATAATATTTCCCTCCGAATTACGTATATACCCTTTGAAATTTTTGGAAATAGCTTGCCTCTTCGATTTGGCTGATACTTCGTAAAATGAAAGATCATATCCAGGAAATGACAAATAAATGAAATTAAGAGTATAAATGTTTAGTCTAGGGCCCTGTAGCCACTTCGAAAATTTCCACAAAATTAATCTCTTTGTGATTGCAAGACCAAATATCAATGGATTTAGAAACTGATGGTGTATTTTGATTCAAAATGGTCCAAAGATTACGATTAGATAATAAAATTTATCAAAATCTAAAAATATAATTTCCCTCCGAATATCGTATAAGACTACACCCTTTGAAAATTTTCGAAATAGCTTGCCCCTTCGATTTGGCTGATGCTTCGTTAAATGAAAGATCTTATCCAGAAAATGACAAATAAATGAAATTAAGATTATAAATGTTTATACTATGGCCCTGAAGCCACTACGAAAATTTCCCCCAAATTAATCTTTTTGTGATTGCAAGACCAAATATCAATGGTTTCAGGAATTGATGGTGTATTTTGATTCAAAATGGTCCAAAGATTACGATAAGATAATAAAATTTATCAAAATCTAAAAATAATATTTCCCTCCGAATATCGTATAAGACTTGAACTTTGAAAATTTTCGAAATAGCTTGCCCCTTCGATTTGGCTAATACTTCGTTAAATGAAAGGTCTTATCCAGGAAATGACAAATAAATGAAATTAAGAGTATTAATGTTTAGTCTAGGGCCCTGTAGCCACTTCGAAAAATTCCACCAAATTAATCTCTTTGTGATTGCAAGACCAAATAACAATGGATTCAGGAACTGATGGTGTATTTTGATTCAAAATGGTCCAAAGATTACGATAAGATAATAATATTTATCAAAATCAAAAAATAATATTTCCCTCCGAATTTCGTATAAGACAATACCCTTTGAAAATTTTCGAAATAGCTTGCCCCTTCGATTTGGCTGATACTTCGTAAAATGAAAGATATTATCCAGGAAATGACAAATAAATGAAATTAAGATTATAAATGTTAATACTATGGCCCTGAAGCCACTTCGAAAATTTCCCCCAAATTAATCTTTTTGTGATTGTAAAACCAAATATTAATATATTTAGGAACTGATGTTGTATTTTGATTCAAAATGATCCAAAGATTGCGATAAGATTATAAAATTTATCAAATGCCAAAAATAATATTTCCCTCCAAATTACGTATTGCTCCTTCGATTTGGCTGATACTTCGTTAAATGAAAGATTTTATCAAGGAAATGAAAAAAAATAAATGAAATTAAGATTATGAATGTTTTTACTATGGCCCTGTAGCCACTTCGAAAATTTCCCCCAAATTATTCTTTTTAAGATTGCAAGACCAAATATCATTGGATTTAGGAACTGATGGTGTATTTTAATTCAAAATGGTCCAAAGATTACGATAAGATACTTTAATTTATCAAAATCCAAAAATAATATTTCTCTCCGAATTTCGTATATGAAAATTTTCGAAATAGCTTGCCCCTTCGATTTAGCTAATACTTCTTTAAATGAAAAATCTTATCCAGGAAATGACAAATAAATGGAATTTAGATTTTAAATGTTTAAACTATGGCCCTGTAGCCACTTCGAAAATTTCCCCCAAATTAATCTTTTTGTGATTGCAAGACCAAATATCAATGGTTTCAGGAATTGATGGTGTATTTTGATTCAAAATGGTCCAAAGATTACGATAAGATAATAAAATTAATCAAAATCTAAAAATAATATTTCCCTCCGAATATCGTATAAGACTATACCCTTTGAAAATTTTCGAAATAGCTTGCCCCTTTGATTTGGCTGATGCTTCGTTAAATGAAAGATCTTATCCAGGAAATGACAAATAAATGAAATTAAGATTATAAATGTTTTTACTATGGCCCTGAAGCCACTTCGAAAATTTCCCCCAAATTAATCTTTTTGTGATTGCAAGACCAAATATCAATGGTTTCAGGAATTGATGTTGTATTTTGATTCAAAATGATCCAAAGATTACGATAAGATTATAAAATTTATCAAATGCCAAAAATAATATTTCCCTCCAAATTACGTATTGCTCCTTCGATTTGGCTGATACTTCGTTAAATGAAAGATCTTATCCAGGAAATGACAAATAATTGAAATTAAGATTATAAATTTTTAGTCTAGGCCCCTTCGATTTAGCTAATACTTCTTTAAATGAAAAATTTTATCCAGGAAATGATAAATAAATGGAATTTAGATTTTAAATGTTTAAACTTTGGCCCTGTAGCCACTTCGAAAATTTCCCCCAAATTAATCTTTTTGTGATTGCAAGACCAAATATCAATGGTTTCAGGAATTGATGGTGTATTTTGATTCAAAATGGTCCAAAGATTACGATAAGATAATAAAATTTATCAAAATCTAAAAATAATATTTCCCTCCGAATATCGTATAAGACAATACCCTTTGAAAATTTTCGTAATAGCTTGCCCCTTCGATTTGGCTGATGCTTCGTTAAATGCAAGATCTTATCCAGGAAATGACAAATAAATGAAATTAAGATTATAAATGTTTATTCTATGGCCCTGAAGCCACTTCGAAAATTTCCCCCAAATTAATCTTTTGGTGATTGCAAGACCAAATATCAATGGATTCAGGAAATGATGGTGTATTTGAGTCAAAATGGTCCAAAGATTACGATAAGATAATAAAATTTATCAAATTTCAAAAATAATATTTCCCTCCGAATTTCGTATAAGACTATACCCTTTGAACATTTTCGAAATAGCTTGCCCCTTCAATTTGGCTGATACTTCGTAAAATGAAAGATCTTATCCAGGAAATGACAAATAAATTAAATTAAGATTATAAATTTTTATACTATGGCCCTGAAGCCACTTCGACAATTTCCACCAAATTAATCTTTTTGTGATTGCAAGACCAAATATTAATATATTTAGGAACTGATGGTGTATTTTGATTCAAAATGATCTAAAGATTACGATTAGATTATAAAATTTTCATAATCCAATAATAATATTCCCTCCGAATTACGTATAAGACTATACATACCCTTTGAAATTTTTGGAAATAGCTTGCCCCTTCGATTTGGCTGATACTTCGTAAAATGAAAGATCTTATCCAGGAAATGACAAATAAATGAAATTAAGATTATAAATGTTTAGTCTAGGGCCCTGTAGCCACTTCGAAAATTTCCACCAAATTAATCTCTTTGTGATTGCAAGACCAAATAACAATGGATTCAGGAACTGATGGTGTATTTTGATTCAAAATGGTCAAAGATTACGATAAGATAATAAAATTTATCAAAATCAAAAAAAAATATTTCCCTCCGAATTTCGTATAAGACCCTTTAAAAATTTTCGAAATAGCTTGCCCCTTTGATTTGGCTGATACTTCGTAAAATGAAAGATCTTATCCAGGAAATGACAAATAAATGAAATTTTGATTATAAATGTTTATACTATGGCCCTGAAGCCACTTCGAAAATTTCCCCCAAATTAATCTTTTTGTGATTGCAAGACCAAATATTAATATACTTAGGAACTGATGTTGTATTTTGATTCAAAATGATCCAAAGATTACGATAAGATAATAAAATTTATCAAATGCCAAAAATAATATTTCCCTCCAAATTACGTATTGCTCCTTCGATTTGGCTGATACTTCGTAAAATTAAAGATCTTATCCAGGAAATGACAAATAAATGAAATTTAGATTAAAAATGTTAATACTATGGCCCTGAAGCCACTTCGAAAATTTCCCCCAAATTAATCTTTTTGTGATTGCAAGACCAAATATTAATATATTTAGAAACTGATGTTGTATTTTGATTCAAAATGATCAAAAGATTACGATAAGATTATAAAATTTATCAAATGCCAAAAATAATATTTCCCTCCAAATTACGTATTGCTCCTTCGATTTGGCTGATACTTCTTTAAATGAAAGATTTTATCAAGGAAATGATAAAAATAAATGAAATTAAGATAATGAATGTTTTTACTATGGCCCTGTAGCCACTTTGAAAATTTCCCCCAAATTTATCTTTTGTGATTGCAAGACCAAATATCAATGGATTTAGAAACTGATGGTGTATTTTAATTCAAAATGGTCCAAAGATAACGATAAGATACTTTAATTTATCAAAATCCAGAAATAATATTTCACTCCGAATTTCGTATAAGACTAAACCCTTTGAAAATTTTCGAAATAGCTTGCCCCTTCGATTTGGCTGATGCTTCGTTAAATGAAAGATCTTATCCAGGAAATACAAATAAATGAAATTAAGATTATAAATGTTTAGTCTAGGGCCCTGTAGCCACTTCGAAAATTTCCACCAAATTAATCTCTTTGTGATTGCAAGACCAAATAACAATGGATTCAGGAACTGATGGGGTATTTTGATGCAAAATGATCCAAAGATTACGATAAGATACTAAAATTTATCAAAATCAAAAAATAATATCTCCCTCCGAATTTCGTATAAGACTGACTATACCCTTTGAAAATTTTCGAAATAGCTTGCCCCTTCGATTTGGCTGATACTTCGTAAAATGAAAGATCTTATCCAGGAAATGACAAATAAATGAAATTTAGATTATAAATGTAAATACTATGGCCCTGAAGCCATTTCGAAAATTTCCCCCAAATTAATCTTTTTGTGATTGCAAGACCAAATATTAATATATTTAGGAACTGATGGTGTATTTTGATTCAAAATTATCCAAAGATTACGATAAGATTATAGAATTTTCAAAATCCAATAATGATATTTCCCTCCGAATTACGTATAAGACTATACCCTTTGAAAATTTTGGAAATAGCTTGCCCCTTCGATTTGGCTGATACTTCGTAAAATGAAAGATCATATCCAGGAAATGACAAATAAATGAAATTAAGAGTATATACTAAGAATATATATATTAAGAATATATATCCAAAGATTACGATAAGATAATAAAATTTATCAAAATCTAAAAATAATATTTCCCTCCGAATATCGTATTTAAGACTATACCCTTTGAAAATTTTCGAAATAGCTTGCCCCTTCGATTTGGCTGATGCTTCGGTAAATGAAAGATCTTATCCAGGAAATGACAAATAAATGAAATTAAGATTATAAATGTTTATACTATGGCCCTGAAGCCACTTCGACAATTTCCCCCAAATTAATCTTTTTGTGATTGCAAAACCAAATATCAATATATTTAGGTACTGATGGTGTATTTTGATTCAAAATGATCTAAAGATTACGATAAGATTATAAAATTTTCATAATCCAATAATAATATTCCCTCCGAATTACGTATAAGACTATACATACCCTTTGAAATTTTTGGAAATAGCTTGCCCCTTCGATTTGGCTGATACTTCGTAAAATGAAAGATCTTATCCAGGAAATGACAAATAAATGAAATTAAGATTATAAATGTTTAGTCTAGGGCCCTGTAGCCACTTCGAAAATTTCCACCAAATTAATCTCTTTGTGATTGCAAGACCAAATAACAATGGATTCAGGAACTGATGGTGTATTTTGATTCAAAATGGTCAAAGATTACGATAAGATAATAAAATTTATCAAAATCAAAAAAAAATATTTCCCTCCGAATTTCGTATAAGACCCTTTAAAAATTTTCGAAATAGCTTGCCCCTTTGATTTGGCTGATACTTCGTAAAATGAAAGATCTTATCCAGGAAATGACAAATAAATGAAATTTTGATTATAAATGTTTATACTATGGCCCTGAAGCCACTTCGAAAATTTCCCCCAAATTAATCTTTTTGTGATTGCAAGACCAAATATTAATATACTTAGGAACTGATGTTGTATTTTGATTCAAAATGATCCAAAGATTACGATAAGATAATAAAATTTATCAAATGCCAAAAATAATATTTCCCTCCAAATTACGTATTGCTCCTTCGATTTGGCTGATACTTCGTAAAATTAAAGATCTTATCCAGGAAATGACAAATAAATGAAATTTAGATTAAAAATGTTAATACTATGGCCCTGAAGCCACTTCGAAAATTTCCCCCAAATTAATCTTTTTGTGATTGCAAGACCAAATATTAATATATTTAGAAACTGATGTTGTATTTTGATTCAAAATGATCAAAAGATTACGATAAGATTATAAAATTTATCAAATGCCAAAAATAATATTTCCCTCCAAATTACGTATTGCTCCTTCGATTTGGCTGATACTTCTTTAAATGAAAGATTTTATCAAGGAAATGATAAAAATAAATGAAATTAAGATAATGAATGTTTTTACTATGGCCCTGTAGCCACTTTGAAAATTTCCCCCAAATTTATCTTTTGTGATTGCAAGACCAAATATCAATGGATTTAGAAACTGATGGTGTATTTTAATTCAAAATGGTCCAAAGATAACGATAAGATACTTTAATTTATCAAAATCCAGAAATAATATTTCACTCCGAATTTCGTATAAGACTAAACCCTTTGAAAATTTTCGAAATAGCTTGCCCCTTCGATTTGGCTGATGCTTCGTTAAATGAAAGATCTTATCCAGGAAATACAAATAAATGAAATTAAGATTATAAATGTTTAGTCTAGGGCCCTGTAGCCACTTCGAAAATTTCCACCAAATTAATCTCTTTGTGATTGCAAGACCAAATAACAATGGATTCAGGAACTGATGGGGTATTTTGATGCAAAATGATCCAAAGATTACGATAAGATACTAAAATTTATCAAAATCAAAAAATAATATCTCCCTCCGAATTTCGTATAAGACTGACTATACCCTTTGAAAATTTTCGAAATAGCTTGCCCCTTCGATTTGGCTGATACTTCGTAAAATGAAAGATCTTATCCAGGAAATGACAAATAAATGAAATTTAGATTATAAATGTAAATACTATGGCCCTGAAGCCATTTCGAAAATTTCCCCCAAATTAATCTTTTTGTGATTGCAAGACCAAATATTAATATATTTAGGAACTGATGGTGTATTTTGATTCAAAATTATCCAAAGATTACGATAAGATTATAGAATTTTCAAAATCCAATAATGATATTTCCCTCCGAATTACGTATAAGACTATACCCTTTGAAAATTTTGGAAATAGCTTGCCCCTTCGATTTGGCTGATACTTCGTAAAATGAAAGATCATATCCAGGAAATGACAAATAAATGAAATTAAGAGTATAAATGTTTAGTCTAGGGCCCTGTAGCCACTTCGAAAATTTCCACCAAATTAATCTCTTTGTGTTTGCAAGACCAAATATCAATGGATTTAGGAACTGATGGTGTATTTTGATTCAAAATGGTCCAAAGATTACGATAAGATAATAAAATTTATCAAATTTCAAAAATAATATTTCCCTCCGAATTTCGTATAAGACTATACCCTTTGAAAATTTTCGAAATAGCTTGCCCCTTCAATTTGGCTGATACTTCGTAAAATGAAAGATCTTATCCAGGAAATGACAAATAAATTAAATTAAGATTATAAATTTTTATACTATGGCCCTGAAGCCACTTCGACAATTTCCACCAAATTAATCTTTTTGTGATTGCAAGACCAAATATTAATATATTTAGGAACTGATGGTGTATTTTGATTCAAAATGATCTAAAGATTACGATTAGATTATAAAATTTTCATAATCCAATAATAATATTTCCCTCCGAATTACGTATAAGACTATACCCTTTGAAATTTTTGGAAATAGCTTGCCCCTTCGATTTGGCTAATACTTCGTAAAATGAAAGGTCTTATCCAGGAAATGACAAATAAATGAAATAAAGAGTATAAATGTTTAGTCTAGGGCCCTGTAGCCACTTCGAAAATTTCCACCAAATTAATCTCTTTGTGATTGCAAGACCAAATAACAATAAATTCAGAAACTGATGGTGTATTTTGATTCAAAATGGTCCAAAGATTACGATAAGATAATAAAATTTATCAAAATCAAAAAATAATATTTCCCTCCGAATTTCGTATAAGACTATACCCTTTGAAAATTTTCGAAATAGCTTGCCCCTTCGATTTGGCTGATACTTCGTAAAATGAAAGATCTTATCCAGGAAATGACAAATAAATGAAATTTAGATTATAAATGTTAATACTATGGCCCTGAAGCCACTTCGAAAATTTCCCCCAAATTAATCTTTTTGTGATTGCAAGACCAAATATTAATATATTTAGGAACTGATGTTGTATTTTGATTCAAAATGATCCCAAGATTGCGATAAGATTATAAAATTTATCAAATGCCAAAAATAATATTTCCCTCCAAATTACGTATTGCTCCTTCGATTTGGCTGATACTTCGTTAAATGAAAGATTTTATCAAGGAAATGAAAAAAAATATATGAAATTAAGATTATGAATGTTTTTACTATGGCCCTGTAGCCACTTCGAAAATTTCCCCCAAATTAATCTTTTTGTGATTGCAAGACCAAATATCAATGGATTTAGGAACTGATGGTGTATTTTAATTCAAAATGGTCCAAAGATTACGATAAGATACTTTAATTTATCAAAATCCAAAAATAATATTTCACTCCGCATTTCGTATAAGACTAAACCATTTGAAAATTTTCGAATTGGCTTGCCCCTTCGATTAAACTAATACTTCTTTAAATGAAAAATCTTATCCAGGAAATGACAAATAAATGGAATTTAGATTTTAAATGTTTAAATTATGGCCCTGTAGCTACTTCGAAAATTTCCCCAAATTAATCTTTTTGTGATTGCAAGACCAAATATCAATGGTTTCAGGAATTGATGGTGTATTTTGATTCAAAATGGTCCAAAGATTACGATAAGATAATAAAATTTATCAAAATCTAAAAATAATATTTTCCTCCGAATAATTTTCGAAATAGCTTGCCCATTTGATTTGGCTAAAGCTTCGTTAAATGAAAGATCATATCCAGGAAATGACAAATAAATGAAATTAAGATTATAAATGTTTATACTATGGCCCTGAAGCCACTTCGAAAATTTCCCCCAAATTAATCTTTTTGTAATTGCAAGACCAAATATCAATGGTTTCAGGAATTGATGGTGTATTTTGATTCAAAATGGTCCAAAGATTACGATAAGATAATAAAATTTATCAAAATCTAAAAATAATATTTCCCTCCGAATATCGTATTTAAGACTATACCCTTTGAAAATTTTCGAAATAGCTTGCCCCTTCGATTTGGCTGATGCTTCGGTAAATGAAAGATCTTATCCAGGAAATGACAAATAAATTAAATTAAGATTATAAATGTTTATACTATGGCCCTGAAGCCACTTCGACAATTTCCCCCAAATTAATCTTTTTGTGATTGCAAAACCAAATATCAATATATTTAGGTACTGATGGTGTATTTTGATTCAAAATGATCTAAAGATTACGATAAGATTATAAAATTTTCATAATCCAATAATAATATTCCCTCCGAATTACGTATAAGACTATACATACCCTTTGAAATTTTTGGAAATAGCTTGCCCCTTCGATTTGGCTGATACTTCGTAAAATGAAAGATCTTATCCAGGAAATGACAAATAAATGAAATTAAGATTATAAATGTTTAGTCTAGGGCCCTGTAGCCACTTCGAAAATTTCCACCAAATTAATCTCTTTGTGATTGCAAGACCAAATAACAATGGATTCAGGAACTGATGGTGTATTTTGATTCAAAATGGTCAAAGATTACGATAAGATAATAAAATTTATCAAAATCAAAAAAAAATATTTCCCTCCGAATTTCGTATAAGACCCTTTAAAAATTTTCGAAATAGCTTGCCCCTTTGATTTGGCTGATACTTCGTAAAATGAAAGATCTTATCCAGGAAATGACAAATAAATGAAATTTTGATTATAAATGTTTATACTATGGCCCTGAAGCCACTTCGAAAATTTCCCCCAAATTAATCTTTTTGTGATTGCAAGACCAAATATTAATATACTTAGGAACTGATGTTGTATTTTGATTCAAAATGATCCAAAGATTACGATAAGATAATAAAATTTATCAAATGCCAAAAATAATATTTCCCTCCAAATTACGTATTGCTCCTTCGATTTGGCTGATACTTCGTTAAATGAAAGATTTTATCAAGGAAATGAAAAAAAATAAATTAATTAAAGATTATGAATGTTTTTACTATGGCCCTGTAGCGTCTTCGAAAATTTCCCCCAAATTAATCTTTTTGTGATTGCAAGACCAAATATCAATGGTTTCAGGAGTTGATGGTGTATTTTGATTCAAAATGGTCCAAAGATTACGATAAGATAATAAAATTTTTTAAAATTTAAAAATAATATTTCCCTGAAATATCGTATAAGACTATATATCCCCTTTGAAAATATTCGAAATAGCTTGCCCCTTCGATTTGGCTGATGCTTCGTTAAATGAAAGATCTTATCCAGGAAATGACAAATAAATGAAATTTAGATTATAAATGTTGATACTATGGCCCTGAAGCCACTTCGAAAATTTCCCCCAAATTAATCTTTTTTTGATTGCAAGACCAAAAATCAATATATTTAGTAACTGATGGTGTATTTTGATTCAAAATGATCCAAAGATAACGATAAGATTATTAAATTTTTCAAATGCCAAAAATAATTTTTCCCTCCAAATTACGTATAAGACCCCTTTGAAACCCCCATTCCCTTTGAAAATTTTTGAAATAGCTTGATCCTTCGATTTGGCTGTTACTTCGTAAAATGAAAGATCTTATCCAGGAAATGACAAATAAATGAAATTAAGATTATAAATGTTTAGTCTATTGCCCTGTAGCCACTTCAAAAATTTCCACCAAATTAATCTTTTTGTGATTGCAAGACCAAATAACAATGGATTCAGGAACTGATGGTGTATTTGGATTCAAAATGGTCCAAAGATTACGATAAGATAATAAAATTTATCAAAATCAAAAAATATTATTTCACTCTGAATTTCTTATAAAACTATATACTTATACCCTTTGAAAATTTTCGAAATAGCTTGAGCCTTCGATTTGGCTGATACTTCGTAAAATGAAAGATCTTATCCAGGAAATGACAAATAAATGAAATTTAGATTATAAATGTTTATACTATGGCCCTGAAGCCACTTCGACAATTTCCCCCAAATTAATCTTTATGTGATTGCAAGACCAAATATCAATATATTTAGGAACTGATGGTGTATTTTGATTCAAAATGATATAAAGATTACGATAAGATTATAAAATTTTCATAATCCAATAATAATATTTCCCTCCGAATTACGTATATACCCTTTGAAATTTTTGGAAATAGCTTGCCTCTTCGATTTGGCTGATACTTCGTAAAATGAAAGATCATATCCAGGAAATGACAAATAAATGAAATTAAGAGTATAAATGTTTAGTCTAGGGCCCTGTAGCCACTTCGAAAATTTCCACCAAATTAATCTCTTTGTGATTGCAAGACCAAATATAAATGGATTTAGGAACTGATGGTGTATTTTGATTCAAAATGGTCCAAAGATTACGATTAGATAATAAAATTTATCAAAATCTAAAAATATAATTTCCCTCCGAATATCGTATAAGACTACACCCTTTGAAAATTTTCGAAATAGCTTGCCCCTTCGATTTGGCTGATGCTTCGTTAAATGAAAGATCTTATCCAGAAAATGACAAATAAATGAAATTAAGATTATAAATGTTTATACTATGGCCCTGAAGCCACTACGAAAATTTCCCCCAAATTAATCTTTTTGTGATTGCAAGACCAAATATCAATGGTTTCAGGAATTGATGGTGTATTTTGATTCAAAATGGTCCAAAGATTACGATAAGATAATAAAATTTATCAAAATCTAAAAATAATATTTCCCTCCGAATATCGTATAAGACTTGAACTTTGAAAATTTTCGAAATAGCTTGCCCCTTCGATTTGGCTAATACTTCGTTAAATGAAAGGTCTTATCCAGGAAATGACAAATAAATGAAATTAAGAGTATTAATGTTTAGTCTAGGGCCCTTTAGCCACTTCGAAAAATTCCACCAAATTAATCTCTTTGTGATTGCAAGACCAAATAACAATGGATTCAGGAACTGATGGTGTATTTTGATTCAAAATGGTCCAAAGATTACGATAAGATAATAATATTTATCAAAATCAAAAAATAATATTTCCCTCCGAATTTCGTATAAGACAATACCCTTTGAAAATTTTCGAAATAGCTTGCCCCTTCGATTTGGCTGATACTTCGTAAAATGAAAGATATTATCCAGGAAATGACAAATAAATGAAATTAAGATTATAAATGTTAATACTATGGCCCTGAAGCCACTTCGAAAATTTCCCCCAAATTAATCTTTTTGTGATTGTAAAACCAAATATTAATATATTTAGGAACTGATGTTGTATTTTGATTCAAAATGATCCAAAGATTGCGATAAGATTATAAAATTTATCAAATGCCAAAAATAATATTTCCCTCCAAATTACGTATTGCTCCTTCGATTTGGCTGATACTTCGTTAAATGAAAGATTTTATCAAGGAAATGAAAAAAAATAAATAAAATTAAGATTATGAATGTTTTTACTATGGCCCTGTAGCCACTTCGAAAATTTCCCCCAAATTAATCTTTTTAAGATTGCAAGACCAAATATCATTGGATATAGGAACTGATGGTGTATTTTAATTCAAAATGGTCCAAAGATTACGATAAGATACTTTAATTTATCAAAATCCAAAAATAATATTTCTCTCCGAATTTCGTATATGAAAATTTTCGAAATAGCTTGCCCCTTCGATTTAGCTAATACTTCTTTAAATGAAAAATCTTATCCAGGAAATGACAAATAAATGGAATTTAGATTTTAAATGTTTAAACTATGGCCCTGTAGCCACTTCGAAAATTTCCCCCAAATTAATCTTTTTGTGATTGCAAGACCAAATATCAATGGTTTCAGGAATTGATGGTGTATTTTGATTCAAAATGGTCCAAAGATTACGATAAGATAATAAAATTAATCAAAATCTAAAAATAATATTTCCCTCCGAATATCGTATAAGACTATACCCTTTGAAAATTTTCGAAATAGCTTGCCCCTTTGATTTGGCTGATGCTTCGTTAAATGAAAGATCTTATCCAGGAAATGACAAATAAATGAAATTAAGATTATAAATGTTTTTACTATGGCCCTGAAGCCACTTCGAAAATTTCCCCCAAATTAATCTTTTTGTGATTGCAAGACCAAATATCAATGGTTTCAGGAATTGATGTTGTATTTTGATTCAAAATGATCCAAAGATTACGATAAGATTATAAAATTTATCAAATGCCAAAAATAATATTTCCCTCCAAATTACGTATTGCTCCTTCGATTTGGCTGATACTTCGTTAAATGAAAGATCTTATCCAGGAAATGACAAATAATTGAAATTAAGATTATAAATTTTTAGTCTAGGCCCCTTCGATTTAGCTAATACTTCTTTAAATGAAAAATTTTATCCAGGAAATGATAAATAAATGGAATTTAGATTTTAAATGTTTAAACTTTGGCCCTGTAGCCACTTCGAAAATTTCCCCCAAATTAATCTTTTTGTGATTGCAAGACCAAATATCAATGGTTTCAGGAATTGATGGTGTATTTTGATTCAAAATGGTCCAAAGATTACGATAAGATAATAAAATTTATCAAAATCTAAAAATAATATTTCCCTCCGAATATCGTATAAGACAATACCCTTTGAAAATTTTCGTAATAGCTTGCCCCTTCGATTTGGCTGATGCTTCGTTAAATGCAAGATCTTATCCAGGAAATGACAAATAAATGAAATTAAGATTATAAATGTTTATTCTATGGCCCTGAAGCCACTTCGAAAATTTCCCCCAAATTAATCTTTTGGTGATTGCAAGACCAAATATCAATGGATTCAGGAAATGATGGTGTATTTGAGTCAAAATGGTCCAAAGATTACGATAAGATAATAAAATTTATCAAATTTCAAAAATAATATTTCCCTCCGAATTTCGTATAAGACTATACCCTTTGAAAATTTTCGAAATAGCTTGCCCCTTCAATTTGGCTGATACTTCGTAAAATGAAAGATCTTATCCAGGAAATGACAAATAAATTAAATTAAGATTATAAATTTTTATACTATGGCCCTGAAGCCACTTCGACAATTTCCACCAAATTAATCTTTTTGTGATTGCAAGACCAAATATTAATATATTTAGGAACTGATGGTGTATTTTGATTCAAAATGATCTAAAGATTACGATTAGATTATAAAATTTTCATAATCCAATAATAATATTTCCCTCCGAATTACGTATAAGACTATACCCTTTGAAATTTTTGGAAATAGCTTGCCCCTTCGATTTGGCTAATACTTCGTAAAATGAAAGGTCTTATCCAGGAAATGACAAATAAATGAAATAAAGAGTATAAATGTTTAGTCTAGGGCCCTGTAGCCACTTCGAAAATTTCCACCAAATTAATCTCTTTGTGATTGCAAGACCAAATAACAATAAATTCAGAAACTGATGGTGTATTTTGATTCAAAATGGTCCAAAGATTACGATAAGATAATAAAATTTATCAAAATCAAAAAATAATATTTCCCTCCGAATTTCGTATAAGACTATACCCTTTGAAAATTTTCGAAATAGCTTGCCCCTTCGATTTGGCTGATACTTCGTAAAATGAAAGATATTATCCAGGAAATGACAAATAAATGAAATAAGATTATAAATGTTAATACTATGGCCCTGAAGCCACTTCGAAAATTTCCCCCAAATTAATCTTTTTGTGATTGTAAAACCAAATATTAATATATTTAGGAACTGATGTTGTATTTTGATTCAAAATGATCCAAAGATTGCGATAAGATTATAAAATTTATCAAAATGCCAAAAATAATATTTCCCTCCAAATTACGTATTGCTCCTTCGATTTGGCTGATACTTCGTTAAATGAAAGATTTTATCAAGGAAATGAAAAAAAATAAATGAAATTAAGATTATGAATGTTTTTACTATGGCCCTGTAGCCACTTCGAAAATTTCCCCCAAATTAATCTTCTTAAGATTGCAAGACCAAATATCATTGGATTTAGGAACTGATGGTGTATTTTAATTCAAAATGGTCCAAAGATTACGATAAGATACTTTAATTTATCAAAATCCAAAAATAATATTTCTCTCCGAATTTCGTATATGAAAATTTTCGAAATAGCTTGCCCCTTCGATTTAGCTAATACTTCTTTAAATGAAAAATCTTATCCAGGAAATGACAAATAAATGGAATTTAGATTTTAAATGTTTAAACTATGGCCCTGTAGCCACTTCGAAAATTTCCCCCAAATTAATCTTTTTGTGATTGCAAGACCAAATATCAATGGTTTCAGGAATTGATGGTGTATTTTGATTCAAAATGGTCCAAAGATTACGATAAGATAATAAAATTAATCAAAATCTAAAAATAATATTTCCCTCCGAATATCGTATAAGACTATACCCTTTGAAAATTTTCGAAATAGCTTGCCCCTTTGATTTGGCTGATGCTTCGTTAAATGAAAGATCTTATCCAGGAAATGACAAATAAATGAAATTAAGATTATAAATGTTTTTACTATGGCCCTGAAGCCACTTCGAAAATTTCCCCCAAATTAATCTTTTTGTGATTGCAAGACAAAATATCAATGGTTTCAGGAATTGATGTTGTATTTTGATTCAAAATGATCCAAAGATTACGATAAGATTATAAAATTTATCAAATGCCAAAAATAATATTTCCCTCCAAATTACGTATTGCTCCTTCGATTTGGCTGATACTTCGTTAAATGAAAGACCTTATCCAGGAAATGACAAATAAATGAAATTAAGATTATAAATTTTTAGTCTAGGCCCCTTCGATTTAGCTAATACTTCTTTAAATGAAAAATTTTATCCAGGAAATGATAAATAAATGGAATTTAGATTTTAAATGTTTAAACTTTGGCCCTGTAGCCACTTCGAAAATTTCCCCCAAATTAATCTTTTTGTGATTGCAAGACCAAATATCAATGGTTTCAGGAATTGATGAAATGGTCCAAAGATTACGATAAGATTATAGAATTTTCAAAATCCAATAATGATATTTCCCTCCGAATTACGTATCAGACTATACCCTTTGAAAATTTTGGAAATAGCTTGCCCCTTCGATTTGGCTGATACTTCGTAAAATGAAAGATCTTATCCAGGAAATGACAAATAAATGAAATTAAGAGTATAAATGTTTATTCTAGGGCCCTGTAGCCACTTTGAAAATTTCCACCAAATTAATCTCTTTGTGATTGCAAGACCAAATAACAATGGATTCAGGAACTGATGGTGTATTTTGATTCAAAATGATCCAAAGATTACGATAAGATAATAAAATTTATCAAAATCAAAAAATAATATTTCCCTCCGAATTTCGTATAAGACTATACCCTTTGAAAATTTTCGAAATAGCTTGCCCCTTCGATTTTGCTAATACTTCTTTAAATGAAAAATCTTATCCAGGAAATGACAAATAAATGGAATTTAGATTTTTAAAAAATTTCCCCCAAATTAATCTTTTTGTGATTGCAAGACCAAATATTAATGGTTTCAGGAATTGATGGTGTATTTTGATTCAAAATGGTCCAAAGATTACGATAAGATAATAAAATTTATCAAAATCTAAAAATAATATTTCCCTCCGAATATCGTATAAGACAATACCCTTTGAAAATTTTCGTAATAGCTTGCCCCTTCGATTTGGCTGATGCTTCGTTAAATGAAAGATCTTATCCAGGAAATGACAAATAAATGAAATTAAGATTATAAATGTTTATACTATGGCCCTGAAGCCACTTCGAAAATTTCCCCCAAATTAATCTTCTGGTGATTGCAAGACCAAATATCAATGGATTCAGGAAATGATGGTGTATTTGATTCAAAATGGTCCAAAGATTACGATAAGATAATAAAATTTATCAAATTTCAAAAATAATATTTCCCTCCGAATTTCGTATAAGACTATACCCTTTGAAAATTTTCGAAATAGCTTGCCCCTTCAATTTGGCTGATACTTCGTAAAATGAAAGATCTTATCCAGGAAATGACAAATAAATTAAATTAAGATTATAAATTTTTATACTATGGCCCTGAAGCCACTTCGACAATTTCCACCAAATTAATCTTTTTGTGATTGCAAGACCAAATATTAATATATTTAGGAACTGATGAAGTATTTTGATTCAAAATGATCTAAAGATTACGATTAGATTATAAAATTTTCATAATCCAATAATAATATTTCCCTCCGAATAACGTATAAGACTATACCCTTTGAAATTTTTGGAAATAGCTTGCCCCTTCGATTTGGCTAATACTTCGTAAAATGAAAGGTCTTATCCAGGAAATGACAAATAAATGAAATAAAGAGTATAAATGTTTAGTCTAGGGCCCTGTAGCCACTTCGAAATTTCCACCAAATTAATCTCTTTGTGATTGCAAGACCAAATATCAATGGATTTAGGAACTGATGGTGTATTTTAATTCAAAATGGTCCAAAGATTACGATAAGATACTTTAATTTATCAAAATCCAAAAATAATATTTCCCTCCGAATTTCGTATAAGACTAAACCCTTTGAAAATTTTCGAAATAGCTTGCCCCTTCGATTAAACTAATACTTCTTTAAATGAAAAATCTTATCCAGGAAATGACAAATAAATGGAATTTAGATTTTAAATGTTTAAACTATGGCCCTGTAGCCACTTCGAAAATTTCCCCAAATTAATCTTTTTGTGATTGCAAGACCAAATATCAATGGTTTCAGGAATTGATGGTGTATTTTGATTCAAAATGGTCCAAAGATTACGATAAGATAATAAAATTTATCAAAATCTAAAAATAATATTTTCCTCCGAATAATTTTCGAAATAGCTTGCCCATTTGATTTGGCTGATACTTCGTAAAATTAAAGATCTTATCCAGGAAACGACAAATAAATGAAATTTAGATTATAAATGTTAATACTATGGCCCTGAAGCCACTTCGAAAATTTCCCCCAAATTAATCTTTTTGTGATTGCAAGACCAAATATTAATATACTTAGGAACTGATGTTGTATTTTGATTCAAAATGATCCAAAGATTACGATAAGATAATAAAATTTATCAAATGCCAAAAATAATATTTCCCTCCAAATTACGTATTGCTCCTTCGATTTGGCTGATACTTCGTAAAATTAAAGATCTTATCCAGGAAATGACAAATAAATGAAATTTAGATTATAAATGTTAATACTATGGCCCTGAAGCCACTTCGAAAATTTCCCCCAAATTAATCTTTTTGTGATTGCAAGACCAAATATTAATATACTTAGGAACTGATGTTGTATTTTGATTCAAAATGATCCAAAGATTACGATAAGATAATAAAATTTATCAAATGCCAAAAATAATATTTCCCTCCAAATTACGTATTGCTTCTTCGATTTGGCTGATACTTCGTAAAATTAAAGATCTTATCCAGGAAATGACAAATAAATGAAATTTAGATTATAAATGTTAATACTATGGCCCTGAAGCCACTTCGAAAATTTCCCCCAAATTAATCTTTTGTGATTGCAAGACCAAATATTAATATATTTAGGAACTGATGTTGTATTTTGATTCAAAATGATCAAAAGATTACGATAAGATTATAAAATTTATCAAATGCCAAAAATAATATTTCCCTCCAAATTACGTATTGCTCCTTCGATTTGGCTGATACTTCGTTAAATGAAAGATTTTATCAAGGAAATGATAAAAATAAATGAAATTAAGATAATGAATGTTTTTACTATGGCCCTGTAGCCACTTTGAAAATTTCCCCCAAATTTATCTTTTGTGATTGCAAGACCAAATATCAATGGATTTAGAAACTGATGGTGTATTTTAATTCAAAATGGTCCAAAGATAACGATAAGATACTTTAATTTATCAAAATCCAAAAATAATATTTCACTCCGAATTTCGTATAAGACTAAACCCTTTGAAAATTTTCGAAATAGCTTGCCCCTTCGATTTGGCTGATGCTTCGTTAAATGAAAGATCTTATCCAGGAAATACAAATAAATGAAATTAAGATTATAATGTTTATACTATGGCCCTGAAGCCACTTCGAAAATTCCCCCAAATTAATCTTTTTGTGATTGCAAGACCAAATATCAATATATTTAGGAACTGATGGTGTATTTTGATTCAAAATGATCGAAAGATTGCGATTAGATTATAAAATTTTCATAATCCAATAATAATATTTCCCTCCGAATTACGTATAAGACTATACCCTTTGAAATTTTTGGAAATAGCTTGCCCCTTCGATTTGGCTAATACTTCGTAAAATAAAAGGTCTTATCCAGGAAATGACAAATAAATGAAATTAAGAGTATAAATGTTTAGTCTAGGGCCCTGTAGCCACTTCGAAAATTTCCACCAAATTAATCTCTTTGTGATTGCAAGACCAAATAACAATGGATTCAGAAACTGATGGTGTATTTTGATTCAAAATGGTCCAAAGATTACGATAAGATAATAAAATTTATCAAAATCAAAAAATAATATTTCCCTCCGAATTTCGTATAAGACTATACCCTTTGAAAATTTTCGAATTAGCTTGCCCCTTTGATTTGGCTGATACTTCGTAAAATGAAAGATCTTATCCAGGAAATGACAAATAAATGAAATTTAGATTATAAATGTTAATACTATGGCCCTGAAGCCACTTCGAAAATTTCCCCCAAATTAATCTTTTTGTGATTGCAAGACCAAATATTAATATATTTAGGAACTGATGTTGTATTTTGATTCAAAATGATCCAAAGATTGCGATAAGATTATAAAATTTATCAAATGCCAAAAAAAATATTTCCCTCCAAATTACGTATTGCTCCTTCGATTTGGCTGATACTTCGTTAAATGAAAGATTTTTTCAAGGAAATGATAAAAATAAATGAAATTAAGATAATGAATGTTTTTACTATGGCCCTGTAGCCACTTTGAAAATTTCCCCCAAATTAATCTTTTTGTGATTGCAAGACCAAATATCAATGGATTTAGGAACTGATGGTGTATTTTAATTCAAAATGGTCCAAAGATAACGATAAGATACTTTAATTTATCAAAATCCAAAAATAATATTTCACTCCGAATTTCGTATAAGACTAAACCCTTTGAAAATTTTCGAAATAGCTTGCCCCTTCGATTTGGCTGATGCTTCGTTAAATGAAAGATCTTATCCAGGAAATGACAAATAAATGAAATTAAGATTATAAATGTTTATACTATGGCCCTGAAGCCACTTCGAAAATTCCCCCAAATTAATCTTTTTGTGATTGCAAGACCAAATATCAATGGATTCAGGAAATGATGGTGTATTTTGATTCAAAATGGTCCAAAGATTACGATTAGATAATAAAATTTATCAAATTCCAAAAATAATATTTCCCTCCGAATTTCGTATAAGACTATCTATATACCCTTTGAAAATTTTCGAAATAGCTTGCCCCTTCGATTTGGCTGATACTTCGTAAAATGAAAGATCTTATCCAGGAAATGACAAATAAATGAAATTTTGATTATAAATTTTTATACTATGGCCCTGAAGCCACTTCGAAAATTTCCCCCAAATTAATCTTTTTGTGATTGCAAGACCAACTATCAATATATTTAGGAACTGATGGTGTATTATGATTCAAAATGATCCAAATATTACGATAAGATTATTAAATTTATCAAATGCCAAAAATAATATTTCCCTCCAAATAACGTATAAGACTATTCCCTTTGAAAATTTTCGAAATAGCTTGAGCCTTCGATTTGGCTGATACTTCGTAAAATGAAAGATCTTATCCAGGAAATGACAAATAAATGAAATTTAGTTTATAAATGTTTATACTATGGCCCTGAAGCCACTTCGACAATTTCCCCCAAATTAATCTTTTTGTGATTGCAAGACTAAATATCAATATATTTAGGAACTGATGGTGTATTTTGATTCAAAATGATCTAAAGATTACGATTAGATTATAAAATTTTCATAATCCAATAATAATATTTCCCCTTCGAATTACGTATAAGACTATACCCTTTGAAATTTTTGGAAATAGCTTGCCCCTTCGATTTGGCTAATACTTCGTAAAATGAAAGATCTTATCCAGGAAATGACAAGTAAATGAAATTAAGGGTATTAATGTTTAGTCTAGGGCCCTGTAGCCACTTCGAAAATTTCCACCAAATTAATCTCTTTGTGATTGCAAGACCAAATAACAATGGATTCAGGAACTGATGGTGTATTTTGATTCAAAATGATCCAAAGATTACGATAAGATACTAAAATTTATCAAAATCAAAAAATAATATCTCCCTCCGAATTTCGTATAAGACTGACTATACCCTTTGAAAATTTTCGAAATAGCTTGCCCCTTCGATTTGGCTGATACTTCGTAAAATGAAAGATCTTATCCAGGAAATGACAAATAAATGAAATTTAGATTATAAATGTTAATACTATGGCCCTGAAGCCACTTCGAAAATTTCCCCCAAATTAATCTTTTTGTGATTGCAAGACCAAATATTAATATATTTAGGAACTGATGGTGTATTTTGATTCAAAATTATCCAAAGATTACGATAAGATTATAGAATTTTCAAAATCCAATAATGATATTTCCCTCCGAATTACGTATAAGACTATACCCTTTGAAAATTTTGGAAATAGCTTGCCACTTCGATTTGGCTGATACTTCGTAAAATGAAAGATCTTATCCAGGAAATGACAAATAAATGAAATTAAGATTATAAATGTTTATACTATGGCCCTGAAGCCACTTCGAAAATTCCCCCAAATTAATCTTTTTGTGATTGCAAGACCAACTATCAATATATTTAGGAACTGATGGTGTATTATGATTCAAAATGATCCAAAGATTACGATATGATTATTTAATTTATCAAATTCCAAAAATAATATTTCCCTCCGAATTTCGTATAAGACCTCCCTCCCTTTGAAAATTTTCGAAATAGCTTGCCCCTTCGATTTGGCTGATACTTCGTAAAATGAAAGATCTTTTCCAGGAAATGACAAAAAAATGAAATTTTGATTATAAATGTTTATACTATGGCCCTGAAGCCACTTCGAAAATTTCCCCCAAATTAATCTTTTTGTGATTGCAAGACCAACTATCAATATATTTAGGAACTGATGGTGTATTATGATTCAAAATGATCCAAAGATTACGATATGATAATTAAATTTATCAAATGCCAAAAATAATATTTCCCTCGAAATAACGTATAAGACCACTGTATATTCCCTTTGAAAATTTTCGAAATAGCTTGCCCCTTCGATTTGGCTGATACTTCGTAAAATGAAAGATCTTATCCAGGAAATGACAAATAAATGAAATTTAGATTATAAATGTTGATACTATGGCCCTGAAGCCACTTCGAAAATTTCCCCCAAATTAATCTTTTTTTGATTGCAAGACCAAAAATCAATATATTTAGGAACTGATGGTGTATTTTGATTCAAAATGATCCAAAGATTACGATAAGATTATAAAAGTTATCAAATGCCGAAAATAATTTTTCCCTCCAAATTACGTATAAGACCCCCCTTTGAAAATTTTTGAAATAGCTTGCTCCTTCGATTTGGCTGTTACTTCGTAAAATGGAAGATCTTATCCAGGAAATGACAAAAAAATGAAATTAAGATTATAAATGTTTAGTATATGGCCCTGTAGCCACTTCAAAAATTTCCACCAAATTAATCTTTTTGTGATTGCAAGACTAAATAAGAATGGATTCAAGAACTGATGGTGTATTTTGATTCAAAATGGTCCAAAGATTACGAACAGATAATTAAATTTATCAAAATCTAAAAATATTATTTAACTCTGAATTTCTTATAAGACTATATACTTAAACCCTTTGAAAATTTTCGAAATAGCTTGAGCCTTCGATTTGGCTGATACTTCGTAAAATGAAAGATCTTATCCAGGAAATGACAAATAAATGAAATTTAGATAATAAATGTTTATACTATGGCCCTGAAGCCACTTCGACAATTTCCCCCAAATTAATCTTTAATGATTGCAAGACCAAATATCATTATATTTAGGAACTGATGGTGTATTTTGATTCAAAATGATTAAAGATTACGATAAGATTATAAAATTTTTATTATCTAATAATAATGTTTCCCTCCGAATTACGTATAAGACTATACATACCCTTTGAAATTTTTGGAAATAGCTTGCCCCTTCGATTTTTCTGATACTTCGTAAAATGAAAGATCTTATCCAGGAAATGACAAATAAATGAAATTAAGATTATAAATGTTTAGTCTAGAGCCCTGTAGCCACTTCGAAAATTTCCACCAAATTAATCTCTTTGTGATTGCAAGACCAAATAACAATGGATTCAGGAACTGATGGTGTATTTTGATTCAAAATGGTCAGAGATTACGATAAGATAATAAAATTTATCAAAATCAAAAAATAATATTTCCCTCCGAATTTCGTATAAGACCCTTTGAAAATTTTCGAAATAGCTTGCCCCTGCGATTTGGCTGATACTTCGTAAAATAAAAGATCTTATCCAGGAAATGACAAATAAATTAAATTTAGATTTTAAATGTTAATACTATGGCCTTGAAGCCACTTCGAAAATTTCCCCCAAATTAATCTTTTTGTGATTGCAAGACCAAATATTAATATATTTAGGAACTGATGTTGTATTTTGATTCAAAATGATCCAAAGATTACGATAAGATTATAAAATTTATCAAATGCCAAAAATAATATTTCCCTCCAAATTACGTATTGCTCCTTCGATTTGGCTGATACTTCGTTAAATGAAAGATTTTATCAAGGAAATGATAAAAATAAATGAAATGAAGATAATGCATGTTTTTACTATGGCCATGTAGCCACTTTGAAAATTTCCCCCAAATTAATCTTTTTGTGATTGCAAGACCAAATAACAATGGATTCAGGAACTGATGGTGTATTTTGATTCAAAATGGTCAGAGATTACGATAAGATAATAAAATTTATCAAATTCCAAAAATATTATTTCCCTCCGAATTTCGTATAAGACTATACCCTTTGAAAATTTTCGAAATAGCTTGCCACTTCGATTTAGCTGATACTTCGTAAAATGAAAGATCTTATCCAGGAAATGACAAATAAATGAAATTTTGATTAGAAATGTTTATACTATGGCCCTGAAGCTACTTCGAAAATTTCCCCCAAATTAATCTTTTTGTGATTGCAAGACCAACTATCAATATATTTAGAAACTGATGGTGTATTATGATTCAAAATGATCCAAAGATTACGATAAGATTATTAAATTTATCAAATGCCAAAAAGAATATTTCCCTCCAAATACCTAACGTATAAGACTATTCCCTTTGAAAATTTTCGAAATAGCTTGCCCGTTCGATTTGGCTGATACTTCGTAAAATGAAAGATCTTATCCAAGAAATGACAAATAAATGAAATTTAGATTATAAATGTTGATACTATGGCCCTGAAGCCACTTCGAAAATTTCCCCCAAATTAATCTTTTTTTGATTGCAAGACCAAAAATCAATATATTTAGGAACTAATGGTGTATTTTGATTCAAAATGATCCAAAGATTACGATAAGATTATAAAATTTATCAAATGCCAAAAATAAAGATCTTATCCAGAAAATGACAAATAAATGAAATTAAGATTATAAATGTTTAGTCTATGGCCCTGTAGCCACTTCAAAAATTTCCACCAAATTAATCTTTTTGTGATTGCAATACCAAATAACAATGGATTCAGGAACTGATGATGTATTTTGATTCAAAATGGTCCAAAGATTACGATAAGATATTAAAATTTATCAAAATCTAAAAATATTATGTCACTCTGAATTTCTTATAAGACTATATACTTATACCCTTTGAAAATTTTCGAAATAGCTTGAGCCTTCGATTTGGCTGATACTTCGTTAAATGAAAGATCTTATCCAGGAAATGACAAATAAATGAAATTTAGATTATAAATGTTTATACTATGGCGCTGAAGCCACTTCGACAATTTCCCCCAAATTAATCTTTTTGTGATTGCAAGACTAAATATTAATATATTTAGGAACTGATGACGTATTTTGATTCAAAATGATCTAAAGATTACGATTAGATTATCAAATTTTCATAATCTAATAATAATATTTCCCTCCGAATTACGTATAAGACTATACCCTTTGAAATTTTTGGAAATAGCTTGCCCCTTCGATTTGGCTAATACTTCGTAAAATGAAAGATCTTATCCTGGAAATGACAAATAAATGAAATTAAGAGTATAAATGTTTAGTCTAGGGCCCTGTAGCCACTTCGAAAATTTCCACCAAATTAATCTCTTTGTGATTGCAAGACCAAATAACAATGGATTCAGGAACTGATGGTGTATTTTGATTCAAAATGGTCCAAAGATTACGATAAGATAATAAAATTTATCAAAATCTAAAAATAATATTTCCCTCCGAATTTCGTATAAGACTATACCCTTTGAAAATTTTCGAAATAGCTGGCCCCTTCGATTTGGCTGATACTTCGTAAAATGAAAGATCTTATCCATGAAATGATAAATAAATGAAATTTAGATTATAAATGTTAATACTATGGCCCTGAAGCCACTTCGAAAATTTCCCCCAAATTAGTCAGTTTGTGATTGCAAGACCAAATATTAATATATTTAGGAACTGATGTTGTATTTTGATTCAAAATGATCCAAAGATTGCGATAAGATTATAAAATTTATCAAATGCCAAAAATAATATTTCCCTCCAAATTACGTATTGCTCCCTCGATTTGGCTGATACTTCGTTAAATGAAAGATTTTATCAAGGAAATGAAAAAAAATAAATGAAATTAAGATTATGAATGTTTTTACTATGGCCCTGTAGCCACTTCGAAAATTTCCCCCAAATTAATCTTTTTGTGATTGCAAGAACAAATATCAATATATTTAGGTACTGATGGTGTATTTTGATTCAAAATGATTAAAGATTACGATAAGATTATAAAATTTTTATAATCTAATAATAATGTTTCCCTCCGAATTACGTATAAGACTATACATACCCTTTGAAATTTTTGGAAATAGCTAGCCCCTTCGATTTGGCTGATACTTCGTAAAATGAAAGATCTTATCCAGGAAATGACATATAAATGAAATTAAGATTATAAATGTTTAGTCTAGAGCCCTGTAGCCACTTCGAAAATTTCCACCAAATTAATCTCTTTGTGATTGCAAGACCAAATAACAATGGATTCAGGAACTGATGGTGTATTTTGATTCAAAATGGTCAAAGATTACGATAAGATAATAAAATTTATCAAAATCAAAAAATAATATTTCCCTCCGAATTTCGTATAAGACCCTTTGAAAATTTTCGAAATAGCTTGCCCCTGCGATTTGGCTGATACTTCGTAAAATTAAAGATCTTATCCAGGAAATGACAAATAAATTAATTTAGATTTTAAATGTTAATACTATGGCCCTGAAGCCACTTCGAAAATTTCCCCCAAATTAATCTTTTTGTGATTGCAAGACCAAATATTAATATATTTAGGAACTGATGTTGTATTTTGATTCAAAATGATCCAAAGATTACGATAAGATTATAAAATTTATCAAATGCCAAAAATAATATTTCCCTCCAAATTACGTATTGCTCCTTCGATTTGGCTGATACTTCGTTAAATGAAAGATTTTATCAAGGAAATGATAAAAATAAATGAAATTAAGATAATGCATGTTTTTACTATGGCCCTGTAGCCACTTTGAAAATTTCCCCCAAATTAATCTTTTTGTGATTGCAAGACCAAATATCAATGGATTTAGGAACTGATGGTGTATTTTAATTCAAAATGGTCCAAAGATTACGATAAGATACTTTATTTTATCAAAATCCAAAAATAATATTTCACTCCGAATTTCGTATAAGACTAAACCCTTTGAAAATTTTCGAAATAGCTTGCCCCTTCGATTTGGCTGATGCTTCGTTAAATGAAAGATCTTATCCAGGAAATGAAAAATAAATGAAATTAAGATGATAAATGTTTATACTATGGCCCTGAAGCCACTTCGAAAATTCCCCCAAATTAATCCTTTTGTGATTGCAAGACCACATATCAATGGATTCAGGAAATGATGGTGTATTTTGATTCAAAATGGTCCAAAGATTACGATAAGATAATAAAATTTATCAAATTCCAAAAATATTATTTCCCTCCGAATTTCGTATAAGACTATACCCTTTGAAAATTTTCGAAATAGCTTGCCCCTTCGATTTGGCTGATACTTCGTAAAATGAAAGATCTTATCCAAGAAATGACAAATAAATGAAATTTAGATTATAAATGTTGATACTATGGCCCTGAAGCCACTTCGACAATTTCCCCCAAATTAATCTTTTTGTGATTGCAAGACTAAATATCAATATATTTAGGAACTGATGACGTATTTTGATTCAAAATGATCTAAAGATTACGATTAGATTATAAAATTTTCATAATCCAATAATAATATTTCCCTCCGAATTACGTATAAGACTTTACCCTTTGAAATTTTACGAAATAGCTTGCCCCTTCGATTTGGCTAATACTTCGTAAAATGAAAGATCTTATCCAGGAAATGACAAATAAATGAAATTAAGAGTATAAATGTTTAGTCTAGGGCCCTGTAGCCACTTCGAAAATTTCCACCAAATTAATCTCTTTGTGATTGCAAGACCAAATAACAATGGATTCAGGAACTGATGGTGTATTTTGATTCAAAATGGTCCAAAGATTACGATAAGATAATAAAATTTATCAAAATCAAAAAATAATATTTCCCTCCGAATTTCGTATAAGACTATACCCTTTGAAAATTTTCGAAATAGCTGGCCCCTTCGATTTGGCTGATACTTCGTAAAATGAAAGATCTTATCCATGAAATGACAAATAAATGAAATTTAGATTATAAATGTTAATACTATGGCCCTGAAGCCACTTCGAAAATTTCCCCCAAATTAATCTGTTTGTGATTGCAAGACCAAATATTAATATATTTAGGAACTGATGTTGTATTTTGATTCAAAATGATCCAAAGATTGCAATAAGATTATAAAATTTATCAAATGCCAAAAATAATATTTCCCTCCAAATTACGTATTGCTCCCTCGATTTGGCTGATACTTCGTTAAAAGAAATATTTTATCAAGGAAATGAAAAAAAATAAATGAAATTAAGATTATGAATGTTTTACTATGGCCCTGTAGCCACTTCGAAAATTTCCCCCAAATTAATCTTTTTGTGATTGCAAGACCAAATATCAATATATTTAGGTACTGATGGTGTATTTTATTCAAAATAATTAAAGATTACGATAAGATTATAAAATTTTTATAATCTAATAATAATGTTTCCCTCCGAATTACGTATAAGACTATACATACCCTTTGAAATTTTTGGAAATAGCTTGCCCCTTCGATTTGGCTGATACTTCGTAAAATGAAAGATCTTATCCAGGAAATGACAAATAAATGAAATTAAGATTATAAATGTTTAGTCTAGAGCCCTGTAGCCACTTCGAAAATTTCCACCAAATTAATCTCTTTGTGATTGCAAGACCAAATAACAATGGATTCAGGAACTGATGGTGTATTTTGATTCAAAATGGTCAAAGATTACGATAAGATAATAAAAGTTATCAAAATCAAAAAATAATATTTCCCTCCGAATTTCGTATAAGACCCTTTGAAAATTTTCGAAATAGCTTGCCCCTGCGATTTGGCTGATACTTCGTAAAATTAAAAATCTTATCCAGGAAATGACAAATAAATTAAATTTAGATTTTAAATGTTAATACAATGGCCCTGAAGCCACTTCGAAAATTTCCTCCAAATTAATCTTTTTGTGATTGCAAGACCAAATATTAATATATTTAGGAACTGATGTTGTATTTTGATTCAAATTGATACAAAGATTACGATAAGATTATAAAATTTATCAAATGCCACAAATAATATTTCCCTCCAAATTACGTATTGCTCCTTCGATTTGGCTGATACTTCGTTAAATGAAAGATTTTATCAAGGAAATGATAAAAATAAATGATATTAAGATAATGCATGTTTTTACTATGGCCCTGTAGCCACTTTGAAAATTTCCCCCAAATTAATCTTTTTGTGATTGCAAGACCAAATATCAATGGATTTAGGAACTGATGGTGTATTTTAATTCAAAATGGTCCAAAGATTACGATAAGATACTTTAATTTATCAAAATCCAAAAATAATATTTCACTCCGAATTTCGTATAAGACTAAACCCGTTGAAAATTTTCGAAATAGCTTGCCCCTTCGATTTGGCTGATGCTTCGTTAAATGAAAGATCTTATCCAGGAAATGACAAATAAATGAAATTAAGATGATAAATGTTTATACTATGGCCCTGAAGCCACTTCGAAAATTCCCCCAAATTAATCCTTTTGTGATTGCAAGACCACATATCAATGGATTCAGGAAATGATGGTGTATTTTAATTCAAAATGGTCCAAAGATTACGATAAGATACTTTAATTTATCAAAATCCAAAAATAATATTTCGCTCCGAATTTCGTATAAGACTAAACCCTTTGAAAATTTTCGAAATAGCTTGCCCCTTCGATTTAGCTGATACTTCGTAAAATGAAAGATCTTATCCAGGAAATGACAAATAAATGAAATTTTAAATTATAAATGTTTATACTATGGCCCTGAAGCCACTTCGAAAATTTCCCCCAAATTAATCTTTTTGTGATTGCAAGACCAACTATCAATATATTTAGAAACTGATGGTGTATTATGATTCAAAATGATCAAAAGATTACGATAAGATTATTAAATTTATCAAATGCCAAAAAGAATATTTCCCTCCAAATAACTTATAAGACTATTCCCTTTGAAAATTTTCGAAATAGCTTGCCCCTTCGATTTGGCTGATACTTCGTAAAATGAAAGATCTTATCCAAGAAATGACAAATAAATTAAATTTAGATTATAAATGTTGATACTATGGCCCTGAAGCCACTTCGAAAATTTCCCCCAAATTAATCTTTTTTTGATTGCAAGACCAAAAATCAATATATTTAGGAACTGATGGTGTATTTTGATTCAAAATGATCCAAAGATTACGATAAGATTATAAAATTTATCAAATGCCAAAAATAATTTTTCCTCCAAATTACGTATAGGACTATACCCTTTGAAAATTTTTAAAATAGCTTGCTCCTTCGATTTGGCTGTTACTTCGTAAAATGAAAGATCTTATCCAGAAAATGACAAATAAATGAAATTTAGATTATAAATGTTAATACTATGGCCCTGAAGCCACTTCGAAAATTTCCCCCAAATTAATCTGTTTGTGATTGCAAGACCAAATATTATTATATTTAGGAACTGATGTTGTATTTTGATTCAAAATGATCCAAAGATTGCGATAAGATTATAAAATTTATCAAATGCCAAAAATAATATTTCCCTCCAAATTACGTATTGCTCCCTCGATTTGGCTGATACTTCGTTAAATGAAATATTTTATCAAGGAAATGAAAAAAAATAAATGAAATTAAGATTATGAATGTTTTACTATGGCCCTGTAGCCACTTCGAAAATTTCCCCCAAATTAATCTTTTTGTGATTGCAAGACCAAATATCAAAATATTTAGGTACTGATGGTGTATTTTGATTCAAAATGATTAAAGATTACGATAAGATTATAAAATTTTTATAATCTAATAATAATGTTTCCCTCCGAATTACGTGTAAGACTATACATACCCTTTGAAATTTTTGGAAATAGCTTGCCCCTTCGATTTGGCTGATACTTCGTAAAATGAAAGATCTTATCCAGGAAATGACAAATAAATGAAATTAAGATTATAAATGTTTAGTCTAGAGCCCTGTAGCCACCTCGAAAATTTCCACCAAATTAATCTCTTTGTGATTGCAAGACCAAATAACAATGGAATCAGGAACTGATGGTGTATTTTGATTCAAAATGGTCAAAGATTACAATAAGATAATAAAATTTATCAAAATCAAAAAATAATATTTCCCTCCGAATTTCGTATAAGACCCTTTGAAAATTTTCGAAATAGCTTGCCCCTGCGATTTGGCTGATACTTCGTAAAATTAAAGATCTTATCCAGGAAATGACAAATAAATTAAATTTAGATTTTAAATGTTAATACTATGGCCCTGAAGCCACTTCGAAAATTTCCCCCAAATTAATCTTTTTGTGATTGCAAGACCAAATATTAATATATTTAGGAACTGATGTTGTATTTTGATTCAAATTGATACAAAGATTACGATAAGATTATAAAATTTATCAAATGCCAAAAATAATATTTCCCTCCAAATTACGTATTGCTCCTTCGATTTGGCTGATACTTCGTTAAATGAAAGATTTTATCAAGGAAATGATAAAAATAAATGAAATTAAGATAATGCATGTTTTTACTATGGCCCTGTAGCCACTTTGAAAATTTCCCCCAAATTAATCTTTTTGTGATTGCAAGACCAAATATCAATGGATTTAGGAACTGATGGTGTATTTTAATTCAAAATGGTCCAAAGATTACGATAAGATACTTTTATTTATCAAAATCCAAAAATAATATTTCACTCCGAATTTCGTATAAGACTAAACCCTTTGAAAATTTTCGAAATAGCTTGACCCTTCGATTTGGCTGATGCTTCGTTAAATGAAAGATCTTATCCAGGAAATGACAAATAAATGAAATTAAGATGATAAATGTTTATACTATGGCCCTGAAGCCACTTCGAAAATTCCCCCAAATTAATCCTTTTGTGATTGCAAGACCACATATCAATGGATTCAGGAAATGATGGTGTATTTTGATTCAAAATGGTCCAAAGATTACGATAAGATAATAAAATTTACCAAATTCCAAAAATATTATTTCCCTCCGAATTTCGTATAAGACTATACCCTTTGAAAATTTTCGAAATAGCTTGCCCCTTCGATTTAGCTGATACTTCGTAAAATGAAAGATCTTATCCAGGAAATGACAAATAAATGAAATTTTGATTATAAATGTTTATACTATGGCCCTGAAGCCACTTCGAAAATTTCCCCCAAATTAATCTTTTTGTGATTGCAAGACCAACTATCAATATATTTAGAAACTGATGGTGTATTATGATTCAAAATGATCCAAAGATTACGATAAGATTATTAAATTTATCAAATGCCAAAAAGAATATTTCCCACCAAATAACGTATAAGACTATTCCCTTTGAAAATTTTCGAAATAGCTTGCCCCTTCGATTTGGCTGATACTTCGTAAAATGAAAGATCTTATCCAAGAAATGACAAATAAATGAAATTTAGATTATAAATGTTGATACTATGGCCCTGAAGCCACTTCGAAAACTTCCCCCAAATTAATCTTTTTTTGATTGCAAGACCAAAAATCAATATATTTAGGAACTGATGGTGTATTTTGATTCAAAATGATCCAAAGATTACGATAACATTATAAAATTTATCAAATGCCAAAAATAATTTTTCCCTCCAAATTACGTATAGGACTATACCCTTTGAAAATTTTTGAAATAGCTTGCTCCTTCGATTTGGCTGTTACTTCGTAAAATGAAAGATCTTATCCAGAAAATGACAAATAAATGAAATTAAGATTATAAATGTTTAGTCTATGGCCCTGTAGCCACTTCAAAAATTTCCACCAAATTAATCTTTTTGTGATTGCAATACCAAATAACAATGGATTCAGGAACTGATGGTGTATTTTGATTCAAAATGGTCCAAAGATTACGATAAGATAATAAAATTTATCAAAATCTAAAAATATTATGTCACTCTGAATTTCTTATAAGACTATATACTTATACCCTTTGAAAATTTTCGAAATAGCTTGAGCCTTCGATTTGGCTGATACTTCGTTAAATGAAAGATCTTATCCAGGAAATGACAAATAAATGAAATTTAGATTATAAATGTTTATACTATGGCCCTGAAGCCACTTCGACAATTTCCCCCAAATTAATCTTTTTGTGATTGCAAGACTAAATATCAATATATTTAGGAACTGATGACGTATTTTGATTCAAAATGACCTAAAGATTACGATTAGATTATAAAATTTTCATAATCCAATAATAATATTTCCCTCCGAATTACGTATAAGACTATACCCTTTGAAATTTTTGGAAATAGCTTGCCCCTTCGATTTGGCTAATACTTCGTAAAATGAAAGATCTTATCCAGGAAATGACAAATAAATGAAATTAAGAGTATAAATGTTTAGTCAAGGGCCCTGTAGCCACTTCGAAAATTTCCACCAAATTAATCTCTTTGTGATTGCAAGACCAAATAACAATGGATTCTGGAACTGATGGTGTATTTTGATTCAAAATGATCCAAAGATTACGATAAGATAATAAAATTTATCAAAATCAAAAAATAATATTTCCCTCCGAATTTCGTATAAGACTATACCCTTTGAAAATTTTCGAAATAGCTTGCCCCTTCGATTTGGCTGATACTTCGTAAAATGAAAGATCTTATCCAGGAAATGACAAATAAATGAAATTTAGATTATAAATGTTAATACTATGGCCCTGAAGCCACTTCGAATATTTCCCCCAAATTAATCTTTTTGTGATTGCAAGACCAAATATTAATATATTTAGGAACTGATGTTGTATTTTGATTCAAAATGATCAAAGATTGCGATAAGATTATAAAATTTATCAAATGCCAAAAATAATATTTCCCTCCAAATTACGTATTGCTCCTTTGATTTGGCTGATACTTCGTTAAATGAAAGATTTTATCAAGGAAATGAAAAAAAATAAATGAAATTAAGATTATGAATGTTTTTACTATGGCCCTGTAGCCACTTCGAAAATTTCCCCCAAATTAATCTTTTTGTGATTGCAAGACCAAATATCAATGGATTTAGGAACTGATGGTGTATTTTAATTCAAAATGATCCAAAGATTACGATAAGATACTTTTATTTATCAAAATCCAAAAATAATATTTCCCTCCGAATATCGTATAAGACTATATACCCTTTGAAAATTTTCGAAAAAGCTTGCCCCTTCGATTTGGCTGATGCTTCGTTAAATGAAAGATCTTATCCAGGAAATGACAAATAAATGAAATAAAGAATATAAATGTTTATACTATGGCCCTGAAGCCACTTCGAAAATTTCCCCAAAATTAATCATTTGTGATTGCAAGACCAAATATCAATGGTTTCAGGAATTAATGGTGTATTTTGATTCAAAATGGTCCAAAGATTACGATAAGATAATAAAATTTATCAAAATCTAAAAATAATATTTCCCTCCGAATATCGTATAAGACTATACCCTTTGAAAATTTTCGAAATAGCTTGCCCCTTCGATTTGGCTGATGCTTCGTAAAATGTAAGATCTTATCCAGGAAATGACAAAAAAATGAAATTAAGATTATAAATGTTTATACTATGGCCCTGAAGCCACTTCGAAAATTTCCCCCAAATTAATCTTTTTGTGATTGCAAGACCAAATATCAATGGTTTCAGGAATTGATGGTGTATTTTGATTCAAAATGGTCCAAAGATTACGATAAGATAATAAAATTTATCAAAATCTAAAAATAATATTTCCCTCCGAATATCGTATAAGACTATACCCTTTGAAAATTTTCGAAATAGCTTGCCCCTTCGATTTGGCTGATGCTTCGTTAAATGAAAGATCTTATCCAGGAAATGACAAATAAATGAAATTAAGATTATAAATGTTTATACTATGGCCCTGAAGCCACTTCGAAAATTTCCCCCAAATTAATCTTTTTGTGATTGCAAGACCAAATATCAATGGATTCAGGAAATGATTGTGTATTTTGATTCAAAATGGTCCAAAGATTACGATTAGATAATAAAATTGGTCAAATTCCAAAAATAATATTTCCCTCCGAATTTCGTATAAGACTATACACCCTTTGAAAATTTTCGAAATAGCTTGCCCTTTCGATTTGGCTGATACTTCGTAAAATGAAAGATCTTATCCAGGAAATGACAAATAAATTAAATTTAGATCATAAATGTTTATACTATGGCCCTGAAGCCAATACGAAAATTTCCCCCAAATTAATCTTTTTGTGATTGCAAGTCCAAATATCAATATATTTATGAACTGATGGTGTATTTTGATTCAAAATGGTCCAAAGATTACGATAAGATTATAGAATTTTCAAAATCCAATAATAATATTTCTCTCCGAATTACATTAAAGGCTTTACCCTTTAAAACTTTTGGAAATAGCTTGCCCCTTCGATTTCGCTGATACTTCGTGAAATGAAAGATCATATCCAGGAAATGCCAAATAAATGAAATTAAGATTATAAATGTTTATACTATGGCCCTGAAGCCACTTCAAAAATTTCCCCCAAAATAATCTTTTTGTGTTTGCAAGACCAAATATCAATGGATTCAGGAACTGATGGTTTATTTTGATTCAAAATGGCCCAAAGATTACGATAAGATAATAAAATTTATCAAATCTGTAAATAATATTTCACTCCGAATTTCGTATAAGACTATATTATACCCTTTGAAAATTTTCGAAATAGCTTGCCCCTTCGATTTGGCTGATACTTCGTAAAATGAAAGATCTTATCCAGGAAATGACAAATAAATGAAATTTAGATTATAAATGTTGATACTATGGCCCTGAAGCCATTTCGAAAATTTCCCCCAAATTAATCTTTTTTTGATTGCAAGACCAAATATCAATATATTTAGGAACTGATGGTGTATTTTGATTCAAAATGATCCAAAGATTACGATGAGGTTATAAAATTTATCAAATGCCAAAAATAATTATTCCCTCCAAATTACGTATAAGACTTATACCCTTTGAAAATGTTTGAAATAGCTTGCTCCTTCGATTTGGCTGATACTTCGTAAAATGAAAGATCTTATCCAGGAAATGACAAATAAATGAAATTTAGATTATAAATGTTAATACTATGGCCCTGAAGCCACTTCGAATATTTCCCCCAAATTAATCTTTTTGTGATTGCAAGACCAAATATTAATATATTTAGGAACTGATGTTGTATTTTGATTCAAAATGATCAAAGATTGCGATAAGATTATAAAATTTATCAAATGCCAAAAATAATATTTCCCTCCAAATTACGTATTGCTCCTTTGATTTGGCTGATACTTCGTTAAATGAAAGATTTTATCAAGGAAATGAAAAAAAATAAATGAAATTAAGATTATGAATGTTTTTACTATGGCCCTGTAGCCACTTCGAAAATTTCCCCCAAATTAATCTTTTTGTGATTGCAAGACCAAATATCAATGGATTTAGGAACTGATGGTTTATTTTGATTCAAAATGGCCCAAAGATAACGATAAGATAATAAAATTTATCAAATCTGTAAATAATATTTCACTCCGAATTTCGTATAAGACTATATTATACCCTTTGAAAATTTTCGAAATAGCTTGCCCCTTCGATTTGGCTGATACTTCGTAAAATGAAAGATCTTATCCAGGAAATGACAAATAAATTAAATTAAGATTATAAATGTTTAGTCTATGGCCCTGTAGCCACTTCAAAAATTTCCACCAAATTAATCTTTTTGTGATTGCAAGACCAAATAACAATGGATTCAGGAACTGATGGTGTATTTTGATTCAAAATGGTCCAAAGATTACGATAAGATAATAAAATTTATCAAAATCTAAAAATATTATTTCACTCTGAATTTCTTATAAGAATTTATACTTATACCCTTTGAAAATTTTCGAAATAGCTTGAGCCTTCGATTTGGCTGAAACTTCGTTAAATGAAAGATTTTATCCAGGAAATGACAAATAAATGAAATTAAGAGTATAAATGTTTAGTCAAGGGCCCTGTAGCCACTTCGAAAATTTCCACCAAATTAATCTCTTTGTGATTGCAAGACCAAATAACAATGGATTCTGGAACTGATGGTGTATTTTGATTCAAAATGATCCAAAGATTACGATAAGATAATAAAATTTATCAAAATCAAAAAATAATATTTCCCTCCGAATTTCGTATAAGACTATACCCTTTGAAAATTTTCGAAATAGCTTGCCCCTTCGATTTGGCTGATACTTCGTAAAATGAAAGATCTTATCCAGGAAATGACAAATAAATGAAATTTAGATTATAAATGTTAATACTATGGCCCTGAAGCCACTTCGAATATTTCCCCCAAATTAATCTTTTTGTGATTGCAAGACCAAATATTAATATATTTAGGAACTGATGTTGTATTTTGATTCAAAATGATCAAAGATTGCGATAAGATTATAAAATTTATCAAATGCCAAAAATAATATTTCCCTCCAAATTACGTATTGCTCCTTTGATTTGGCTGATACTTCGTTAAATGAAAGATTTTATCAAGGAAATGAAAAAAAATAAATGAAATTAAGATTATGAATGTTTTTACTATGGCCCTGTAGCCACTTCGAAAATTTCCCCCAAATTAATCTTTTTGTGATTGCAAGACCAAATATCAATGGATTTAGGAACTGATGGTGTATTTTAATTCAAAATGATCCAAAGATTACGATAAGATACTTTTATTTATCAAAATCCAAAAATAATATTTCCCTCCGAATATCGTATAAGACTATATACCCTTTGAAAATTTTCGAAAAAGCTTGCCCCTTCGATTTGGCTGATGCTTCGTTAAATGAAAGATCTTATCCAGGAAATGACAAATAAATGAAATAAAGAATATAAATGTTTATACTATGGCCCTGAAGCCACTTCGAAAATTTCCCCAAAATTAATCATTTGTGATTGCAAGACCAAATATCAATGGTTTCAGGAATTAATGGTGTATTTTGATTCAAAATGGTCCAAAGATTACGATAAGATAATAAAATTTATCAAAATCTAAAAATAATATTTCCCTCCGAATATCGTATAAGACTATACCCTTTGAAAATTTTCGAAATAGCTTGCCCCTTCGATTTGGCTGATGCTTCGTAAAATGAAAGATCTTATCCAGGAAATGACAAAAATATGAAATTAAGATTATAAATGTTTATACTATGGCCCTGAAGCCACTTCGAAAATTTCCCCCAAATTAATCTTTTTGTGATTGCAAGACCAAATATCAATGGTTTCAGGAATTGATGGTGTATTTTGATTCAAAATGGTCCAAAGATTACGATAAGATAATAAAATTTATCAAAATCTAAAAATAATATTTCCCTCCGAATATCGTATAAGACTATACCCTTTGAAAATTTTCGAAATAGCTTGCCCCTTCGATTTGGCTGATGCTTCGTTAAATGAAAGATCTTATCCAGGAAATGACAAATAAATGAAATTAAGATTATAAATGTTTATACTATGGCCCTGAAGCCACTTCGAAAATTTCCCCCAAATTAATCTTTTTGTGATTGCAAGACCAAATATCAATGGATTCAGGAAATGATTGTGTATTTTGATTCAAAATGGTCCAAAGATTACGATTAGATAATAAAATTGGTCAAATTCCAAAAATAATATTTCCCTCCGAATTTCGTATAAGACTATACACCCTTTGAAAATTTTCGAAATAGCTTGCCCCTTCGATTTGGCTGATACTTCGTAAAATGAAAGATCTTATCCAGGAAATGACAAATAAATTAAATTTAGATCATAAATGTTTATACTATGGCCCTGAAGCCAATACGAAAATTTCCCCCAAATTAATCTTTTTGTGATTGCAAGTCCAAATATCAATATATTTATGAACTGATGGTGTATTTTGATTCAAAATGGTCCAAAGATTACGATAAGATTATAGAATTTTCAAAATCCAATAATAATATTTCTCTCCGAATTACATTAAAGGCTTTACCCTTTAAAACTTTTGGAAATAGCTTGCCCCTTCGATTTCGCTGATACTTCGTGAAATGAAAGATCATATCCAGGAAATGCCAAATAAATGAAATTAAGATTATAAATGTTTATACTATGGCCCTGAAGCCACTTCAAAAATTTCCCCCAAAATAATCTTTTTGTGTTTGCAAGACCAAATATCAATGGATTCAGGAACTGATGGTTTATTTTGATTCAAAATGGCCCAAAGATTACGATAAGATAATAAAATTTATCAAATCTGTAAATAATATTTCACTCCGAATTTCGTATAAGACTATATTATACCCTTTGAAAATTTTCGAAATAGCTTGCCCCTTCGATTTGGCTGATACTTCGTAAAATGAAAGATCTTATCCAGGAAATGACAAATAAATGAAATTTAGATTATAAATGTTGATACTATGGCCCTGAAGCCATTTCGAAAATTTCCCCCAAATTAATCTTTTTTTGATTGCAAGACCAAATATCAATATATTTAGGAACTGATGGTGTATTTTGATTCAAAATGATCCAAAGATTACGATGAGATTATAAAATTTATCAAATGCCAAAAATAATTATTCCCTCCAAATTACGTATAAGACTTATACCCTTTGAAAATGTTTGAAATAGCTTGCTCCTTCGATTTGGCTGATACTTCGTAAAATGAAAGATCTTATCCAGGAAATGACAAATAAATTAAATTAAGATTATAAATGTTTAGTCTATGGCCCTGTAGCCACTTCAAAAATTTCCACCAAATTAATCTTTTTGTGATTGCAAGACCAAATAACAATGGATTCAGGAACTGATGGTGTATTTTGATTCAAAATGGTCCAAAGATTACGATAAGATAATAAAATTTATCAAAATCTAAAAATATTATTTCACTCTGAATTTCTTATAAGAATTTATACTTATACCCTTTGAAAATTTTCGAAATAGCTTGAGCCTTCGATTTGGCTGAAACTTCGTTAAATGAAAGATTTTATCAAGGAAATGACAAATAAATGAAATTAAGATTATGAATGTTTATACTATGGCCCTGTAGCCACTTCGAAAATTTCCCCCAAATTAATCTTTTTGTGATTGCAAGACTAAATAACAATGGATTCAGGAACTGATGGTGTATTTTGATTCAAAATGGTCCAAAGATTACGATAAGATACTTAAATTTATCAAAATCCAAAAATAGTATTTCACTCCGAATTTCGTATAAGACTATATATACCCTTTGAAAATTTTCGAAATAGCTTGCCCCTTCGATTTGGCTGATACTTCGTAAAATGAAAGATCTTATCCAGGAAATGACAAATAAATGAAATTTAGATTATAAATGTTAATACTATGGCCCTGAAGCCACTTCGAAAATTTCCCCCAAATTAATCTTTTTGTGATTGCAAGACCAAATATTAATATATTTAGGAACTGATGTTGTATTTTGATTCAAAATGATCCAAAGATTACGATTAGATTATAAAATTTATCAAATGCCAAAAATAATATTTCCCTCCAAATTACGTATTGCTCCTTCGATTTGGCTGATACTTCGTTAAATGAAAGATTTTATCAAGGAAATGAAAAAAAATAAATGAAATTAAGATTATGAATGTTTTTACTATGGCCCTGTAGCCACTTTGAAAATTTCCCCCAAATTAATCTTTTTGTGATTGCAAGACCAAATATCAATGGATTTAGGAACTGATGGTGTATTTTAATTCAAAATGGTCCAAAGATTACGATAAGATACTTTAATTTATCAAAATCCAAAAATAATATTTCACTCCGAATTTCGTATAAGACTAAATAAACCCTTTGAAAATTTTCGAAATAGCTTGCCCCTTCGATTAAGCTAATACTTATTTAAATGAAAGATCTTATCCAGGAAATGACAAATAAATGGAATTTAGATTTTAAATGTTTATACTATGGCCCTGTAGCCACTTCGAAAATTTCCCCCAAATTAATCGTTTTGTGATTGCGAGACCAAATATCAATGGTTTCAGGAATTGATGGTGTATTTTGATTCAAAATGGTCCAAAGATTACGATAAGATAATAAAATTTATCAAAATCTAAAAATAATATTTCCCTCCGAATATCGTATAAGACCCTTTGAAAATTTTCGAAATAGCTTGCCCCTTCGATTTGGCTGATGCTTCATTAAATGAAAGATCTTATCCAGGAAATGACAAATAAATGAAATTAAGATTATAAATGTTTATACTATGGCCCTGAAGCCACTTCGAAAATTCCTCCCAAATTAATCTTTTTGTGATTGCAAGACCAAATATCAATGGATTCAGGAAATGATGCTGTATTTTGATTCTAAATGGTCCAAAGATTACGATTAGATAATAAAATTTATTAAATTCCAAAAATAATATTTCCCTCCGAATTTCGTATAAGACTATACTTTGAAAATTTTCGAAATAGCTTGCCCCTTCGATTTGGCTGATACTTCGTAAAATGAAAGATCTTATCCAGGAAATGACAAATAAATTGAATTAAGATTATAAATGTTTATACTATGGCCCTGAAGCCACTTCGAAAATTTCCCCCAAATTAATCTTTTTGTGATTGCAAGTCCAAATATCAATATATTTATGAACTGATGGTGTATTTTGATTCAAAATGGTCCAAAGATTACGATAAGATTATAGAATTTTCAAAATCCAATAATAATATTTCCCTCCGAATTACGTAAAAGGCTTAGGCCCTTTAAAAATTTTGGAAATAGCTTGCCCCTTCGATTTGGCTGATACTTCGTGAAATGAAAGATCATATCCAGTAAATGCCAAATATATGAAATTAAGATTATAAATGTTTATACTATGGCCCTGAAGCCACTTCAAAAATGTTCCCCAAAATAATCTTTTTGTGATTGCAAGACCAAATATCAATGGATTCAGGAACTGATGGTGTATTTTGATTCAAAATGGCCCAAAGATTACGATAAGATAATAAAATTTATCAAATCTGTAAATAATATTTCACTCCGAATTTCGTATAAGACTATATTATACCCTTTGAAAATTTTCGAAATAGCTTGCCCCTTCGATTTGGCTGATACTTCGTAAATTGAAAGATCTTATCCAGGAAATGACAAATAAATGAAATTTAGATTATAAATGTTGATACTATGGCCCTGAAGCCATTTCGAAAATTTCCCCCAAATTAATCTTTTTTTGATTGCAAGACCAAATATCAATATATTTAGGAACTGATGGTGTATTTTGATTCAAAATGATCCAAAGATTACGATGAGATTATAAAATTTATCAAATGCCAAAAATAATTATTCCCTCCAAATTACGTATAAGACTTATACCCTTTGAAAATGTTTGAAATAGCTTGCTCCTTCGATTTGGCTGATACTTCGTAAAATGAAAGATCTTATCCAGGAAATGACAAATAAATTAAATTAAGATTATAAATGTTTAGTCTATGGCCCTGTAGCCACTTCAAAAATTTCCACCAAATTAATCTTTTTGTGATTGCAAGACCAAATAACAATGGATTCAGGAACTGATGGTGTATTTTGATTCAAAATGGTCCAAAGATTACGATAAGATAATAAAATTTATCAAAATCTAAAAATATTATTTCACTCTGAATTTCTTATAAGAATTTATACTTATACCCTTTGAAAATTTTCGAAATAGCTTGAGCCTTCGATTTGGCTGAAACTTCGTTAAATGAAAGATTTTATCAAGGAAATGACAAATAAATGAAATTAAGATTATGAATGTTTATACTATGGCCCTGTAGCCACTTCGAAAATTTCCCCCAAATTAATCTTTTTGTGATTGCAAGACTAAATAACAATGGATTCAGGAACTGATGGTGTATTTTGATTCAAAATGGTCCAAAGATTACGATAAGATACTTAAATTTATCAAAATCCAAAAATAGTATTTCACTCCGAATTTCGTTTAAGACTATATACCCTTTGAAAATTTTCGAAATAGCTTGCCCCTTCGATTTGGCTGATACTTCGTAAAATGAAAGATCTTATCCAGGAAATGACAAATAAATGAAATTTAGATTATAAATGTTAATACTATGGCCCTGAAGCCACTTCGAAAATTTCCCCCAAATTAATCTTTTTGTGATTGCAAGACCAAATATTAATATATTTAGGAACTGATGTTGTATTTTGATTCAAAATGATCCAAAGATTACGATTAGATTATAAAATTTATCAAATGCCAAAAATAATATTTCCCTCCAAATTACGTATTGCTCCTTCGATTTGGCTGATACTTCGTTAAATGAAAGATTTTATCAAGGAAATGAAAAAAAATAAATGAAATTAAGATTATGAATGTTTTTACTATGGCCCTGTAGCCACTTTGAAAATTTCCCCCAAATTAATCTTTTTGTGATTGCAAGACCAAATATCAATGGATTTAGGAACTGATGGTGTATTTTAATTCAAAATGGTCCAAAGATTACGATAAGATACTTTAATTTATCAAAATCCAAAAATAATATTTCACTCCGAATTTCGTATAAGACTAAATAAACCCTTTGAAAATTTTCGAAATAGCTTGCCCCTTCGATTAAGCTAATACTTATTTAAATGAAAGATCTTATCCAGGAAATGACAAATAAATGGAATTTAGATTTTAAATGTTTATACTATGGCCCTGTAGCCACTTCGAAAATTTCCCCCAAATTAATCGTTTTGTGATTGCGAGACCAAATATCAATGGTTTCAGGAATTGATGGTGTATTTTGATTCAAAATGGTCCAAAGATTACGATAAGATAATAAAATTTATCAAAATCTAAAAATAATATTTCCCTCCGAATATCGTATAAGACCCTTTGAAAATTTTCGAAATAGCTTGCCCCTTCGATTTGGCTGATGCTTCATTAAATGAAAGATCTTATCCAGGAAATGACAAATAAATGAAATTAAGATTATAAATGTTTATACTATGGCCCTGAAGCCACTTCGAAAATTCCTCCCAAATTAATCTTTTTGTGATTGCAAGACCAAATATCAATGGATTCAGGAAATGATGCTGTATTTTGATTCTAAATGGTCCAAAGATTACGATTAGATAATAAAATTTATTAAATTCCAAAAATAATATTTCCCTCCGAATTTCGTATAAGACTATACTTTGAAAATTTTCGAAATAGCTTGCCCCTTCGATTTGGCTGATACTTCGTAAAATGAAAGATCTTATCCAGGAAATGACAAATAAATTGAATTAAGATTATAAATGTTTATATAATGGCCCTGAAGCCACTTCGAAAATTTCCCCCAAATTAATCTTTTTGTGATTGCAAGTCCAAATATCAATATATTTATGAACTGATGGTGTATTTTGATTCAAAATGGTCCAAAGATTACGATAAGATTATAGAATTTTCAAAATCCAATAATAATATTTCCCTCCGAATTACGTAAAAGGCTTAGGCCCTTTAAAAATTTTGGAAATAGCTTGCCCCTTCGATTTGGCTGATACTTCGTGAAATGAAAGATCATATCCAGTAAATGCCAAATATATGAAATTAAGATTATAAATGTTTATACTATGGCCCTGAAGCCACTTCAAAAATGTTCCCCAAAATAATCTTTTTGTGATTGCAAGACCAAATATCAATGGATTCAGGAACTGATGGTGTATTTTGATTCAAAATGGCCCAAATATTACGATAAGATAATAAAATTTATCAAATCTTTAAATAATATTTCACTCCGAATTTCGTATAAGACTATACCCTTTGAAAATTTTCGAAATAGCTTGCCCCTTCGATTTGGCTGATACTTCGTAAAATGAAAGATCTTATCCAGGAAATGACAAATAAATGAAATTAAGATTATAAATGTTTATACTATGGTCCTGAAGCCACACACAAAAAAAATGAACCATTAGATTTTCTTCACCTTTTGATTGGTTGCACTTATTTATTTTGTATTTATATAGTTTTTTTTTGTTCTTGTTTTTCCAATAGTACATTTTGTTTTGTTATTCTTAATATTTCATTATTTTCTTATTATTAATTATATGTACTAGTTATATTTATTGTCATCCTTTGTAAATCAGGTTTATTACTGAATAGGATGTGCAACCAATCAAAATGTGGAGAACATCTAATAGTTCTTCCATATTGCAATTTTTATTTTTATTATTTTTCTAAAAAAAAATGTGAAAGATTTACCCAGTATGTTTAAAATAGCATATTTATAAATATTAAATAATGGTCTTTTTATTGCAGGTATTAGAATAAAATTTGATTTTGAATTTATATACTGTAATGCTCTTCTTATTTGCGAAATAATCTTCACAAGGTATATAATGTGAGGAAAGGATCCAACAGCTTACCTTCCTGTAAGATGACGGATTTGCAAGTTTGAAGTACACATTAAAAACATAATAAAATATAACGAGACGTTTCTACCGAGGTCTTGTTGACTTGAGAGAAGAATGACTACTAAATCTTCACTAAGATATCTATCTATGTTAATTTTAATATGTACAGTCATGTATCTACGTAGTATGATGACATGGACACAGATACAACGGATTCTTGTAGGCCATTTTCTGTGTTTACTGGTTATACTAACTGACTAGCAAATTGTTGACTGAGTTGCAGTAGAAAAACAGCCGCTGGCATCGAGCCTCTACCCAATGCAAGTGGCTTTGGCAAAAAAACAAGGATTTTGGTGTTTGATACATGTAGTGTATAAGTAATAATTATTTTGTAAACACAAATTTATAGTTTTATTATAATCTTGTATCTTTGCAAAAATGCAGGCACTTTATATAATATTATCATTATTGTCCAGAAAGGCTTAATTTAGAATATTTTCCACAAGGCACATATTATTTAGGGCTGCTGCATAACATGAGCACATGATAAGTATTATACCAAAAAAAGGTCACTGTTTCTTTAATTATGTCAGGCGCAAGAAATTCAAAGTTATAAATACAAAACTAATAAATGTATATAAACTTGATATCAATTATAAGCAGTGTAAATTGTATTTCACATTTGCAGTTCTGCATATATTTTTCAATGCTTCTTATTATGATTCACAATATAATTATACTATTGATCAATGATATCATTATAATTTAAATTATTTGGTTGTTGCCAGTGGATAATGATAATCTAAATTGAAACATGGTTATAAATAAATTAATAAGTTTTTGTAGAATCAAATTTTGTGAACATAATGATTATCAATTCACTACACATACCAGAAAGTATTACTGATAATGATAAGCAAAACATGTATTATATTAAGTTTATTCCTTTGTCCTGCAGCTAGTAGCACATTTGAGTCTCTTTGCCCCAATGCAGCTACTATACACTGTTATTAATTCCCGTGACCAGTGTAGTCGATCGATGCAAGATATGCAACATCGGCTCGTGGGGGGGTGGAGTGTTGTAATGCAAAAAAAGGCATAAGATCAAATATCTTCATTGAAATTGTTATGAAATAGGCCTATACGTTTATCATTGCTTTATTATTACAATATATACAGACTTTATATAAAACTTTAATTAAAAAAATAATTCAATATAAATAGGTATGTTTTAGCTTAGTACATGGTATTATGTAGGCCTGCATATACTTTATTTGATAAAAAAGTTATATTTTGGTAATTTGTAAATTTTGCACTGCTTGCAAAAATGCTTTTCTTTGTACCCATGCATTGTAGCTCGCACTGTGTGCATTGTCATGTGGTCCTGGTTTACACAGCCAACCTACCCCATGATTATGTAAGACAAAGAAACAAACTTATTGAGTCCTTTTTTAACAATTATTCATTTTAGTGTAGCAAATACAAACTACTGTAGATAAATGCCAACTATAAGCAGCAACCCTAACCTATGATTCAGCCCCAGTGACTGATCATTTTAGGATTTAAAACAAAACACTGATTTCCAATAACGGCAATGGGAAAGATTTTCACAACCCTACAATTACCTGCTGTAAGTACATTCACCAACTTAATTATGTAATCTCATGTGACATTATGGCAATAAAAGCAGTTTTGATAGCAATTACAAAAGCATTTGATGTTTCCTACCAACCTTCTAGTTGGCCAACATAGGAGCTGTAAACATTGTATGAAATAACTCTACTAATTGGTAGGGATATGTTTTGTGGGGAAACATTATAAAAATAATATGAGTTTTAAAAACCTTAAATATAAATAGATTGTCAAATATACATTTTCGAGCATACACTCCTCTCATCTTAAACAAAATTATATGAAGCTACCTTATATTTACAATTGTATTTACAAAAGAATACAAAAGTTAATTCACTCTGACGAACTACTATTTTGTCGATGACTCGCATAAAAGATGACACTAAAATTGTTTCATAAAAACAAATTTCCATATACAGTATTTTATTTTATTGATTTATGTACAACTCCTGCTTGGAATTGATATGATCTTGATGATTGCTGCAAGTGCAACTTGCATCACACACTGCAGAATGTGTGCCATTCATTAAGCATTCTCGAGTCAAATATATCTATATTTGTCAGAAGGAAAATGATAAACTATTTTTACTAAACCACAAATTATAATATCTGCTGCTCTATCAGGAACAAATGTAATAAATATAATACAAATTAATTTACAATAGAAAACATAATTTAGTTTTGCTCAATTACTTAGCACAAACCAGGAATTTCTCAAACCAATGACAATCAGTTTCAATTATTCCCTTCTTGATGTTTTTATAATTTAAAAATATTGTTTTTTTTTACACGCTTTCACTAAACATAAACATTTATTAAGTAATATCACACGCTGCATTATAAAAGGCCGTCTATAACACGACTGTTTGTGTAACTGCGGTACGTACATTATTTAGAGATCGTCAGTCAGCAGGACAGCAATAATTGCCAGGACTTGAAATATAAAACTGATGATGTTCATGAAAAAAAAAATGTAAACAAAACAATAAACACGTGTTATAACAAATATAAAAAATGAATTATTAACGGAGTGGCATTGCACGTACCCCAACGCACACAAGAGCTCACGAGTACGGCGCGACCTCAAACGATGACCGTGAGTACGTCCCCACCCCGATCAACGGGCCCCGGCGACAACGTCCTTTGCACCGGCGGTAGAACCTTAAGATTAATGATGCGCTTGGCAAAGTCTTTGTGGGATCCCCGGTCGTCGAAAACGGCCGTGTTCTTCCGAACGTCGGGGTTTTGCGGCTTGAAGAGCAGGATCTGTCCGCCCGGGGTCCGACTAGACCCCGCCTTGTCCTCCGGGCTCATCTCCACCATCTCTGCAACGGACGCCGAGGAGAGGGGTCGCACCACGCTGACCCTCGGGGGGGGACCCGGTTCTTCCGCGACCTTGCTCTCGTCCTTGAGGGGGTTGGCGTACCGACGAAGGTTCTCCTCGTTCTGGAGGTTGTTGGACTTCTCGTCGTCGTGGTGCCGCTGACAGGTGACGGACCCAGGGCCCCCGAGAGCGCCACCCTCCGGCAACCCCCGTCTTCTCCGGACTACCCTGTGCCAGTAGAACAGCGCTCCGATGCCCGTCGCACAGATGATGATGAGGATGACACAGATCAGTGCAATCAGGTAGCCATTTCCTGCAAGACAAAATACCGTTGTTATTCCAGGAACTTTCGAGTTTCGACGTGTCATGGGTTTGGTTTTGGCTCATTGTTAAAATATAAAAATGTGCCAAACATTTACAAATATAAAAATCCATAAACAGCACCACTGTCTCTTATCCAGGGTAATTAGGACCGGTGGCAGCCCATATTAGTAAAAAACAGTTGGGTTATCACTTTTTGTTACTTTAACAATACAGGCAGGGCTGAAACATTAGTGCTGTGCTGTACCAATACAGGCAGCTCAGCGGTAAGACGTGAGACTAATTCGGGAGGTCGCCAGTTCGATTTCGGCCACCGGCAGTCCTGACTGAAGGCTTTTTCCGAGGTTTTCCACAGTCGTCAAGGTGAATGCTGGGATTGAGTCATAAAACTATCAGCCCTTGGACATTCCTTCCTAACTATCCAAACACCCTAATATATGTACCTAGTTACTAGTTAGTCACCTGAAGAGGGGCACATAAGCTAATAGGGAACACGCGTATGAAAATTGTTATCGATATTTAAATACCTTGTCTCTCATTTAATAATTTTGTGTCTTTGAATTTTGAAAAACGGATCAGTCTATGCCTCAAAATAATTGGTTTAGTAACGATAAATAAAAGGGCGCGAAAAACGAGCCGCCGCCATGTAGAGTGGATTTGACGTCATGGGTTTGTACTTTGTACGCTCACCGCCTCAGCGATTGGTCTGTCACGCCAAGTCTACAGAACCATTGCGTCACAGCCACCTGTACGCGTTTCAGATCCCCAGTTTAAACTTCAATAAATGCGACCACATAAAACCTATTTAAAAATTTATTTTTTACGTGCGACTTGCATTAATATACTTTTTGTATCTAATACTATTAAACTAAGTGTTTGGTTTAACAAAAAAAATCGTACGCGTGTTGCCTATTAGCTGGTGTGTACCCTATAACAGGGATCAGTGATGATTTCAGACATTTTTCCTAGGGGGGGCTGATAAAAATCTGGGGTGTTGCTAAATTAGTAACTCATTTTATGGCTTTTTTTTGACGCCGTGACAAAAGGCAGGGGTGGAGGGGGTTACGGTCCCTGTTGATGCCATCCTTTCAGTTTTCGAATATGAGGTGATCCCTATTTGCCATTCTTACCTTTACCTAACATCGTTTAACAAGAAAATAAAATGTTGCAACATTTATGTAGATGAGTTTTTCGTGGAAATCGATTTATTTCCTAGTCCATGAGGTGGAAAAATATACCTCATTTTCTTGTATTTTGCATTTTTTTTTTGCAAATTTACATTACTTCATGTGATTTTTTCAATCTGCTAGGGGGGGCATTTACAACTGCCGGGGGGGGGGCGGAGTCCCCCCCGGGATATGCCTGAAATCATCACTGACAGGGATTCCTATGAAAAATTATTTACTATTATTATTAGTGCTGTCACTTTATAGGAGAACCTTATAAATCAGTTACCGTACAACTTAAAAACTAAAAAGTGATAATAAGGTGCTTTGACATTGGAGAGGAGTAATTATAATAAATGGTGTGGTGAAGAGTGCCAAGAGTACGTTGCTTTTAAGATACAACCACAAAATTTCACACACAAACAACACGGGCCGCCCCGGATTATCGAGACTACTGTAATAGATGATTTTCAAAATTGATCTACGATCCTTAGAAGGAATTAATTATGGTCTTCTAATCTAAATCACTGACAACAATGCACAACAATTACAAATTCTCCTTGACATACATTTGATAACTAAATTGTTATTGTTGTACATTGGTGTCATTGAAGATTTAGAAGGCCGTAATTAACTCTGTCTAAGGGTTCTATGTCAATTCTGAAAATCATATTCTATTGTAAATGACTACACAAAAAAATTAGCATCTAACAAATTCCAGGTACACATTGTCAGTGTTGCACAAATTACTTTTAAAAAGTTTACTTTGTACGCTACTTCCTTTCAAAAGTAATTGCTGTATCTTACAAAACATTTTTCAAAAGTGTTAGTGGCACGTTACCTGTGAAGTTACATTACTTTAAAAGAACTTAATTAAATTACTTAAAGCCTACCTTTTCACATAAATACAATTTGACCAACATCCAAAAAAGAAAAAATATCAAGAAAATATAATAATGGGTGCTTAACCAATTATAAAAAAAAATCACTACAGCAAATGCTCATAAAATCATTGATCTGGATCATAAGTTAAAAATACCAAAATCATTGTCTAAAAAAACATTGTGTATATTAAACGTTGCAAAATCGAACCAAGCAGTGACAGTGGAAGTAACGCAACATTACAGACAACAGTCAGTAACAGACAGTACTGGCAAGGTTAACGATTATTTACTAGGATAATACCGTAGCTTATCAAAAAAGTAAAGGTTTGATGCAAATGTAACAGTTATGTTACTTTTTCACACTCCTGTTCAACACAGCATGTATATACACAACCTTTCCATGCAAACTTCAGTTTTCTGTTTAAACTCTATAAAAGCCATTTTGAAACTAACCTTGTTTCTCCTCACTGACCAGGGCTGTTTCAACCTTGACCTCAACAATGGAAGTTAGCGCCGACAGATTGGTCTGCTTGCGGCTAATGAGTTCTCCAAGAACGCGTATTCCTTCCGTGACTGCTCTGTTCTCCTCCATAAGGGAAGGAGAGAGAGAGGACATGGTGACCTCGACGGTATCGTTAAGACCCTGTTTGAGATCGCAGAGCAACACGAGTCGGTCGTCGCTTCCGGTCGCCATCTGACGCGTCGCGACCAGTCTACGTAGCTCGACACAGAGTCCCTCGGTGGTCACCCCCCGCGGTAACTTGGACCGATCCAGCAGTAACGTGAGACGGGCGCAAGTGTTGCTCAGTACGGCCTGGTTGGGCCAACAGGTGGGCGGGGCAGGCAACAGCGGAGGGCCCACACGCTTCCCGCTCTCCAGGTTCCGACACTCGCCCCAGGGAACGCATCCCGGAGTCAGGCACGCTTCTCGCGGCGACGGAACGCACACTTGGTTCGGTTGACATATCACAGAATCTTGGGTCAGGTTTGGATGGCCTAGACAGTTTCCTAGGCCGCACCATACGCGAGTGCATTTCACCACCGAGTTTATACAAGTGCATATGTTACACTCGTGATGCCAGGTTGCGTTGTTGCTGAAGTATTGTCTCTTCCAAAGACACACCCCAACATTGTATGAGAGCTCTTCCACTGAAAACAGATACAAATTATTATTAATATTAAGGTATGCATTTCAATTGCTTGGAAGTATTCCCTCTTGTTCATTCGTAGGTAGTATTTGAGAAAGGTGCAGAAAAGAAAACATGTAATGAAAACAATTCAATTGAGCATGCAGATGGCTGTTGAAATAAGCTCATAAATAGGTTTATGCTACCAGCTTGAATAAAGAGCCAAATATAAGACTGCCTGTATATGCCAAGATTAATTAATAATAACTAAGGTACATTGTACCCTCGTAATATATATTAGAGGTGGACCGATACCGATATTGAGAATCGGCCGATACCTCTGGTATCGGTTGAATCGGTATCGGATGATTTTTCCGATACCATCTCCTCAATTTATTACGTGTTCAAGTACGTAGTGTTGAATTCTACCGCTAGAATGCGCTACTTGCGCGAGCGCGGTGCGCCAAGTCTAGGATAGAGTGCGTTGCTATATTTTATCGACCTGCGCTTTCGACTTCGAGTTTCACCCATCCAAGATGGCGTTTCCGCGTCCCGCGATCGCATCGCATCACGTGATTGTTGAGTGTTTACTTTGGTGTGTGGATGAATAATCGTGTCGAGAAACTAGAAAGTAAAGAGTAATGTCTGGAGAAGAGAATAGAATATTTTTACTGACATCTCTGTTTAAAAGAAGTTGCTACGTATTTGTCATATTTGGACTGACAAAGTGTAGGCCTAAGCCTAAATAAAATAAAACGTGAAAATGATAACATTTAAAATTGTTGTTCACTTTTATTCTTGGTTGTGTGTTTGTTGTAGAATAGACCCTACTATATAAATAAAGTGGTATCGGTATCGGTATCGTTTAGAAAAAAAATGGTATCGGTATTGGTATCGGCAAACTATGGTATCGGTCCACCTCTAATATATATATATATATATATATTATACATTACTAGATAGATACAGAATTAGTATTAATTATAATAATGCTCACCTTCTTCGCAGCGTTCTCCTCTACGGCCAGGAGGACAAATGCACTGGAACTGGCCTATTCCATCCACGCACGTGCTTCCAAACCCGCACGGATTAGAGGCACACTCGTTAACATTTATTCTGCAATCTGGTCCAGTGAAGCCCTTGGCACATTCACATAGGAACCAGTTGACGCCGTCGACGCATTTGCCACCGTTGAAGCACGGCATCGGATTGCAGTCATTGATATCTCTCTGGCAGTGTTGTCCTTCAAAGCCCTCTTTACAGATGCACGAATAGAAGTCCCCGGTGTTGACACACGTAGCCCCATTCAGACATGGATTGTCCTTGCAAGCATGGGTCTTAGCTGAAAATCATCAGTGGTATTAGTTTGCTGTCATAGACGAAAACTCAATTCTTATTGGTTCAATAGTAAATGGCAATGCATCTAGCAGAGCTCTTATTTGTGATTGTAACTAGCTATTGCCATAACACCTCTTAACATAAGTCATAACATGCTCTTAAATTAATCAATCTTTCTACTCTTGTATTGTTATTTGCAAATAGAATAAGCAAGAATATTGATCACATTTGATATTGTGATCAGAAAGTACTTTATTTTAACTATATTTCAGCTTTTTGTTTAGGAAAATATACAGTGACCAATTAAATGACGTTAACATGTGAAATGATGTGCGTGTTCATTTCTTACCTATGTGACATGTTGTGCCTTCCCAGTCTTGCATACACTGGCACACGTAGGTGTCTCCTAGATCTTGACATGTGCCACCATTACGACATGTGCTTTGATCACAATGACTATCCTTCAAGTTACAAGTCTTGCCTTTCCAACCGTCGCGACATGAACACACAAAGTCTGCGACACCGTCAATGCAGCTGCCGTTGTTACGGCATGGGTTCGGGTAGCACTCATCTTTGTCTGTCAAAGGAAAGTTCCATATAAGTTAGCACTAACTTATTTTAACACAAGTGAAGCAATTAGAGAAACTAGTTAGCAGGTGACAATCCTAATTGGATCCACCCGCCCCTCCAGCCACCAAAAAATTACACAGCTAACAGTTCAGTAAAGGCAACCCAAGACAACCTTACATATGCTTTCATCACAAGCGAGGTATTCGTAGCCAATCAGCGATCATTATCTGCGCGCGCTTGTTTCGGGCGGTTCGCTGGTTGGCAACGAGTGCCTCGCCTATGACGAAAGCATATGTGAGGTAGTCTTGGGTTGCCTATACAGTAGTATGTATAGGCCCTAATATTTATCATATCGGGCACTCGCAATTCCTGACGGTGTTGCAAGTTTTATCAACACTGTTCATCAATTCATATTAGAATTATCTACTACACATAATAAATTAATAATCTATTAATCATAATCTAGTTGTTGACTTATCCCTACCACTCCTCTATTGTAAGTTTTAACATTACATCTTTGAGTAATTTTACACTGTTATTGGGTTCTGAGAATGCATTTCATTGAACAGTATAGAGCAATCAAATAGCAGTTAAGGTAAAACTAGAGATGTGTTATTTTTGTTTTCCTTTTATTTTGTAGGAATGCACATAGAAGACAAAAGGGTAAGTACGTACAGGGTACACCTCTACACAATTCTGGTAAGTAGAGGAAGGTGAAACAGTTTCATAACAACTTACTTCGAGTGCAAATATCTCCTTCCCAGCCCTCTCTGCAAATACATTGGAAGGAATTGACTTTATCCACACAAGTTCCTCCATTTTGACATGGGTTCAATTTGCAGTCGTTGATATCTGGAAACAAATAAAAAGCTCATGCTTTAATAAACTGGGGCCAGTGAATTTGCTATGCTGGGGTTTCCAAGAAAATATAATGAATCCCACTGCAGTTGGAACGTGACAATTTGCTAACTTCACAAGTTGACTAAAATACAAATAAAAATAAAAATTGTTTGACATTGCTCAAATAAACATTGTGGAGAAATACTGAAAGTGACAATGTTATGAAAAGTACAATCCTACATGAATATGGACACTTTTCAAACACATAGGGGTCTAAGTACAAATGGAAAAATATGTTGTTGTTTTTATTTGCCAAGAAATTAAGAAATATGTTTAGTACCCTATTAAGATGGCATGTATAAGCAGATAAGCATATAATACATACAAGTAACGTCATACTTTACAGTGAAATTGAATGATTCTACAAACAAGTAAAACAAATAATAAGATCTTTCAATCATATATCTTCTCTTTGTATTTATTCTGTTCTAAAAAATACACCAACAAATGAAAACACAAATTTGTCTGTACTATCTGTTACGAATACATGTCGTCTATAAAGTAGATTGGAATGCTTACTCTCGTGGCAATATTTGCCAGTGTAGCCTGCGTCGCAGGAACATCGGAATCCACCAATCGGCTGACTGACGCACACTCCATGCTCCCCACAGATTCCAGAAGCAACAAGTATTGCTTGGTGGTCACTCCAGTTGGAGGGAGTTGACACTGTACAGCTGTCCACCACTAAAACAACACATGATTATTTATTAATGTGAAGCAAACCCACCATCCTTGATGTGCTTTGTAGTTGGTGTTTTTTGATGTTACATAATAAAGCTATGTGGAAGCAAAGTATGTGTGTGTGGCAGGTGAGTGTGTTCACGGTTGTAGTCTATGTTTTATAGCATGGCATACCACAACACAACAGTGATTTTGTGTTTGAACCTATATTTTTACCTAGCTATATTTTTTTCAGCTAATATGATTTTGGAATAGAAACTGGACTTGCAATACTAATGAATCAATAAATAAATAATACTGATGTAAAATAATTGAGCCATATACAATTGTATATTGCTTTTTAGTTTAGTATTGCTTATGTACTGCCTTAGCAAATAGTTATGTGGCAGTATAAGTACTTCTTTAGTATTACAGTATACTTTGTGTAAGCACACTTCCTCCACCACATAATCAATGCCTATTGACTCCTAAGTCCTAGTAAGTGGGGTAGTCAGTAGTTCATTTCAATAGCAGCCACTTATCTACTGTGCCATGTTTTTTATTTATGGATGTGTCATGTTTTTTTAATCTAGTTAATATTATTCATTGACCACAAACATATGTTATAATTATAATCAAATCTTTGTTACTCATAGCAGGTATGAATCCCATTCATAAAAAATAATTGATGTACACTACTGTCTTGATGAGGATAGAGAAACATTATAACAACAGTTTAAATTTAAAATCAAGACAGTGCCTTGAGGTAAAAATTACTTTTTTATCCTAACAGGTTTTCCTTTCATTTCTGAAGCCAGCAGGGGGCCACTGTGATACCCCGCTGGTTTCTCAATGGCTCTAAAGGCTACCAATGCATAAAGTACAAGCCTGGCACACTTAAATAGAACATCGTTAAAACATTTCCAATTATCAAGTATCAATTTCTCATCCTTTAGTGGTTGCATCTTCAATAATAAAAGCTTTATGCACTGCTCACATGCAAGAAATAAAATGCACCCTATCTACTTACGTACATCAGAAACTAGACTATAGTTAGATAAAATAATAGCTAATTGTATGAACAATACATACCTTCACATGGTGGTTTACTGCACAGAATTCGAGGGGTGCTGCAGTTTTTCCCCTCCCAGTCTTCAGGGCAATGGCAGTAGTAGTCAGTCTGTGTATTGAAGCACAGCGCTTCATTGGCACAAGGGTTGGGGGTGCAGTGGTCATGATCCACCTAAAAATGACAATTTTATCTCATCAAACAAATGCTCACATTACGTTTTAATACTCCTATCTATATGTAAACAATAAACATGTTTTAGAGTATAGGCCTACTTACTTCACGAATCAGAATACTATTAAAAATATCATTTGATACAATTCACTTGGGTATGCATACTAAACTTGATTACCTGGATACAGGCTTCGTGCCATAACACTCAATTACTACTCCTGTGTTTATGTTTTTGTGTGTTGTGCACACCTGTGATAGCTAAGCTATATTCAGTGTGACTGATGTGGGTTCCTTGTGCTGTCATAACTGGTGGAGGTTTTCACACAAGTGTTACAACATTCCACCATATTCTCCTATGCACACAGGCAGACGAGGAGAGAGAGAGAGAGAGAGAGAGAGTACCACCACATATTTCATGTCAGCATATTATCGCAAAATAAAGTAAAAGTAAAAGTTTTATCAGCATGTAAATTGGTACATAATACAAATATATTGTCAAGTTTGGTAATAAAAGTAAGCTAGGGTACTATTATATTGGTCTCAGTTGATATTTTATATTGATAATGAAATCATTTAATTTCTGCACGTGTAACTCTCTGCAAGAACCAACAACATATGGTTGGCATCAGTGGCGGCCCGACCATACAAATTTGGGGCCATGGCCCCGCGAGCGTTAAGGGGTGGGTGGGTGGGTGGGTGGGTAGGTAGGTAAGTTGGTCGAAACCATAAATTAAAAAGGTAATTGTAAAACAAAATGAGTTGTAAAGAATATGATAATGCTTATCTACAAAATACTAATACAGAAACACTACTAATACAACAACTCGGCGTAAAATAGAGTACAAAATCATCTTGCCTTAAAAGCCAAAACGATTTACAAACAAATCATTCTAATTGCGCGCTTAAAAGAAAATGGAGGAAATAGAGAAAACATATTCATTTTGTTACGCCGATAACTTAAGTTTCGATTTTTATATGTGTGTATAAAACGTGAAATAACCACCTCTGGTGGCCGTGGCATCGCCCCACAACCCTCCTGACTTCGAATCTTCACCCCATCCCATTACGCTATTATGAATACTGTCTACTCTAGAATACCTAAATGCGTAAACTGATAAAATCCAGTTATCTTATTTTAAATCCCATATTAATTGTCTACAATACACAGGCGCGCAGGAAGGGGGGGGGGGAATGAGGGGAGATTCCCCCACCCCCACTTTTTCCTGTGACCCACACGATTTAGCGTTTTAGGCACATCCTGACATACAATACCACACGAATACCCGGGTAAACATCCACCAACTAAATTTCATATTTCACCAGTGAATAATAATTGCAGAAACACAGAGTGCCCCACGCCCCGGAGAAAGCCAAAATCTTCGTCACCAGATACATTTCCTCTGCCTTTGTTTGCACTTTGTGGCATTACAAAATAAAAGCGAATGGGTGCTTGAAGGTCAGTGGCGTAATTATGGAAGGGGCGGGTTAAGGCCCTCAAAACGTATTTATTTAAGCCTAAAAATCGAGAAATACTAATATAGCCAGGAAATTTTTCGCCTTCGGCGGAAATGCCTCCGGCGGCTGGAGCTCCGCCTCAGACCCTGCGAGTTGTTCGCGCTTCGCGCTCACAATTCTTCCCCCCCCACTTGATTTAGAGTTCCTACGCGCCTGACAATAAATGAATACCTAGTTAATATTACATAACACGAATCAACTTAATCATTTAGAATTTAAATATTACCATGTATATTGGTGAAGTCAGTAATCGTATTTGGCGCTCGCTTACTGTCGGCTCACCAACGTTTCAATTATAATTATGTTTTTAGTAACACATTTGTGTTAATTAACAACACATAATTTTATTAAAACAACTTTTCTTTTTATTTCATTCTAAACTAATAACGTGTTATGAACATTTTCCACCCTTCCCTCCCTATTCAATTTCAAAGAATCAAGAATATGAAATTATTTAAGAGCGGTGCATGAATGCATTACACTTACAATGGAAGAAAACCTGAAAAGCAAACAAGTTACACATTTCCAGACTGCCTCTACTCCTCTACAAACGCTTAAATCCACATTAAAAAAACTCTATACAAATTTTTCGCCTGCGGCGCTGTTGTGGGGGGCTTCCCCCCCACACCCCCCATTCATTCGCACCCGAAGTCGATTTCCACGCCGTCGGTGGTGGGTGGTATATGCTATGAATTTGGTCCCGGGCATATCAAGGGGGTCGGGCCGCCACTGGTTGGCATCCAAGTTACCCAGTGTATATAGGAATGAGGAATGGATGAAGATTTGTTTATTCATTTTGTAGCCAAGGTGTACCGCACTCACCTCGCATTTATCACCGGTAAACCCCACAGGGCAGATACACTTGTACCCGTTGACTTTGTCCGAGCACTCTCCCCCATTGGTGCACGGGTTAGAGCTGCAGTCGTTGATGTTCGTGTGACAGTCACGTCCCGTGTACCCCGGCTGACAAGCGCAGTGATAGTCGTTGACAAGGTCGATACAGGTGGCGCCATGTTCGCACTGGCCAACACAGTCGTTGATGTTGCGGTCACAGTTCTTGCCCGTCCACCCCTTCTGACACTTGCATCTGTAGTCTCCGACGAGATTCTGGCACGAGTAAGAGTTGATACATGGACTGGCCTGGCATTCGTCCGCATCTGTACAAACAAGCATTACTTGTTAGCAAACGTGTATTTTCAACGCTTTTAGAATAAATTTATATTGTAAATAAAGAAATGTGTGTGAACAACTGTCTACCCACTCAACTATATTGTAATTTATTCTCATTGGGGGTTCACATAAATATCTTTAATATCAACATTATTATAATTTTTGTGTATTTAATTAATTTCTAGGAGTTGAAAAAACTCTTCTGCATTCAAAGCAAAACTGAACAGAGAAAACTAACAAGCAATTAGCAAACCGTCATGAAGGAAAAACACTTATCTGGATACATCCTACTTACTGAAAGGCACACATTTAATATCCGAAATTATAATTTTCTAGCAATATTTTTAATAGCACGTACTATTTGAAGATTTTGAGGATCTCTTTTCAATTGTTACATATGTCTTGATGTTACCATTAACTTCTCATGTACATTGAAAGACACTGTAGTGATTCATAAATTGTAACACTATACCACGTACAATAAAGGGCAGGAAGTGTGTTTGTTATTCTACGGCACTACGGCACACATGAACACTGAAAGGTTCATATCGACAAATAATTTTTTGGAGATCTAACCAAGGACTACTATAGTAGTCTATTAGAGTGTTGTGAATATCTGTAGTAGGCCTACCAACTATTTGTATTAGAGTATAGATCACTACACCAAAGACTATCAGCTTCATTTCATTATCTTTCTTAGTTATCTTGCTGTAATTGCTAAGATAGTACATGCACTGTAATGTCAGTCGATATTTTGCTTCAACAGAACGAACAACCTCGTGAGAAGTGAAACGAATGCAGGAACCTCAGACCCGGTACCTCCACCAAAACTCCACTTTCAGTTTTTGTCATTGCTCAAGAACACATTCAGATCATTTCATCTGGTTGAAGTTAAGCTTGTACAATAAACTTTTTTATCTAAACAGTCTGCAAGTTAGAACAAACGGTAATATCTTGAACAACAAATTATTCTACCTTATAAATCTTCGTGCAAACGTAAGCACACTTCATAAGGTACCTTGTAAGCCAGTATTATATTGTTCTTTTAAATCAGTTTATCGGGCACAATAAAAAACAATACACCTTAAAAACACACTTCAACAATAATATGTGGTAAATTTCATTAGGATCGCATCACAAACTAAAACGTTTTTTTGTGAATCCATTTGTGACAATTGTTCCATCAATATATTATTTGAATCAACATTTCACACTTTGCTAGCTGACATTTTCATAATTTCTTCGACAAAGTAAATCAACGCTAGAGTACCACGCAACATGGTTGAAAATGGGGCAAGCAAATCTGTGTTAGAAATTAGAATGTACATTCGTGTCTAGATCCTCGGAAAAAAAGCCCAAGCATAATACGATAATACATTAAATGAATATTGTGTAATGTGCAGGCACACTCAAAAAGGTTGGATAGCTGAGAGTGAAATTAGAACCAAGACACTAAGAACATCCTCACACACGACTGTAGTGTTATATTAATTCTTACCGAACTGACAAGCGCTGCCTTCCCATCCTGCAGGACATATACACCTGAAATTGTCCACTAGATCAACGCAGGTCCCAGAGTTCTGACAAGGCGCCGATGCGCATTCGTCCACATCTGGAAAAAATAATGTTAATTAGAAAAATGTGTTCATCCAGTTCCTCTGGTTTTTCCAAGAGGGCCACATATTGTATCACCTTAGGGAATGTATGTTTGTGGCATCAGGACCATTTATATCTCCAAGCACAATAACTACTTTAGCATCGATGAATTTTCTGGATAATAATATATAATATAATATATAATAATGCTTAGATAGTAATAATAATAATAATAAATTATTATTATAATATAATAATAATAATAATAATAATTATTATTATTATTATTATATATTATATTATTTTATATTATTTATACAACAGGGACAAAACCTATCGTACATCATGTTATATTAAAAGAATAATATTCGCATAATTAACCAAGCAGCATAACTAAGCAATTTCAAAGTACATTAATTGGTAAACTGCCACGCTCAAAAAGTTATACACTTCAATGGTGATGTGCACTGCAGTGTTTAACGGATCATTTTACTGTTAGCAATTTGTGCGTTCTACATCTTTCAGGTAGATTGTGCGGTAAATATATTATCCTTTTCCTTCCGTAACAGTAACGCTAGACTCCGGACTTGACTGGATCTGGACAGCCAAATAACAGCTTCGAATTCACGTCGACCAACCACCAATCGCATCGGCCAGTAATTATAGATATCCCTCGGAACAACATACAATCTAAAACCGCTAAGTCCCAAAGAGAATGGAAATTCATCAATATCGCTGGTGGTTTTCTTACAAAAAGCGTATGAAGGGTGTCCACACTCACTTCATTTGCTGGCCTCCGTTTGCGCCAAGGGAAGGCATTACCATCCCTGATTGGGCTCAGCTCAACAACTCGTTTTTAAGCCCTATTATTTTGTTGAAAGGCTTTTGCTAAAATAATCATTGCTGCCGCCGCTATCATTAATTTTACAACTTCACGTGTATATCATTTAAGCAAAGCCGATTTTTGAGCTGATAATTTTACGAGTTGCGACATTTGGGATAATCGAGTTACACCTGAAAGACCAGACAAAACATCGACGACAACAACAACAAATTTATTCCGTTTGATGGAGTCAAATAGTATAGTAGTAATAATAATACACTTCTTAACCCGATTCTCTTAGCAAACGTTTACAACTTTTGGAATAGGAGGAAACGTTTATGTATTTCTTGTGATTATGTTTGAATATGCAACGAAAAATAAAATGTGCTCGTCTGAACGAGAATACCCATTTAATGTTTGTAATCAAGATCTTATCACCAATTTCCCCTCGATGTTTCGCATTTGATAAAAATGTTCACACGAGGATCACAGCTACGTAATGCATTAATATTATACGGGAAATGAGGGGGGGGGGGCACATTCTTCCTCAGGTAGGTAGGTATTTAACCAATCAAAAATGAATAATTTCGAGAGCACATAAATTAACTTACAGAACATATATTGTTTGCGGTAATTGATAAAGTTTCGTGGCTTGTTTTCTAAAAAAAACTTTGTCTAAACACCGAATCGAAAAACAACAAAAACACTAATATGATAATATGTTTGGTAATAATCACATTCATAGAGCGCTTCAACGTGAAATGTGGCAGTCCGATGAACGACACATCCCGAGACAGGTCCTGATTTATTAACGATATCTTGACGTGGAACATTAGTCATTATAGGCCTATAGTGTTATTGTTTTTTAAAACGGCGGAATGCAATAACTCTATCCCCAATCCAATACGTTTATAATAAAAGAAAAACACAATCATGAAGGTTCATTCACATCCATGACTTCTGCAAAAGGTGCGGCCGAGAAGGGGAGAGATTTGAATGGCGTTGCTGCAACGCACTTGACAACCATGATAAATCAATCTCGTCCAACGAGCCCGTCCAAGATGCCACATCCGTTGAGCCGTCCTAACATCAATCTGGGATCACCATTCATAGCGTAGCTGCAGAATCTTCTCAACTCTTTAATTGTTTTTAATTTGTTTTCTCAACACCATTCAAAATAGAAATCACTGTAAAAACCCGGTTTGAATGGGCATCTCCAGTGAACCGTGGGTATGTTGAAAGCGCCCGCGCCTTGCGACAAGCTCATCTGCTTAAATCATAAAGCGTCTCTTTTCATTGAAATCAGTTTATCAATGGGCATTGAGTGGGACTGTCATTATACACTCGAAAGTCAGGTAGGGCAGGTAACGTTATCAATCTAAAAGCTTCACACCCACCGGTCGCCACACGTCTTCTTGATTAGCTCGTCATGACGTCTGTATCTCTGCCCTTGGGCATAAAACTCAGACGAGCTCCAGCGAGGCTTGCGCCAATTTCATATTCGCATGATTCTTTGAAAAACAGAGTTTTGATAGTGAAAATCCAAGTGGGCACTGATACAAATTATACATGATCCTAATTTAACCAAAACTAAACATAGGCCTACAATTAAGATTGATTATAACATTGTAGCACACTATACATAATAGTGGTAATGTCGATACCACTGCTCTTTATTGGCAATGTAACATGTTGTTGTGTACAATGGCTGGGTTGCTGAAGTTGAGCCGACTCGAAGGCCGAATGACGTAGACGAGACGGGCTCCATGTAGCGCGCAACGGACTGTACCCATCGCAGACACCGCACCTCCCGCGGGCCCATCAGAAGCACCTCACTACCACCGACAACCTTCCCGAAAGCAACCTCGTGTTCTTCTCCCGGAGTTAAATTAATTGGCTTCCTTAGGATGCACGCCACTGGTTGGGTGCCTCTCTGATGTGTGCCTGACCGCACGCCACCGTCCCTCCTAGGTAGGTGGTCACTGGTCCTATATCTCGTGAATCTCAGTCATGAGACATTCTTCAACATCTTATACAATCAACGACAAGGACAAAACACTTCATGGTTTGATGACTCGTAACAAATTCAATTAGAATGAGACTTTTGCTCTTGTTTTCGTTTCAATCCGAACTTCCGCGTGCGCATAAAAGTGGGACTGACTAAGGCCAACTTTAAAAATGGAGGATGAATACAGGGTTACAAGAGTTGCGTCTTGTAACGGTTGCAGACAAACACGTAAACACCAACGCCTCAAAACAAGAGTATAGTTTCTAATTCCCCAATTACACGTTGCTCGGTTTTGTTGAAGGCTATTTGGTTTTCACGGCGATGCAAGCTAAGATGGTTTCATCTCTC